>JAGHMJ010004330.1:0-310000 GCA_018749465.1 Paracanthobrama guichenoti | reverse complement strand
ACAGGAATAGAATTTTTAGAAATAGGAAAAAACATGTTAATAGAGCAGGAACAGGAAAAAAGCATAAAAAGAAAATACAAGAAAAAAAATCAAATAAATAGAACATAGAAAATGAAATATTGGGATTAAATGTATGTGAGAATGAACCTGAGAATAGAACGGACTTAAGAATAAAGAAATCAAAAGGGCATTAACAAGCATAACAAACAATAAACAGGAACATAGAAAACAATCCAACATGAACAAACATAAAAATCTGATTAGAAAATGTAACAGGAATAATTTCCGTAGTAAAGAACATGTTTATTGAACGGACATAAGAATATGAAATATAGAAAAGAGGATAAACAAGCATAACAAACAATAAATACAAGAAAAGAAGATCTAACATGGGGGTAAACTGTATGAGAATAGAACGGACTTAAGAATAAAGGTAAACTAAAAATATTGTCGTCTTCTTTTTTTTTTTTTGACCCTAAGCCTAATAAATAATAATACAAGAAAAATAAAAATAGGACATGGGAATTAAAATTGTAAGAAATGGGAATAGAATAAAATAAACATAGCGCATAGCAATAAAATAAATAAATAAATATATATATATATATAATCATATACGAGAAAATTAATTAAAAATAAATAGAAATAGAAACAATAACACAGGATTATTACACAATATATAGATAGTGTTTTGTGCTGATGATGCTTCTGTAGTGTTTGTTTTCCTGTAGTAATGTGTGTGTGTGTGTGTGTGTGTGTGTGTGTGTCAGGCTGGTGCTGGCTCTGTCGGTGACTCTGGCTCTGTTCCTCATTGAGCTGGCTGGGTTTCTGTCGGGAGGCTCCATGTTCAACAATAATCAGGCCCTCCTGTGTATCCTTACAGTCATGTTTACATCGCTTTCACTGAACTACTCATTTCTGCTTTTAAACACTCTGCACCCTAGTAAGAGCAACGAGGTACAATCAATGATTTGTTCTGGTGATCAACATTATGTCACTAATACTGTATATAGAGCTTGAGTTTTATTAAAGCTGAAACGGAAGAGCTGATCAGATGTGTTTACAATCAATAAATCTGATTGGCTGAGGCGTTTCTCTGAGTGTCTCATCTGATTGGCTGAGGTGTTTCTCTGAATGTCTCATCTGATTGGCTGAGGTGTTTCTCTGAGTGTCTCATCTGATTGGCTGAGGCGTTTCTTTGAATGTCTCATCTGATTGGCTGAGGCGTTTCTCTGAGTGTCTCATCTGATTGGCTGAGGTGTTTCTCTGAGTGTCTCATCTGATTGGCTGAGGTGTTTCTCTGAGTGTCTCATCTGATTGGCTAAGGTGTTTCTCTGAGTGTCTCATCTGATTGGCTGAGGCGTTTCTCTGAGTGTCTCATCTGATTGGCTGAGGCGTTTCTCTGAGTGTCTCATCTGATTGGCTGAGGTGTTTCTCTGAATGTCTCATCTGATTGGCTAAGGTGTTTCTCTTAATGTTGGCTCAGCTGTCGTCACTCACTCCAGCGCCTGCGTCAGTTTGTCCTTCTTTGTTTTCCAGCAATGGCCCTGCTGGACGTACTGGATCATTTTCAGCCTATGCAGGTCCGTCTTCTCCATACACATTTTCTTTTTATAGTATTAAAGTGACCCATTATGCTTTTTCAGATATTCCTTGTCATGCAGTGTGTAATGGAGCAGTTTGTGAGTGTAAAAGATCTGCAAAGTGCAGGTAAAAGGAGTTATTGTCACCTAAAAGAAAGAATCGATTCTGAACTGAGAGGAGTCAGTAATTCAGTCTCACTTCCTATGTAGGTTTGTAACTAATTTGCATAATGCCCGCCTCTGGTCGTGATTGGCTGAACAGCGTCTCTTTGCCCCGCCCTCTCTCACTGTAGTTGTGTCTGAGACTGGAAGAGTTTGGTTGGTGTTGTTCATGTGGAGAAGACGCTGTTTTCTGCTGAGATTGATACGGTTAAACCCACGCCATCATTACTGTTCGTATCTCTGTGTGTCAAGAGCTGAGATTCAGATATGATAATGAGCGTTTGCTTTCTGACCAATCACAGCAGAGCAGCTCTCAGAGAGGCGGGGTTTAGAGAGACTGAATCTTTGATGGAAGCGTTTCAGACACTGAGAGAAAAGAGCTGATGCTGCAGTGGATATTATGAGAGAATGAAAGTGTTTTTGACCTTGGGTGCATCAGAACCTGTTGTAGGAGACTAGAAAACAACACTAGGACCTTTAAAATAGTGTAATAGGGCACTTTAAAATAATTTGTCAAGTGTTATATAAGCTTTTATGTAGCTTAAATAGTTTTGACTAACAAGTGTCCAACAAATGCATGATTGTAAAATATAAATGCATTATTTCCACATGGTGCTTTTGTATATTAAAATGATTAATGTAAAGAAAATTTAAATTTTTCATCTGAATGGAGTTGTGTTAGTCATTAATTCATCATTTGTTTGTGTGTGTGTGTGTGACAGTGTGTTCCCAGCGCTCTTCGAGTTCATTCTGCTCATTTCACTGAAGTCAGTGTGAGATTCTTCAGGACATGAAGACCCTGCAAAAGAAAAACACTCTATTAAAGGGCATATTGCAGGTTAGAGACCCCAGTCAGTCAATGTATAGAAAAATAATGTAGGAACTAGATTTTCTTTAAAATATACTTATAAATACGCTACTAAAGGCTGATTTATAGCCTGCATCGGACCTGCGCCGTAGCCTCTACGCCATGGGCTACGCGTCAATTTTCATTTATACTTCTGCGTCGTGGTCCGCGGCGACGCGCAGTTACACACGCAGAGGGAGTGTGACACCCCTGAGGGAGGGGTTCTGGCAGACCAATCACAGCGCTTGCGGTCCGCGTTGAATCAACGCGTTGTTACATTTTTGGAGAGGTGAGCGACAGGATACGTCGTAGTCTACGCGTGCTACACACAGCCTACGGCGCACACTCGACGCAGAAGTATAAATTTTACTTCCCCATCTAAAAAGTGACATAACGGGAGGGAGTGCGGTGAATTTCAACGATAGGAAAACAGTGGATCGCAATGACAGTTCAGACGCTGAGGAAATTATAAATGTTTATTAATACTCATTTGGCAGACCATTATGACACACAATTAGGGACAGGCCAGGATAAGACAGAACAACGATTCGAGGAGATATATTGAGTTGTTGTGCGAGGAGAACAGAGCAGGTGTCTCGGTGAGAGACCAGTGTTGGCTTATAGATATATACACGCTAGCTAACGATATGAACACTGTGCTCAGATCACAATACTGTACTGATTATTATCATGTATCAGGCAATAGCAAAGCTGGTATTGGTCATCTAGGAGTATTGATTCTTATCAATAACAGAAACGAATAAGCTTTGATCAGGTGTACACTCATTAATGTCCGTCCACACTAAACGATACATGATATAACGTTAGCGGTTTCTCATCACCACTGATTTGGTAGTTAGCAAATGTTTAAAAAACAAGACTCACGGTGCACAGTTCACGTTTCGAGCTGCATCTCTGACGTATCCGTCACCGTCACTTCTCCCGCCGCGGCCGAACCACAGACACTATTTACACATTATTGAGTGTTTCATGTTATCCTTTATTCATTAATTCTGTTATGGGTTTATTCCATGCCGATTCACCGATAGTGTGACGATGTATATGACGTTATGATTATGTATTTGAGTGAACTTGAATGTACATACATGGCATGAATAAAATATTTACCAGTACGTTACATAAATCAGAATTGATTTGAAAAGTGTGAGACTGTATACATTTGTGTTAATGTACATACTTTGTATTCATCAATGTTGAAATTGATTCACGTAAAAACGGCAAAGAAGCATTGCGTGTGCATGCTTATTCATTTATTATCATCCTTTACATGAGTATTGTAATGTTTGACTCCATCACATCGCCGGGATGATAATCCTCCGGCCTAAAGTGAACGCTACACACCACCGCGTGTTTCTGAGCAGTCCCGTCTCTTCACCTGCACAAAACGCCACCATGCAGGTGTTTCTAACTTTTTTTTCTTTAGGAAACCTGTGGACTCGATGTCCTGACAGGCTGGACACAATAATTTACCATGACAATGATGAATTGAAATAGAAAAACTACCGAAAATACACAGACTCGTACTGAATACCAACCTACTCTGCACTGAGCCAACTCGGAGCCGGGCACACGGCTCCCTCTCGTGACGTAATATGACGCCATGTTGAAAAAAAAACGTTTTTTACAGACAGCCAATGAAACAGCCACTTTATCTACTAAATTTGTGCTCATGTCTTTTTAAAATGTTTTAAATCCTGCATTACCTTTTCATATGGTATTTTCATACAAGGTTGTATATTCATTTTGAAAAAATATTAACCTTCAATATGCTCTTTAAGAGTCTGTGGGACAGATGTTCTCTTCTGTGTTTTCAAGAGCGTATCACACGTCAACTCAGACTTCAGGAGGAGAAATGAATTAAACACATTTTCACAGTGAGTTTGTGTGCATTGTCTTTTATAGCTTTGGGGGCTGTATTTTATACAGAACTTGTGCACATATTTATAGAAGCCTGTTTCTGTCACATATGAAATTATGTTACAAATTATGACTTAAAATGTGGAAATTATGACATTTAAAGTCAAAAAGATGGGATTAAAAATATCAGGTGATGACATTAATGTCGTAACTATGACTTAGTGTCTCGTAATTTGGACTATTTATGTTATAATAATATTGTCAAAGCATGTTTGTCCCTTATGTGGCAGAAATGGGATTCCATTACATATACTATTTATACAACAATTGTAATATACATTTATGTTTTGAGTACAGGTAAAATGTACAGAGAATAAATATTAAATCATATTAATGACCCTGGAGCACTTCACCAGTCCTAATCTCTCGGGTATATCTGTGGCAATAGTCAAAATATTTTTATTTTATGCCAAAAATCATTAGGATATTAAGATTCTGTTTCATGAAGATATTTAGTAAATTTCCTACCGTAAATACATAAAAATGTATTATTAGTGGTAATATGCATTGCTAAGGACTTCATTTGGACAACTTTAAAGGAGATTTTCTCAATATTGCCCTCAGATTCGAGATTTTCCAATAGTTTTATCTTATTTAATAGTTTAATAGTCGTAAGCTTAATTATTCAACTTCCAAATGAAATCAAAGGTTTTGTGGTCCATGGTCACATATGATCTTAAAATGTACGTCTGTCCCGTTGTTTGTATAAAATCCTGAGACGGGGCCAAAGTGATTGACAGGTCTCGGCCCAATGAAGGCTCTCTTTAATAGGCCAATCAGCGAGAAGCTTATGGCGGTTGGGCCAATAGCAGAACAGCTGGGTTTCATTTTAAATCCAGGCGGTTAAACGGAAGAGCTGAGTCGCAAACGCGAGGACGGGGGAGTCATCATCATGCAGGTTTAATAATCGCACATTAATAATCTAATTTGGGTATAAGTGCATATGTATGTGTTCATATATGTATGTAGGAGATGTTAGTGTAGTGAAGGGATTGATCTCTAGCGAATCAAGGTCTTAAGCGTCGTTGCCCGAGCGAAACCTCTAACGTTAGTCAGACGTTATACATTCGTAATATTTGTGTTTTGGGGTTTTCCATATGTTGGCTGTCTTGTTTTTATTGATATCAATGCTTTATTTGTTGAGTTTGAGATGTCTGTGTTTTTTATCAGAATAAAGAGAACAGGGAACCCAGAGCTCTGCAAACACAGGTGATAACAATCAATACAAACAATAACATGCCATTTGCATTCATTTATTATTTCTGTTAATTTAGCGAGTCATAGTGCAGTTTACAGTGATCACGTGCTCTCTCCCGCTGTACGTCACTGCTGTGTGTGTGTGTGTGTGTGTGTGTGTGTGTGTGTGTGTGTGATGCTCATGTGTGTGTTTGTGTTTGTTCAGGCTGCTGGTGAGATGAATCCAGACACACACACTGTTACAGGTAAAACCTCGAGAATGCGCCACAAGTAGCCGCCTGGCTTATAAACTGGCTTGCACTAGATTATATATGATCTCAATTCTAATAGACATCCTAAAACACAAGTTTAGTTGTGTGGGATTGTGAAAACCACTGAGGGATTGTGTTCTTTCAGGTCCTGGGAGAGTTCCAGTGAAGACGAGCTCAAAGTGAGTTCATTTTAAAACTGCTGTGTGATTTTATGTTTTATCTTTCAGTCCTGATGAAGGTCCTGTAAATGTGAGGAAGATTAAATTGGTTAGTTCACCCCAAAAATCATCCATAATTTTCTGACTCTTAAGCCATCCTAGGAGTATATGACGTTCTTCTTTCAGCCGAATACAATCAGCGTTATATTCAAAAAAAAAAATATCCTAGCTGTTCCAAGCTTTATAATGGCATATTTTGAAGCCCTAAAAGTGCTTCATGCGTCATAACCTTAATCCAGTCGGCTAGAGGTCGACCGATAGTGGATTTTCCCAATACCGATAACAAGGTTGGACCACACTTGCCGATAACCGATTAATCGGCCGATGAATTTTTAAAAAAAAAATTTTTTTTTTTTATGGTGGATCCTGGATGAAAACAAAAAATTTTGTGAAGGTTTATTACAAAAAATGGTACTGAACCATGAAAATGTGTTAAATTACATGTGCAAATATGATTATATTAAAATTAGAAGTTCTAATGGAAATTCTACGGAAAATAATTTAAACATTAAAAATTATAAATGTTTGTTTAGCTGTAACCTAGAAACATGTAAATGTCATGGGTAACAGACTGCAAGTCCCATTTGTTAAGGATGTATTCGCTTATTTAGCTAGCTTACATGTACTAAATGCATTATGCAATATACATTTTACAGCCTGTATTAATATTTGAGCAATACAATTCTACCCTGATCATTCATGTTAGTGCATAGTGCATTAACTAAGGTTAACAGATAAAACTATCAAAGAATAATACTTCTACAGCATTTATTAACCTTAATGTTACAAATGGAGTATTGTTGTTTCACATAAATTCAAACAGTCTGCTTTTTTAGAACACTTGATGATTATCTAATCAGAATGTGTATTGAAATTGAATGCGTTCCTGATTTATTTCTGTCGGCTGCATGACGATACAGCTTTCTCACATCACTAGTTCTTACATTGTTTGAACTGCTTGAGCTACTGCTAATGTTAGCATGCTCTCAGTCTCGATGACAAAGTACATGCGCACTGCTGTTCTTTTCCTGCTAATGCAGCATCTAGTCAACTAATTAACTACTTTATAATTTGGCAACATGTACTGAAGTGTTCTATATTCATACCGTTTCGCTGTCGGTGTTTTAAATGCGCATCTGATGTCCGTGCAGCACGCCGGGTCACGTGTCAATATAAACAACACGAGGCGTCAGTGACGGTTGTATTTGGCCTCTAGAGGGCGCTCTTGTGCTATATAATGCCAGCAGACCCTTCTAAACACTCTCGTACTGTGTAATCACAGCGTACCCTTCTCAGCCGCTCCAGCAATGGACGCAACCCGGAAAAACTATCGGTATGGATTTTTGCTGATAACCGATTGTTCCACCAATCAGCTATCAGTGCCGATTTAATTGGCATAACCGATGATTCGGTCAACCTCTACATACGGCTCCGGGGGTTAATGTACAGGTGCTGGTCATATAATTAGAATATCATCAAAAAGTTGATTTTTATTTCACTAATTCCATTCAAAAAGTGAAACTTGTATATTATATTCATTCATTCATTACATTATAACTGACAACTGAGGAAAATCCCAAATTCAGTATCTCAGAAAATTTGAATATTACTTAAAGGATTTTTAGAAATCTTGGCCAACTGAAAAGTATGAGCATGTGCAGCACTCAATGCTTAGCTGGGGCTCCTTTAGCCTGAATTACTGCAGCAATGCGGCGTGGCATGGAGTCCATCAGTCTGTGGTACTGCTCAGGTGTTAGGAGAGCCCAGGTTGCTCTGATAGTGGCCTTCAGCTCTTCTGCATTGAGTCTGGCATATCGCATCTTCCTCTTCACAATAGCTCATAGATTTTCTATGGGCTTAAGGTCAGGTGAGTTTGCTGGCCAATTAAGAACAGGGATACCATGGTCCTTAAACCAGGTACTGGTTGCTTTGGCACTGTGTGCAGATGCCAAGTCCTGTTGGAAAATGAAATCTGCATCTCCATAAAGTTGGCCAGCAGCAGGAAGCATGAAGTGCTCTAAAACTTCCTGGTATACGGCTACGTTGACCTTGGACCTCAGAAAACACGCTGGACCAACACCATCAGATGACATGGCACCCCAAACCATCACTGACTGTGGAAACTTTACACTGGACCTCAAGCAACGTGGATTGTGTGCCTCTCCTCTCTTCCTCCAGACTCTGGGACCCTGATTGACTTTCATCAGAGAACATAACTTTGGACCACTCAGCAGCAGTCCAGTCCTTTCTGTCTTTAGCCCAGGCGAGACGCTTCTGGCGCTGTCTGTTGTTTAAGAGTGGCTTGACTCAAGGACTGCGACAGCTGAAACCCATGTCTCGCATACGTCTGTGTGTAGTGGTTCTTGAAGCGCTGACTCCAGCTGCAGTCCACTCTTTGTGAATCTCCCCCACATTTTTGAATGGGTTTTCTCTCCAGGGTGCGGTTATCCCTATTGCTTGTACACTTTTTTTTTTTTTTTTTTCTACCACATCTTTTTCTTCCCTTGGCCTCTCTATTAATGTGCTTGGACACAGAGCTCTGTGAACAGCCAGCCTCTTTTGCAATGACCTTTTGTGTCTTGCCCTCCTTGTGCAAGGCGTCAGTGGTCGTCTTTTGGACAACTGTCAGGTCAGCAGTCTTCCCCATGATTGTGTAGCCTAAAGAACTAGACTGAGAGAGCATTTAAAGGCCTTCTGAACATTTGAGACATTTGAAATGTATCAGTCTGTGTGTACTGAATGAATATAATAATATACAAGTTTCACTTTTTGAATGGAATTGGTGAAATCAAATTTTTTATTTTCTAATTATGACCAACACCTGTAGGCCTTCTGAAGTGAAGAAAAACGTCCATATTTATAACTGTGCAAACTATATAATCACTGGCTTCCAGTAATGGCCGTATCCAAGACTCGTTCCGGCAGAAGAGTGACCTCTGACCTGACGCAAGAGTGACCTCTGACCCCACACATGGCGTAGGATGTAGGCGTAGAGTAAGCTCAGGTGAGTGTAGATGCCTCTCGTGGCTCTTCATGCATTTCCCTTCACAAATTCTTGTTTTAGGCTTCTAATTTGTGACCAGTGTCTTCTGTGCTTCTGCATTCATCAATGCGTCATGTCGGGCGCCAGTGGTTCTAGTTTATAAAGTTAAAAATATGGATATTTTTATTAGCTTCAGAAGGCCTTTACTAAACCTCTGGAGAGATGTATGGATTACTTTTATGATGGATGGATGCACTTTTTGGATTTCAAAAATTGAGTAAATGTAGATTAAAAGTTCACTGAAGTTAATTCCATTTACTCGGGTCCATAACACACACATAAGTTTTGCCGTATTTATAAAAGACAGATGCGCTGTACCGATTCTTTAGCATAACATTAGACATCCCCTTTAGAAAGTCTTGCTTTAGACTAATTCATGACCAGTGTTTTGTTGCTCTATCCACTGCGTTTCCATGTTTGTCAATATGTGTCCGTTCACTCCCATTATAAAGCTTGGAAGAGCCAGGACATTTATTAATATAACTCTGATTGTGTTCGTCTGAGAGAAGAATGTCATATACACCTAGATGACAGTTTACTTGAGGGTGAGTAAATGATGGGGTCATTTTGGTTGAACCAACCCTTTAAGTAAATGTAGTTAAGTTAGTCACTGAAGTTAATTTACATTTACTTGAAGCAAAATTATGGTTAGTGTTTTGGAGAAATTGATCACAGGTGATTTTTGCTTAAAACAAGAACAAATATCTGCCAATAGTCAGTCAAATAAACATATGTTTGTTCTTGTTTTATGCATAAACTCACTTGTCTTGGAAAACAAGATTTTGCTGCTTCAGTTAAACGTGGTTATGATGGATGAATGTTGAATGGTTGGATGTTTGTACTGGAAAACACTCAACAAGAGCATCAGCGTTTCCTCCAGTGCGTATAATAAAAACTGCTGTTCCAGAAAATTCTCCATGAAAGACTTCGACATCGGCCGACCGCTCGGAAAGGGCAAGTTTGGTAACGTGTACCTGGCGAGAGAGCGGAAGCTGAAGGCCATCGTGGCTCTGAAGGTTCTGTTCAAATCTCAGATGGAGAAGGAAGGAGTCGAACATCAGCTAAGGAGAGAAATCGAGATCCAGTCGCATCTCCGGTGTGTGTTTGAGCTGCCGGAGCTTCCTTTAGAAGCGCTCATGTCGTGAGATGATACTGATCCCTCTTTCTCTCTGTGTGTGTGAGAACAGGCATCCAAACATCCTGCAGTTCTACAACTACTTCTACGACGACACACGTGTGTATCTGATTCTGGAGTACGCGCCGCGCGGCGAGATGTACAAAGAGCTCCAGCGCTGCGGGCGCTTCGATGATCAGCGCACCGCCACCGTGAGTGATCAAACGCTCGCCGTTATCATCGTCTGTTGTGCGACGCTGATGTTGATGCTGATCTTGTGTGTTTTTCTAGTACATGGAGGAGTTGGCTGATGCACTTAACTACTGTCACGAAAAGAAGGTGATCCACAGAGACATTAAACCAGAGAACCTTCTGCTGGGCTTCAGAGGTGAACTCAAGATCGCAGACTTCGGCTGGTCCGTCCATGCGCCATCACTACGGTAACAAACACCCCATAATACACTAGAACAGTCATGTGTAATGCAACAAGTGCTGTGCTCATCAGCTGTGACCATGTGTTTCAGACGCCGCACCATGTGTGGCACGTTGGACTATCTTCCGCCAGAGATGATCGAGGGTCACACTCACGATGAGAAGGTTGACCTGTGGTGCATCGGAGTGCTGTGCTACGAGTGTCTGGTGGGAAACCCTCCGTTCGAGACGGCCAGCCACACGGAAACCTACAAGCGCATTACTAAGGTTTATTATACTGCCTCTTATTTCTACTGAAAATGGCATCTCAAATCTTGAAGTTACAAAATTTCTTATGGAACATTCAAAGAAATTCTTAATCCTTAGAAAATTCTTAATTATACAATTTCAAAAGATGCCATTTGGCTTGTTTTTGGGGAATATACACAGATCAGGCATAACATGACCGGTGAAGTGAAGATCACTTATCTCTTCATCACGGCTCCTGTTAGTGGGTGGGATATATTAGGCAGCAAGTGAACATTCTGTCCTCAAAGTTGATGTGTTAGAAGCAGGAAAAATGGGCAAGCGTAAGGATTTGAGCGAGTTTGACAAGGGCCAAATTGTGATGGCTAGACGACTGGGTCAGAGCATCTCCAAAACTGCAGCTCTTGTGGGGTGTTCCCGGTCTGCAGTGGTCAGGATCTATCAAAAGTGCTCCAAGGAAGGAACAGTGGTGAACCGGCCACAGGGTCATGGGCGGCCGAGGCTCATTGATGCACGTGGGGAGCGAAGGCTGGCCCGTGTGGTCCGATCAAACAGACGAGCTACTGGAGCTCAAACTGCTCAAGAAGTTAATGCTGGTTCTGATAGAAAGGTGTCAGAATACACAGAGCATCTCAGTTTGTTGCGTATGGGGCGGCATAACCGCTGACCAGTCAGGGTGCCCATGCTGACCCCTGTCCACCACCGAAAGCACCAACAGTGGCACGTGAGCATCAGAACTGGACCACGGAGCAATGGAAGAAGGTAACCTGGTCTGATGAATCATGTTTTCTTTTACATCATGTGGATGGCCGGGAGTGTGGGCGTGGCTTCCTTGGGGAACACATGGCACCAGGATGCACTATGGGAAAAAGGCAAGCCGGCGGAGGCAGTGTGACGCTTTGGGCAATGCTCTGCTGGGAAACCTTGGGTCCTGCCATCCATGTGGATGTTACTTTGACACTTCTGATCAAATCCAAGTCCAATCCATGGAGGCCCCACCTCACAACTTACAGGACTTAAAGGACCTGCTGCTAACATCTTGGTGCCAGATACCACTAGAGTTGTTCCGGTACTAGTATCGGAAATATCACCGATGCCGATACCACAAATTCTGGAATCGGTAGAGTACTTTAACCCATGTACCGATCCAATGCTATTTTCTTAATCAAGACCCATAGTTATTATGACCGCTAGCTTTGCCTAACAGCTGCACGGCTCTTCTTCGCTGCTCAGAATGCATTGCAAACACAGGAAGTTGTGCTGTTGCCACAAGCAACCACTGTTTAGAGCAGCAAAGAAGAAATGAAAATGCGTTAGCAGTATTTCAGTCTGGACCAAACCAGCCATTAAAATGGCAATTGTCACAAGTAAGGGTACTTTGGTACCAAGTAGGTGATACCAGCATTTCTGTAGTACCGACTCCCGAGTATATTTAGTGCAAGCAGCTACGTTTAGACGCTTCTGTGTTCATCTAAGCGCAGGGCTCCATACTGTAGCCATATATAATACACACTAGTGTCTGTGAATATTAAACTGCAAAACACTATTTAAATATTACCTGCAAATTCTGCATCTCTGTATGTATGGCGCACACACACACACGTACACGTGCAACGCTCGCTATCTTTGTAGTCTCTGCCGTGTCACTATATGAGGACACGAACGCATAACCCGTCACTTCATGAGAATTTACCATTTCATTTGAGAATGTTCAGCCATATCATGAACACAGACGCTCAAAGGTCTTCACAGCAACCCGTCAAAAAAGTTGTTTAACGTGAAGAAATTGACCATATATTAGGCTACTGTTGTACAGTAGATTTTGTTACGTCTACTAATAATAAATATGCCTAGATGGTTGCTTTATTTTTCACTTGTTTTCTTGTAAAGAGATTTATTTTCTGATTTTTATATTCCTAGATTTGTTGCACTGTTTTTTTTTTTTTTTTTACAGTTATATTGTAAAACTAAAATACCTTTTTCAGTTTGTGGTGTTAGATTTGTGGCTGCATTTGAAGTTTTTCACTTCAAAAAAAAATTACGGTCAAATGCATGTCGGCCGATACCCTGAGCCCAGGTATCGGAATCTGGAAGGAAAAAGGGTATCGGAACATCTCTAGATACCGCAGCACAGCTTCAGGGGTCTAGTGGAGTGCATTCCTTGACGGCTCAGGGCTGTTTTGGCAGCAAAAGGGACCAACACAATATTAGGTCTGATCGGTGTATATAAATATGCTTAATATTTTAAACAACCCAATAAATGAAATATCTCACCTAAGACCAATTGGTAGGGGTGTGAGATATATCGGCTGACGCATGTTCATTTAAAATGTTGTTTTGTCTGATATCTTAAAGCTGATAAATAATGGATTATTTCACTTCAGATTTGCGCTGTGCACCATGCATGGTTTTGAATCATTTGAAATCACTTTGAAAGGTGAAAATAGTTTAGTGCAGCGCAAGCCTGTGTACATAATTATTGTTAGCCCATGTTTTAGCGCGTTGTTTCAGGAAGAGCGGATCCAGAACTCTGTGTGCGCGCGTGACCCGAAACTGGTATAATTTTGAAGAAAAACGTTATATACATGTTTGGTCATATCACCCAGCACTATTGGAGTTTATGAATAAGAACATTCTGTTTGAGGAGTTCAAAATCTTAAAGGGCTTTTTTTTTTTTTTTTTTTGGTAACGCCTTTAATGTCCTTGTGCAAATTCTTAGGTTTTCAAAATTTCGCAACAATTATTTTTTCCCCTGAAAATTGTCAATGCAATATAATTATTAAATTTAAAAAAATAATAATATAGCCTATATAATTCAGATTTTCTGCAGTCACATCAACTTTGAGGCCTGTTCACACCGGGAGGTGCGTTTATCGCTGATGTTTAACACCTCGTGACTAAACAAAGCTAATGTGAGCGTGCACACCGACGCATAAAAACGTAGTTTTTTTTGTTTTGTTTTTTGATGCGGCGCGTTAACTGGCCGGCCAATGTGATTGCCGCTTTTGTTCATGTGCCTGGAGCTGCTGAAGTTGCAGTAAAACACGACTTGGTGGTGCTCAAGCACAAAACGGTCTTGCCGAGCGCACTCATTGATACGACAGAGGAAGTAGACAAAGAAGAGGAGCTGCTAATTGCAGCTTGCCAGTAGCAAAAAGTGTGTGACTGGTTTTGGCAAGCACATAAACACGGTCTCTCTTTTTCTTCTGTGTGACAAGCAAGTGTCAGAAGTGTGACGTGCCGCAGCACCACCTTGTGTACCGGGTGCGCCATCTACTGTGTTGCACATTCACTCGGCGCATCGCCAGTGAAAATCGCTTTGGTGTGAACACTCCTGAAAAACATCTCAAAACGCTGGCGATAAGCATGCGATTATTCTTCCCAGTGTGTACAGACCTTTAGAGAACGTGCACATCCTTATTAATAGTATTATATAATATGTTTTAATATTTTAATTGACCCAACAAGTTAAACATCTCACCTTTGGGGATCAAAGTCAAATTGGAGTTTGACAGATTTTAAGAAATTTTTATATATATATATATTTTTTTTTTATTATTATTTTTTTTTCTTTCTGGAATTTATATTTGTGACTGGTCACAACGCAACCTGCGCTTGCTGAGAGCAGCACACATGCTGCGCAGACTGAACCAAGGTACAGACATGCTCGTCTGGGGCTATGTGTCCTCAGGAGAATGGACTCTATCCCCAGACGGTTCACAGGCTCTGGAGTATCTTCGGCAGGGCAGAGGTCGACCTCTTCGCCCCAGAAAACAACTCTCTGTGCCCAGTATTTTTCTCAAAAGACAGGAGTGCACCAGCCCACAAATGGCTCGGCCTTCCCCTGGTCATGCTGCTCCCTCGGGTCATCAGACGGATACGGGAGGACAGATGCACAGTCCTTCTGGTGGCTCCTCTCTAGCAGAACCAGTCTTGGTCAATTTCCCTGAGGAAGGACCTCCCTTCCCAGGATACGTGAACGATTTGGCACCCCTAACCTGAGTTGTGGGCCCGCTATGTCTAGCCCCTCGACAGGAGCCTTCGGACCTCCCTGTGAGAGTCCTAAACCCTTTCTAAGGCTAGAGCCCCTTCCACTAGATGCCTATACTTCCTTAAGTGGTCTGTCTTCTCCGACTGGTGCACAGTCCGTAGTGGAAACCCGAAGTCCTGCGATATCTCACTGGTACTGCCTTTTTTCGTGGCAGACATAGCAGCAAACCCCACTCCTCTGGCTGGCCAGTTTATAGGCAGGGATGACTTTGTTTGTTTTCTGAAGGGGCCCTGAAGGCTGAACCCGCCTCACCACCTTACTATCCCAAAATGGACCTGTCTGTGGTCCTTAGGGCCCTCTGGGGCTCTCCAATCACCGCTCCAGTCAGCTGAGCTGCAGCCCTCTTGCTAGCCTTAGTGTCGTTCAAGTGAGTGGGCGACTTTCAAGCACTCTTTGTGAGTGTTTTGCTTTTAAGTTTGGGCCAAACAACATCGTCCTCGAACCAAGACACTGCTATGTACATACGTTGCTCTTTTCTCCGATCAGAGCACAGGTTGTTACGATCTCTGCTCTTTCCATTTCAGAGCCTCCTTCTGGGCATGGTCCAGCAGAATATCCATTGGAAAAATCTGTGCAGCGGTCGACTGGCCCTTGCCATCCACATTTGCCAGATATCACAACTTAAACGGCTCCTTTCGGTTTAGCCTGGCTCTACACAAGCTCAACCCACTAGAACCTTTTCCCTCGAGGCTCTTAGTCTCAGCCTTGCTGCCTTCAGGCCCCTTATCCTCAAGTGTCTTAGGCCAGGGCCATAGAACGATTGTCGTTATAGCACAGCACTTTTGGATTGTGCTCCCAAAGCATCTAGCGACACAATACAAGTGAATCGTATCGCTAGTGAACATACTGTTACTAACGTAACCTCGGTTCCCTGAGATAACGAGTGTTGCGTAGTTGGCCATGCTATCATGCTTCATGACTCTGTGCTCATCACCTCAGTCTGATTATTCTGAGAGCCTATGGTGAATTTGCCCGTTTATATAAATGGGTGGCCCCGCCCATTTCGCCATAGTGCAGTTTCATGACGTGATTCAATAAGGCTTAAGTATTGAGAAAAGGAGTTTTCCAAAGTGTCTAACAATGCAATACTCGTTCCCGTTATCTCAATGAACCGAGGTTACGTTAGTACCCGAGTATGTTATTTAGGATGATTTAAGAACTTTTTTTTCAAAGTATTTTTAACTTAATACTTGATTGCTATTTTATTATTTTCATATTATGCTCATTGTAGAGGCTCTCTTGTTTTGTCGCAGGTGGATCTGCAGTTTCCTAAAGTGGTCTCTGACGGTGCTCGTGATCTGATCTCGAAGCTGCTCCGTCACAGTCCGTCCATGCGTCTGCCGCTCAAGAGCGTGATCGAGCACCCGTGGGTCAAAGCAAACTCGCGCAGAGTTCTGCCGCCCGTCTACAACCCGCAGGCTGCCCCACATCACTGAGAAGATATGCTAAAGGACCTGTTTGAGACCTTCAGGAATCTGCTGGTTTGACTTCACTGGTGGTTTGTGTTGTCACACTTAATGTCAAAAACGTGTGTGTGTGTGTTTTTATTAATTGGTTATAAAGATCTTTGACCATTAATGAGCCTCTAAAGTTTGTTCTCTGCTCTTTCCCACTGTCTTGTATAGTTGTAGCCCTCTGCTCTGTTCCTATTCATGTGGTTTTACTGTCTTCTATGAATGTGTGGTTGATGAACCTGTCAAATTATATTAAAGGCCTTTCTAGTATGTGTGGTGTTGTGTCGTTTTGATTTGCACAGAATAAATTTGTTAAACTCTTGTGCTGATGCATTCAGATGTACATCAGTTTTGAATGTTGTTGAAAATGTTGCTTACTACAGTGTTTTTGCTCATTTTGGGATATCGCATGAGAACGCTGGATGGAAATGCCAAGATGCACATAACTTCTAAAAAAAAAAAAAAAAAAAAAAAGTCCGCTCATTTGAGTCGGACAAAGTTTTTGGCTGATAAAACGTGTAGCCTGACATTGTCATACTCAGATTCTAGTCATAATGTGAGTCTGATTCTGCGCCACTGGGCTGTGATTATGGGGCTTTTCAACCAAACCAGGAAAGAAAATCCCTCTGCACTCAATTGGATAGACCTACAACCAATCAGCACAACGGAGTAAGTGACGAATGTTGAGTGACGCATAGTAGTCAACAGAAGCTGAGTGGAAATGATCTTTGCCGGTGTTGTAAAAAGAATTCAAGGATACACGGAGTACTTACAAACTTCTATCATCATTTGAGAGAAATGGTGAATAATATGAACAAGTCCTCCGTTTAACATTCGAATGAATTCAACCGAAGCGGTCTTGGGTGACGTGGATGATTGTGTAAGAACTCGTTTCTTCTGCACGTTCTGAGAAGCAAATAAAAAAATATATTTCCACCACTTTAATTATGTAACACCAGTTTATCTGGAAGTGATGATTGTTCTCTTCGACTCACTGGATGAAAACCGCCGTTTTAAATGTGCTTAAATTATATTCACAACTTTGGATGGAAATGCAGCTTGTGAGCATCTCAAATTTTCTTAGGAGATTAAAAAAAAACACTAGTTCACATTCTGTTTGAGTGGTCATTTACCTTTTGTAACCACTGATAATACATTTTGCAGGATTAATATATAGTTCTGGGGTGCGTTTCCTGTACAACGACGTAACTCGCTGCTTAACTACTATAGTACGATGCATCGTTGAAGAAATCGACTAGCTACTCACGACCGTATCGCCGCAAATCTGTCGTTCAACCATATCGGTTTATGATGTCACGCAGGTGGTGGAGTAATAACTGCTTTTAATGAATTAGTTTGAGATTGAATCCATGCTAGATTTTTTGCTATAAATTATGGACATGGCACCTGAGGACTAATTCTTATTTTTCTGTTATTTTGCTTTATTTCCAGATTCAATCATAGGCTCATTCTTACATACTAGAGCACGTCCGCACATGCGCACTTCAAAAAGGTGCTTTAAATCTCTTGACAAACTAAAAGACAAATGACATTTGTATGTAGTCAAAATAAAATATATACACTCACCTAAAGGATTATTAGGAACACCTGTTCAATTTCTCATTAATGCAATTATCTAATCAACCAATCACATGGCAGTTGCTTCAATGCATTTAGGGGTGTGGTCCTGGTCAAGACAATCTCCTGAACTCCAAACTGAATGTCAGAATGGGAAAGAAAGGTGATATAAGCAATTTAGAGCATGACATGGTTGTTGGTGCCAGACGGGCCGGTCTGAGTATTTCACAATCTGCTCAGTTACTGGGATTTCCACACACAACCATTTCTAGGGTTTACAAAGAATGGTGTGAAAAGGGAAAAACATCCAGTATGTGGCAGTCCTGTGGGTGAAAATGCCTTGTTGATGCTAGAGGTCAGAGGAGAATGGGCCGACTGATTCAAGCTGATAGAAGAGCAACTTTGACTGAAATAACCACTCGTTACAACTGAGGTATGCAGCAAAGCATTTGTGAAGCCACAACACGCACAACCTTGAGGCGGATGGGCTACAACAGCAGAAGACGCCACCGGGTACCACTCATCTCCACTACAAATAGGAAAAAGAGGCTACAATTTGCACAAGCTCACCAAAATTGGACAGTTGAAGAGTGGAAAAATGTTGCCTGGTCTGATGAGTCTCGATTTCTGTTGAGACATTCAGATGGTCAGAATTTGGCGTAAACAGAATGAGAACATGGATCCATCATGCCTTGTTACCACTGTGCAGGCTGGTGGTGGTGGTGTAATGGTGTGGGGGATGTTTTCTTGGCACACTTTAGGCCCCTTAGTGCCAATTGGGCATCGTTTAAATGCCACGGCCTACCTGAGCATTGTTTCTGACCATGTCCATCCCTTTATGACCACCATGTACCCATTCTCTGATGGCTACTTCCAGCAGGATAATGCACCATGTCACAAAGCTCGAATCATTTCAAATTGGTTTCTTGAACATGACAATGAGTTCACTGTACTAAAATGGCCCCCACAGTCACCAGATCTCAACCCAATAGAGCATCTTTGGGATGTGGTGGAACGGGAGCTTCGTGCCCTGGATGTGCATCCCACAAATCTCTATCAACTGCAAGATGCTATTCTATCAATATGGGCCAACATATCTAAAGAATGTTTTCAGCACCTTGTTGAATCAATGCCACGTAGAATTAAGGCAGTTCTGAAGGCGAAAGGGGGTCAAACACAGTATTAGTATGGTGTTCCTAATAATCCTTTAGGTGAGTGTGTATATATATATATATATATATATATATATATATATATATATATATATATATATAGTATAAATAATTGCTTAAGTCAGATTTAAGGCATTTTCTTGGAGCACCTGTTATTAAAATAAATGAGGGTTCAGCTGATTGGTAATCCTCAAATTCCGGCAGAACAACACCGGTTCTGAGCTGACACCCAGCTGGTACTGCCACAGATACAAATGCTCCTTTGGCTTCAGCTCAAATGATAGTTGCTCTTCCACCACAGTCTCTTCATTCCAGTTTTCTCCTCAGCATTCACACATGAAAATCCAAATAGTGGCGAAAAGGAGAACTGCTTCTGTGCAATTAGTCCTGCGAGTTTTCCAGCTGTGATCTTGCCTTGTGTTTCTATCTTCCAGTTCTTTGTGATCTGGGACGACATCTCCTTATTGTATCCAACTTTTTTAGTAATTTTATTTTGTCATGTCACTGGTGTGGGACTGTCATTAATTACAGTTTGAATGTTCTCCCACTTGCCATATGTTGGGCCATTGGTTATCGACAGCCTGCCTGGCAGGAAGTTAAGAACATCAGGGTGAACAGAATAGACACCAACACAGCTGTCATTCTCGAAGTCGATACCTTTGTAGTATTCAACTCCCCACTCTGAGGATGGCTTGAGGAAGTAGTAGTGATTTGGCAGACCCCAGTAATAGAGACCATTTCTGCAGTTGGGATGCAGGGGAAATTCTTCAGAACTCGAGTCTTGACTCACGTCTTTTGTTCTTCTGTTAAGTGCCCTTTTCCTGGAAGATGATGTAAAACCAGCTAAAGGCTGCCAGGTAGTGATCTCCACCCTGACAGTTGGGATGAAGGGTGAAGACTGCAGATTCATAGCCTGCTGACAGGTCAGTGACTCTGCGGTAGGAAATACCCTTAATGACGTAAAAATGGTCATTTACGTCAGCAAAGTAATGGTCTCCATTTTGGTAGGCGGGGTGCAGATGATAAATACTGAGGTCTGACCCTGCACTGAAATCAGTTGACCTCATATAGCAGCCAAGATCAGAGCGGATTATATAATGGTAGTATCTTGAGCCACAGAAATCAACCCCTTTTATTTTGCATCTGGGAATAAGACCTGCCATTTTTCCTTAACCTGCAACACAGGACAACAAACAAACAAATCAATCAATGTTCAGGTCTAAAGGTATATCTTGTAAAAAATAAAAAAGTAAAAAATTTAATAGATGGTTTTCAGCTATTTTTTCCACACTCTTTAAAGGCACCTTTTACGAAATCTTGATTTTGTTTTTGGGATGTACTAGAATATGTTTTCATGCTTGCTTGAAAAAAAACAAACATTATTCTCACATATTTTAGATGTATTACAGCTCCTCTCTCTCTCTCTCTCTCTCTCTCTCTCTCTCTCTCTCTCTCTCTCTCTCTCCCTTTCTGGTTCGAATGCCATGAAGCCCCTCCTTCAGAAATACAAAATGTGCTGTGATTGGTCAGTTGGCCCAGTGTGTTGTGATTGGCACTGCAGGCTTGTTAAATGTCCCGCCCCTCCATAACTGCAAATTCAGCTCAGGTGTAAATATTAAGGATGGCGTCAATTTCAAACCAATTCAAGCCTGATTCAGACTTAAGAATGTTAACAAGAGGATCGTTCAGAACAGATTTCATGGTCTGACTTTTGGATGGATTTAACAGGACGTTTCAGGGTGTTATGTCTTTTTGTTTTTTTCTTATCTATTTTAGATACAATGTTATGCACCATTTAATCATGATATTTGTCAGAAAACTATGGAAAGACAAACAGTAATTGATCACAAAATTGTGGTTCAAAGCTACACAAAACACTACATCAACACTAATGTTGGCTAGCAGGCGAGCGGAGGAAAAGCTTTGCCCTTTGTTTGCATCGTAGCAACAACATAAATCTTATAATTGCAACTGTTATAGAAAACACAACTACAAATAATAAGACATACTTTTAAGTTGTGATCCCTAAACAACAGATTGTCCTGACAAAGTGGGAACTGCTCCGTTTCAGGAGAAGCTCTTGTGCATGGCCTGCATTGTACTCTTAGTTTCTGGAAGCTATTCTTTGATTCTTCCATCTTAAAAATATATCTAAATTACGGCACATGCTTTCAATGCAAAATGCTGAACAGTTAGTTCATGACCTCAAGGCTAGATTACTGTAATGCTTTACTGGGTGGTTGCCCTGCTCGCTTAATAAACAAACTCCAGCTGGTCCAAAATGCAGCAGCTCAAGCTCTTACTAGAACCAGGAAGTATGACCATATTAGCCCGGTTCCGTCAACACTGCACTGGCTCCCTATTAAACATTGCATACATTTTAAAATCTTGCTAATTATCAGAGCCGTATCCAGATCAGATGGTGGACCTGCACCTAGACATGACCACAACGCAGCCCTGAAGTGTCAGAGAGACCATGTCAACTAGACTCTCCCCTGTGAAGGCCTCCTTCGCTTTCCCTCTGTACAGATGAAAACACTATCAAAGTGATTCCCGTTCACGTGGATCCGCAGAAGCGACTAGAAGTGCTGTATTATGCAGGCCAGACAAGTAATTGTCATTACTTTGGGGCCGCTTACACGACACCATTTTCAACTAAAATAGAAAACTCTCAATGCGTTCTGGACGTTCATTTGCATGGCAACAGTGTTTAGTGGCCCAAACGCAAAAATTTAAATACGTTTTGAAATCATTTTGAAACGATACCGTTATCCTCTTCAAATGTGTGGATCTGTGAGAATGGTGACGGTATGCACATGCGTATTACATGTTTAGTCTATAGGCAAGCGTGTTTGAATACACGTGCACAGGCGCATAGTCTTTTAAGCTATTCAAACTATTTTAAAACGTGTTTCAAGTTTGCATTCTCAAGCCACCAATCATTTTTTACAACGGAAATTAATCAATCAAAAACTCACTTTAGCTGGACTTGTTTTGCTGATGTACAGCCAAAACAATCTCTCTCTCATTAATATCACTGTGAAGCTGCTTTGAAACGATCTGTATTGTGAAAAGTGCTGTATAAATGAAGGTGACTTGACTTGTAAAGTGTGCGGTGATGACGCATTCATGTAACCAGAGCGTGGCGCTGCCAGTAACGCACCTAAAAAAAGCTGTCAATCAACTCTCAGGGATTTTTTACACTGGCCGTGTTTGCTGCGGTCCGAGTCCAAGCACCGATTTGTTCCCGGCCCCTGCAGCGTTGGTCTGGTTTCACACTCAACTTGATTCTGTTGAATCCTGGTGCATTTGTGTTCATCTTACATCATCACAAATGTGCACAGCCATGATAGAAAACAGAACGCAGGTCAATATATTGTGTTTTTTATATTTTTGGTGCTATTATGCGCAGCTGAGTAAACGACACGGGTTTACTGTATGTGTGTCACATGAAGGCGGCTTTCTGCTACCTGCAAACAGACTCTTTTGAGGAAACAGTGGATTGCACTCGCAATGCTCGAATACACTGCATGCTCACCATCACTCGCATCTAAGGTAAATCATCAACACTATCATCCCTTACATGTGTTTTATTAAAATAAAGACATCGTCATCGACTAAAACACATGCGCTGGTTACTTTTCTTCCTGAACAAGTGCGCACCCAAGTCCATGTTGCTTTCACATTCATGTGAATCGAGGCACAGTTCAAGTGCAACCGCATGACACCTTTCACATTAGCTATTTTTCATGTGAACCATGCCCCAATTTCGACTAAACTGCCAGTGTAAAAACGCCCCGAGACAAGAACACAGTGTCTTACACACACACACACTATAGACTTGCATGTCATATAACAGTTACGGTAACATGGGACAATGTCAAATAAGTGTCATGTTTCAGCACGTTACAATCGTTATATGGCTTGAGTTAGTAAATTATCTTTACTTTTTGTAATGATTACGATTGATTTTTGCTTGGTGCAATGCCGAAAAGTTGCTGTGTGGAATTCTGCACCTCTAATAAGTTAAAAAACCCTGATCTGAAGTTTTATATACTGCAGGATAACAGACGGAGCTGTTCGTCAATTCAGAAAGCCTGTGCAATACATCCATTACAATTAAACATCTGCACTACATGATGATGTATTATTGGAAAGATTTCATTACTGCAATGGCAAAAGTTTGTCACAGGACTCGAACTGCATCAAAAAGCAGTCAACTTCTCATTAAAGCAGTTCACATAGTGTGTGAGGTTATCACCGTACAAATCATTCAAACGTCTTTATTTCATGAAGGGAAGGGCTGGGCTCATGTTTGTGCTTCAATACAAGCTGATATAGTCACATTACATGTGCGACATAAATTACATTTTCTCGTCAGAATACATGCTGCTCCCCCAAATATTACTGTATAGCCTATTTCATAAATCATCTAGTCTTTCGATGAAGATGGTTGCTATAAAAAGGCAAAAAACATTGCTTTTGTCAGAAAAATATTCATGTTTCTATTCTCGCCCAAACAAATACATGAACAGACGCCCTTTGCATTGCACACGACATATTCAGAAAAACATTTCATAGCACAAGACAAGTTTTATGATCATTTTAAAACGTTAAATGTATGTATACTCTAAATCCATTAAATTCAAGAACATTGAATAAACTTCATCAAAAGACTGGGTGATTTATGAAGTAGGCAAGTAATATTTGTGGGAGCAGCACGCATTGTGACGAGAAAATGACACCTTTGGCCATTGCATTGGGTTTTTTGCATTGCATTTGTCCAGTCACAGATACTGTACTGTACGTCATTGCTTACGTTGCATGAGTGCCCACTACTGACAGAACCTTTGCAATGGACTGAACTGGAACATCCTAAGCCCTTGAACACTTGGAATCCACTATAGAGTTGATTTTTTTTTTTTTCTTTATAAAATTGTTTAATGCAGCATTCTATATGTATGTAGGTGTGTTTGGGTTGTTTTAAATGTCTTTAAAAATAATTAAAATATCATAGAGTTGTTTGTGGTGGGGTAAATTAAACATGATATGCTGTGACATCACAATCGCATTGCATTGTGGTATATGAAGCTGCCTGAAGTGTATATATGAAGTAGACTCACCCCCTCGGTCAAAATCGAGGGAGCGAGGGTCTGTCCATATAAACTTCGCTTGTTCACGCCACGAAGTGGAACGCACTTCAAAATGGTGGCGGGATTCCCCGAGGAAGTGCTTAGGGGCGTTTGCAAGTGCGTGTCTAAAAGTGGAGTGGAACGCAGCACAGGAGTAAGTTCAGACACACAAGACCTTCTCAACAGAACAACGAATCAATGATTCCCCATGGAAACAGATGCTAAGAAAGAGCGCGCCATACCACTTCCTTCTTCTTTGTTTAATGCCGATTTACATAACCTACTATTTATGCAATCATTTTTTCAGCCTTTTCATTTAATAAGTAATTTTTATTCACTGAGAATAAGGATTATGTTGTTTGTTTGATGCTAATTAATTGAATACAGATTCATGTGTGAGATGACAGTTAAATAAATAATAAATATATTTGAATTGAATTAACATTTAAACATTACCTTGTTATAATGGTGCTTTAGAATCAATATATAATGTTGTATATTATTTAACGAACTATACAACATACAAACAACTTTACGAAACCTAAAAGACCTCGTAATGAATCAGAAAAACATTATGACAATGTCCGAAATAAAACAAGGATTTGTATAGGAGATGCCTTTGAAAGATGGAGGCGGCTGAAAACGGAGAAGAATTCAAAGACAGATGCCAACGTTGCTAATTTTCTCCCGGACAGGTAAGGTTCATCTACGTTTGGCTAACTTGTACTTAATCTTCAAGATTCAGATTCAAGATTCAAGAGTTTTATTTGTCACATACACAGTTATATACAGAATATACAACCGGCAGTGAAATGTAAACAGATCCGCTCCATGGACAGTGCAAATTCACAGTTAAAAACACAAGGAGGAAATTATAATAGAAATAGAATAAAAAAGGTCACAGGTAGAAAAAAAATAAAAGCTAAAAATAAAGAAGTGGAATAAAATAAGTGGAGTAAACTGTGCAGTGAGTAAACTGTAGACTTATAAATATGTGGTTAACAAATGTATAAAGAGTATAATGTGCAAACAGGTTTATAGCAGGTTGTTACACAGTAACAACGAGAACAGAAAGTGCAGTGCAATGTCAGTGTATCGATGTTTATCCTGAAGTGAAGTCACGTGATGTTAAGTGACTGAGTTCAGGAGTCTGATGGCCTGGGGGAAGAAGCTCCTCCTGAGTCTCTCAGTTTTGGCCATCAGGCTTCGGAAGCGCTTACCAGATGGCAGCAGCGTGAAATGAGGATTTGCAGGGTGATTAGAGTCCTTGATGATTGTAGTAGCTCTACCTTTGCAGCGTTTGGTGTAGACGTCCTGCAGAGACGGGAGAGCTGACCCTGAGATACGCTCGGATAAGAGCACGACTCTTTGCAGGGCTTTGCGGTCATGACTGGTGCTGTTCCCATACCACACTGTGATGCACTGAGTTAAAACACTTTCTATCACCCCTAAATAGAAAGTTTTCAGGATAGCTGGTGAAACCCTGAATTTCCTCAGCTGGTGCAGGTGGTACAGTCTTTGCCTGTTTTTTTTCACCTGTGTCTGAATGTGAGCAGTCCAGGTCAGGTCCTCGGAGATGTTTACACCCAGGTACTTGAAGCTGCTCACTCTCTCTACTGGTGACCCGCTGATCATGAGAGGGGAGTATGTTTGTTGCTGTCTCTTCCTGAAGTCCACAATCATTTTTTTGGTCTTGCCAACATTCAGAGAGAGACAGGTGTCCTGGCACCATGATGTTAGATGCTCCACCTCGTCCAAGTATGCCGTCTCATTGTTGTTGGAAATTTGATGATAGAGGTGGAGCTGTGTGTGGACAAATAGTCATGTGTGTAGAGAGAGTAGAGCAGCTCCCACACTCAGGGTGATGGAGGTGGAGGTGGACTGGCCTATTCTCACCACCTGAGGCCTGCCAGTGAGGAAGTCCTCAATCCAGTGGCAGAGAGAAGGGTTCAGGCCGAGATCCAGGATTTTGGCGGTTAGCTTAATGGGAACTATGGTGTTAAAGGCTGAGCTATAGTCAATAAATAGCAGTCTTACGTAGTTCCCACTTTTGCTGTCGATGTGAGTGAGGGAGGAGTGGAGGACATGAGGGATGGCATCTTCAGTTGATCTATTGGGACGATAGGCAAACTGAAGAGGGTCCAAAGTGTCAGGAATGAAGGAGCAAATGGTGTTTTTAATGAGTCTCTCAAAGACCTTCATGACTATAGACGTGAGAGCCACTGGACGATAGTCATTTAGGCAAGAGGGTTTACTGTTCTTAGGGACAGGGATGATGGTGGATTTTTTGAAGGAGGTGGGGACCACAGATGTAGCGAGGGACTCATTAAAGATAGATGTAAACAACCCGGCGAGCTGATCAGCACAGGACCGCAGAACACGACCTGAAATACCATCCGGCCCGGCAGCTTTCCTGACGTCCACACGCTTGAGTGCCCTTCGAACTTCATCCTCCGAGACAGAGATCACATGGTTGTTGCTGCTCTGAGTAATTCCCTCTGACGCGGCACTTGGCGGAGTCGCGCTGCCACGATTACAGTCAAAGCGAACGTAGAAAGAGTTTAACTCATTCACAAGTAATGGATCAGCTCTGACCTCTGCAGAGGATTTAAATCCAAAAGAACAGACCTCAGACCCTGCCACATGCGCCGCGAGTCGTTGAGTTGGAAATGAGACTCCACTCGATCCTTATAACGGAGCTTTGCGGCTTTAACTGCGCATGGCAGAGCATAGCAGGACGATCTGTATGCAGTCATATTCCCCGTTAGGAGACCGGCGTTGTAAGCGGCAGTGCGTGTGTTCACTGCAGCACGGATTGAATTGTCCACCCACGGTTTCTGATTTGAGAAGGACGTTATTGTTATTGTTTGTGTGGCTTGCTCTGTAAGCGTGTTGATGAAGCAAAGCACCACATCCGTGAACTCGCTGACGTCAGATGAACTCGCCCGGAACATGTCCCAGTCGACGTCATCCAGAGCTGCCTGTAGCACGGTCTCTGAATGGGGTGTCCAGCGTTTAACTTCCCGCCTCACCGGGGGTTCCTGAACGAGCTTTTGTCTGTATTCAGGTGTGAGGAAAATGGCGGCATGATCCGATTTGCCGAAAGCTAGAAGTGACCGCGCTTTATAGGCGTTCTTAAATGGAGAGTAGCAATGATCCAGTGTGTTTGCTCCTCGTGTAGGACAGGAGACATGCTGGTGAAAGTTTGGCAAGACTTTCTTTAGGTTTGCTTTGTTAAAATCGCCCACGACGATGAACGCCGCGTCGGGGTGTTTGTTTATGGCGCCGCTGGCAACATCATGAAGGCCAGATAAAGCCAGCGCTGTGTCTGCCTGTGGTGGAATGTAAACAGCGGTCATGATGACAGAAGAAAACTCCCTCGGCAGATAGAATGGGCGGCAGATGATTGTTAAATGTTCCAGATGAGGCATGACCGCGAGAGAATGGTGATGTTCCTGGGGTCGCACCATTTCTTGTTGATCATGAAGCATACTCCACCGCCTTTGGATTTACCAGCCTCGGCTGTTCTGTCCATCTGAAAAACAGAGAAGTTCTCCGTCGGCGTCACAGCTGTGTCCGGGACCGCGGGCGTGAGCCATGTTCCGGACAAACAAAAGATGTTACAGTCTCTCATGTCCCATTGAAAACTTATCCTGGCTCTGAGATCGTCCATCTTATTATCCAAGGATTGGACATTTGCGAGCATGATGCTCGGGAGAGGTGGGCTGAATGTCCTTTTTCTCAGTCTGTTATGGATCCCCACGCGTTTCCCACGGTGTTTCTTGTTTCTTCGCCTTCGACTCTGGCCATTGTTCAACTCTGCGTTCCGAAGGATCTCAGATGGCCACAGAGGATCGGTGAAAGTGTCCTGAAACAGTCCAGTGTAGAGGTAACCAATGTCCAAAAGAGTTTTGCTGTCATAGCAGATCAATGCAGATGATAAATTTGTAAAAATTGAGAGCAAAAGAAAGTAAAATAGTAAATAAAAGCACAGTCTTCGCGGAGCGACCTGAACGGCGACCGAACACGGCGGCGCCATCTTGTTTTTTGAAAATGGACATTTCAAATATTCATGACAGTGTTATGCATGTTCGTGCAAAGTAATGTTAGGTTAGCGCATATGGAGGAGGTGGGTCATTGAATTGAAAAGGTAACGTTAAGGAATTGTTTGGGAAATAAAAACGGCGAGTCGTCATTGCTAACATTAGTAATGCATTATCAGAGCCCATTTCTCTGTCATTATTATCGTTTCTCTGTCTCCCTGAAGCACTCAGGGGGATGGCCGCGGCTCACCACAGCTCGATAGTGCAGGTCTGTGCGAGTACTCACTCGGGAAACACCCAGCGAACCAACAGGGTTTGTTGCAGCCACTCACTGACTGTGCCGTTGTGCCAACACTCTAACAGGTAAGGGAATCCTTCTCACTCTTTGCAGAAAGAAAACAGCGGCTCTATCGCGACTGTTCAGCTCCGAAGTTGAAAGCAAGGATGCGGTATTCCACTTCCGTATTTATACCCGCGCTGCGGGGCGGTGCGTGGACCGCATGCCAACATTATTGGCTCATTTCTATAAAGTAGATCCCCAATTCGTTGGTCAGTTCCGACGTACGCCGAACGTGACCGACTGAAAGGGAACAAAATATATAACACTGGCCTAGTGGTTTCTGGATATTTGATTGACATTTGTTTACATAGTGCACCTTTAAGTATTGGTAAAATTTTAGATTCTTTCCAAATATTTGGATATACACCACTGTGCAAACATCTAAGATTGGTTGAGAGAGCTGACTAGCTACCATTTTTAACAATTTATTGTCTAAATGATCAACTCCACAAGGTTTATTATCTGGAATTGAGAGCAACATCTGCTCTACTGTCTTTTGATCAACAGGACTAAAATTAAAACTACATATTTTTATCTGTCATCATTTTAACAATAGGATTACATGTTCATTTTAAATCATTGCCATACATGCAAGATTGTAAACTATTCACTTTATTATTAAAATAATTAGCTATATCTAAAGGTTTAGTAATAAACCGTCCATCATTTCACACATAACCTTGAAAGTTATTTGTTTTCCTACACATTAAAACTTAATATTGAAATCACACCTGTCAGTTGCACATAATTCTGAAGAACATAACTGCCTTGTTCAGACATGAAATATTCTTTTAAAAAAGTTACGTAATTTGTCTTCCTGCACATTAAAACTTAATATTGAAATCACACCTGTCAGTTGCACATAATTCTGAAGAACATAAATGACTTCAGGGTCACTCATTTTGTTCCCTTTTTTTCCTCTGTAGCGATTAACATGTTGCCCTAATAACACATTCATATGCAAATTAGAAACAGTGTATAGATACACTGTATTGAATGGGTCTGCCCAATGTATGGCCATTTTACCCACATATTGAATAAAGTAAAATGGTATATCAATTCATTCTGTTATATATATCATACGTTGAGAATCATCTTTAAACAAAGTTTGGTTAAAAAAAATACAGAGACCAAAAAATTGATTGGTGAATGAAAAGAAAAATCCCATCGTCCCGTTCGACGTATGTCGGATGTGTCTGTTCCCTCCTTCAGGGAACAAGGGTTACCATACATAACCGAGACGTTTTTGCCTATTTTTATTTTTTTAAACAACTGAGTCCAGGTGTCCACTACAGAGGATGTAGCGTAACATATGAATAAAATATATTTTTGTTCAAAAATGTTTTTCCCATTTGTTTCTTATGCTTTAAACAATATAATGACATAAAAACAGGCCTGTAATTGAACTAACAGATTTCTCCAAGATTTTGGACATGAAAGGTAAGTTAGAGATTGGTTGGCTGTAACTGGATTTGGGGTCTTTTAATTGGAGTAATTGTGGCATGTTTAAGGCGATCAGGGACCATTCTAGTGCCCAGACTCTGCACCAACAGTATTTACAACTTGACATCATGAGGACAGACAGGGGGTCTTAAATGTTCAATGATATTTTGATATTTGTTGGAAGAGTAACAGGAGCAAAGGAGGACCAAGTCGCAGAGCTCACGGTGTGTCATGGATGTCAGAATCAGAATGCAAATGTTGGGGTCTCAACCTAAACACTCTCAAGAAAGAATGTTAAAACAAATCCCACATGTAGTTTCAGACACAGGAGTAAAAACAGTGGAATACAGTATTGTGGGACAATGGTAATTATTATTGATAATCTCTGACAAATATTTCGATTTTGCTGACTTGACTGCTTTCTGAAATACTGAGAGAGAGTCCCTCATACAGGTAAGTTCATAGGAAACCTGCAACTTATCCTTAAGCCATTTGCATTGATATCTCCTACACGTTTGTCTGAGTGAGCGAATCAAGTCATTTAACCATGTTTGAGGTTTTTTCCTCTGCCGCTTGGCCTTCATAGGAGCAATGTCATTTAAGATGTTCAGACAGGTCAAACAGTGTCAAACTCAAAAAAAAAATTATTTTTAATGATTAAAAAAAAGAATAATTGTATTTTATTGACAAAATATTTTAGTTGGTCTTGGATATTTTTTTTGATTATATCAGGTATCATTTTAAGCTGTCATATGGTGATGTTATAATGTGCCCCTCACATGTTACGGTGTACCCCACCTATGGGGCATGTTGTCACATTTCACTTCCATTCTTTCAGGGTAAAATCAAGAGAAAAAAAAGTATACACTATTAATGAAACAAAACCACATAATTGTACTAGACATGTGGGAAATTAATGTGGGAAAAAATAAATACTCTGAACCCCAAGTGGATTTACACAAACTGAGAAAGTCAAAAGCGTTAGGTTGTGCCCCTCTCTCCCCTACCGCGAAGGCCTGTCGAAAACAGGACAAATCCATTGATCAGAGACATCCTGAATGCACCAAATAGCTCGGCAGCCACGATGTCCCAATGTAGATTTCAGTTTAATTGTAAGACCGCTCCACTTGCCACAACGCCTATGCGTTTCCTCATGGGGTAACAAGAGGCCGTCGACGCGGGTGGTCGGGGATATCCGGCAGGAACGGTTGAGGATATGAACAAGAGACATTCGAGACAGCATAGTTCCATTTCCAGAGTCCAAAGCGGAGTTTCTAATCTCTGTCGTATATAAGTGTCTCTAAGACTGAGCCATAATAAGCTAAAACTAAAAAGCGACCAGGAGCAACAGACGGCATGCCAAACACAGCGGCAACATTTTCTTTTCCCACGTTACGTTACGAAGCAATTTATTACCGCTAGAATATTTGCGTGTGTTGGGTATTTATTCAGGTGTATATTTACACATTCTTGGAGAATGGAGCAGACTTTATTCAAATTAAATCACTGAACAAAAGCGTTTCCTTGATTTGCCCTCTGGCCTTCATTTAGCAATAATTCTTTCTCAGAACTTCGGCTTAGAATTTTTCTCCAGAACTTGTATCTTAAGAATATTTTCTGCATGACTGAACCAGTGTGTCATGTCATGTTCAGGATGAGTTGAATATATAAGTGAGAGCCATGTGAAGGTTCTTTACAGATCTGCTCTGCTGTCGTCGGTGAAACAGCTGTGTCTTCTACAACATTTTCTGGTGAGGTGATGATTTATTCATCTGGAGAAAACAACTTGACAACAACCATTTAACAGCTATATGTAAAAAAAAGGTTTTAAATATATAAATTAGTAAATGTTGCCATTGTATTAATACTTTTGAAGTGCTTGTAACAATAGCTCTAAAAAAGATCTAAAAGACTGGTGGGCCAAGAAATATAGTTAGTACTAAAATGTAGAAATAGTATGCATGTCAGACTTTATAAATGAAACAATATATCAGAATGTATATCAATTCCTAATCAAATAAGAAAAGCAATAATCAAATGCTGTTTTTGTTTGTTTGTTTTGCTTCTACAGTGCCAACAATACCGAAGAAAACAAAATGGCAAATGCACAGCAAATAACAAAGCTCAATGTCTCCACCTGTAAGGATGAAGAAGAAATACTCAGAGCTCAAGGTTATCAGCTCGTCAATGTTAACCTCAATCAAGGTATTTGTGGAAACCAGGTCTTTTTTTGGTACAAGAAAGAGTGTGAAAACAGACCTGTGACCAGGATCGAGTTTACATTCTGTGATGGGATGAAAAATGGTCTGGCTAAAGCTGGGTATGAGCTGGTCAACAGGGATCTGAATGCAGGAGTTTCTGGAGATCACATCTTTCTGTGGTACTTCTACGGCAGCACTGAATATGACATTCCTATTGTGGACCTCACGGTAAGCATAGACGCCAAAGAAGAACCTGCTCTTATGCAAGATGGCTGGGAGAGACTGGGCTGTGATCTGAACCGTAATGCAGGAGGAAACTTCATCTACCTGTGGGTGAAGAGAGAGAAGCCGAGCCACATACAAGATATCAAAGCAACTGCTGACTTGTATTCTGACAAGCAAATGTTTGAACTGGGCTACACCCGTGTCGGTGAACACACCAATCGTGGCGCTTGTGGTGACCAGGTCTTCCTCTGGTATCGCCGCACAACCAATAAGAAACAGGCTCTCACTGCTCTTAACATATCCACCTCCCGCCAGGAGGCAGCAAAGATTCAGAATGAAGGCTATAAAATGCTGCCTGTTAATCTCAATAAAGGAACCCGTGGAAAAGATGTCTACGCATGGTACAAGAAAGAAGGATGTGAATCGCAGATCCAAGGCATGGTTCTGCTGATCAACTGTAAAGCCTGGAATGAGTATCAGAAAGCTGGTTTCACCTTCATCGACAAAAATCTGAACGATGGCAACAAAGGCTGGATAATATACATAGCCTATAAGTAAACACACAGAGTCATACTGCCATCACATGATCTTTTCAGTTATCTAATTGGCAGCACTTTATGACAACTGTAAGCACAATTATTTCTAATGAATTGTTTAATGTCATTCTTTAAAGCATTTTGTGACCGCGGCTGTTGTAATGCACTCATTCGTTTTTCATTTGGCCTTTGTGTTTATGTTGATTTATGAAATGAATAAATAAAGTCAACTTTAACCACAACAAATGCTTTGGTTATGTTTTACACCTGTCTTTGGGATAGGGAAGCGTGGGGTAAGATGAGCCAGTGGGTAAGTTGACCCACCCCTTTATCTTTGTAATGGTATCTTTTGTGACCATATATTTTGAAACCACCCATAATTTCTGCCAGACTGTGAAAATGAGAAGCACATGGGATGAGTGGAAGGCATAACAGATGTAACGACTGTTGCATCAAAGCAAATTTAAAGCAAATCTAAAATATTCATGATCCATATTGTTGATTTAGCAATGTATAAAACCATGCAAATCATTTAGCCAAACATTAGCCTGAATTGGTAGGCTAGCTAGTTTTGTCCAAAATGGCAGCTATGGGGCAAATGCTCTGAGTCAGCGTTTAAACGAACCCCACCATAAGGCACTGTAGTTAAGTTAAATCTCTGAAGTATAAACTGGAATAATTTCAATGTAATGCTACACAACTTTAGTTTATAATTTTCTTAACATTTATTTGATAGGAACAATACACAACTACACCAAATCCTTCTCAGATAAGTCCCAGAAGATGCTTAATCATATATATCTTTCCACCGGTAGTCCCTAATGGCCTAGCATGTTCGACATTGCAGAAAAACTTACATGCCAAGAACCTTTCGACTAAAATGTTTATTAGTTTCAATGACATTTATTCATTCATTTTAATTCTTTTTTTTTTTTTTTTTTTTTTTTACCCAACAAACTCTGTTTAGTCTGTTTTTGGGAAGGTTACAACTATGGTGTTCAACATATTGTTTCAGAAATGCAAACAATTCAAGAATTTCAACTTCATTTGGTTGGTTTTATGTTGTTTAAGTTAATAAATATGACTATTTGTAAAAGAAAATTTGATAATTGAATGTGTTTTTAAAAGAGGCAAGTTATCTTTACAATTTAACATGGGTTTGATTCAGATTCAGTGCGACTTACCCATTGACTTGGATCAACTTACCCCTAACCTGGGGTAAATTGAGCCACAGGAACACTTCTTTATAAGAAGCCATATTTTTAGAACCCTTTGTCATAGATGTATTCGAATCATTTAAAATGATCAAACCTCCTGAAATTACTTTAAATACTTGCATTGTACTTATTTTTTCTTATCTTGAGGATGTAAGTAAAAAATGGCGCATCTTACCCCACTCTCCCCTATATCTAGTCAAACATTTTCTGCATGCACTGTCCCCTCATTGTCAGGGTCATAATACTGTTATGTATATGAATCATTTCTGTACTGAATACAGAATTTATGTAATTTCTGTACTGAATAATTTCTGGGTGCAGTAATTTCTGGGTCACAGTCATTGTCGTACGTGCCTGGGCATTCAGCACACTGAGGCAGTGTTTGTGGATGGTTCATGCACCCATTGTGGGAACATGACCATCTCGGAGTTGAGGTCGAGACTCTCGGTCCTAGCTCTATTCCTGCTGGACAGCAGAGTAGGGCTACTTCGAGTGGCCAGGGTGACCTGAGGATTACGTTTAGGGTTACCAACTCTGTGGGCCCCTAAACCCTCAGTAGCGCCGCAGCCGGTTGAATTACCAGAAGAGCATGCTGGCCCCTCCCATGGGGGTCCAGCTGTGACTTTCAGGGCTCCAGCAGATGACAGCATGTCGATCGCTGCATCGGAGCGGGAGCTTGTGTCATCTGGGGATGAAGACTTCGGCTGCGTTGCCTCCCTCTGGGAGAGTGTCGTTGCCCGAGACGTGACCCAGAACTGATGGCTGTGCTTTCCTGGGCCACCGAGAGGGTAGCATGTAAGTAGCATATAACGGTAACCCTGTTACAGGGGTGAAATTTTCCATCCTTTCCTCTAGTGGGCAACAAAGGGAGGAAGTGGTTTTAGGGTTGTGAGAAGCATAGAAGAGGTGATGGAGTATGTGTGAAAGATCACATTAGCTGTGTCCCAAAGTGAAGGGTGCACACTTCGAAGGCCGCTTTTAACGTTTATGTTTTTCTTTTGTTAAACCTAAGTTATGTTGTAAATATGTCAGTAACGTATCAAACCATTTATTTCAATGACAGTTTAAATTTACATGACAAAAAAGTGCCATATATAGAGGAATGTTTTTGTCACAAGCACACCAGGCTCCACCCACTCCCAAGCACCACGCACAGCCTCTCCCGAGTACTGATCACACACACCTGCACCTCATCATTACCTCATCACTGCCTGCACATAAGCCCCACGCACACACTCAGTCACTGTCCGGTCTCGTTAACACTACCCATGTTTGTTGACTTACCTCAAGGACTCTCCCGTGCTACTTACCTGCTTCCTCATCTCCAGTGTGTCTCCTCGTCCTCGTCCTCGTCCTCGTCCTCGTCCTCGTCCTCGCCTCCTGTCTCCATCGTCTCCCTGGTTCCTGTGTTTCGTCATCTTGAAGATGCTGAGTATCCTAACCCTGTTACCCTGCCTATCATTCATCAGACTGCACGCTTTATCTGCTTTCATCCCGGGCACTCAATAAACTGCCTTTACTTCCATCTCCTGTTCTCCGTGTCCCTCTGTTTGTAACAGAAGACCGGACCAAACAGCATGCCCAGAGTGCCCAGGATCCCTTCCAGGAGTTGGTCGACATGCTCCGTCAAACCCTTACCTCCTTTCCTCCTGCACAAGCACCAGCGAGCACTTCCTGCACCAACCGCGATTCTCCTTCGCCTCCGGTAAACGCCAGTCCCACGGCCAAACCAGCGCCCTTCTCTGGCTTGGCGGAGGACTGCAACGGATTTCTTCTCCAATGCTCGCTGATCCTGGAGATGCAACCACACCTGTACCCCACCGATCTCCCAACTGTCTGACAAAGCCCTCCGGTGGGCAGAACCATTATGGTCTCAAGATGGTCTCAAGTCTGATCACCCACTCTTTCTCCAGCTTTGTCACCCACTTTAAGGAGGTTTTTGGAACACCCTCGTGGGATTCAGCAGTTGGTGAGCATTTATATCATCTGAAACAAGGTACAATGTCTGTTAATGAGTATGCTCTCCAGTTTCGCACCCTGGCCGCGTCAAGTGGGTGGAACGAACAATCTCTTCTGACCACCTACCGTCAAGGTTTGGATCCTCGGGTACGGTTGCCTGGAACGGTTGCATCGGCCTGGAACGCTTCATTCAACTATCTATTAGTTTCGCCACTCGTATACACCAGGGCCAGTCACTACTCACGCCATCCCTCCGCCAGCCAGAGCATGTCAGCCCTCCAGAACCAGCCCACGAGCCCATGCAGCTTGAGAACTCCCGACTATCTGTAGCCGAACGGCAGAGATGGCTGACCCAGAACCTCTGTTTATACTGCGGAACACCCGGGCACTTCATCACCGAGTGCCCAGTCCGCCTGCCTCGTCCAGTGGTGAGTGCCATCATACCATCTCTCAGAAAGATGCGACCACTCACTACTACCGTGTCGCCCTCCTCGACTCTGGGTCAGCCGGCAACTTAATCTCGGGTTCCCTCTGCCGTCAGCTCAAGTTTAAGACCACAGCCACCACGTCCACGCTACACTGGAACATCTCTGTGGTGCCACTGTATTCATGAAGTTGGACCTCCACAGCGCGTACAACCTCATCTGGATACGTGAGGGGGACGAATGGAAGACTGCCTTCGTGACACCTACTGGCCACTATGAGTACCTTGTCATGCCTTACGGATTGGCCAACGCCCCCTCCGTATTCCAGGACTTCATTCATGAGGTGCCTCGGGAGTTTCTCCATAAGTTCATCCTAGTCTACATTGATGACATCTTGATCTACTCCCGGAGCATGGCCGACCATCGCCGTCACATTGCGGAGGTCCTCCAACGCCTGAGGAGCTTCCACCTCATCCTGAAAGCCGAAAAATGCTCGTCAGCCCAATTCCTGGGATACATCATAGATCGCAGTGGCATCCGGAATAGACGAGAGGAAGGTGGAAGCCATCCGGTCCTGGCCCACTCCCACTAATATCAAACAGCTCCAACGATTCTTAGGTTTTGCCATTTTCTACAGACGCTTCATCCAGAACTACAGCTCCATCACCAGTCCTCTTACCCATCTCCTCTGTAACCAGCCCAAGTCTCTGTCCTGGTCCCCAGCCACCACAAGTGCCTTCGAAGCCCTAAAGACCGCCTTCACCACTGCTACCCTCCTTGTCCACCCCATCCCTGAACTCCCCTTCGTCGTGGAGGTGGACGCCTCCACCACCGGAGTGGGGGCGGTGCTTTCCCAGCAGCAGGGGAACCCCAGCAGACTCCACCCATGTGCCTTCTTCTCTCGCAAGCTCAGCCCGGCGGAGGTAAACTATGACATCGGGAACAGGGAGCTTCTAGCCATCAAACTGGCCCTGGAAGAGTGGAGGCATTGGCTGGAGGGTGCTAAACACCCCTTCCTTGTTCTCACCGACCACAAGAACCTAGGCTATCTCCGTGAGGCGAAACGGTTGAACCAGCGCCAGGCTCGATGGGCGCTATTCTTTACCCGGTTTGACTTCACCATCTCATATCGTCCTGGGTCCAAGAATGTCAAGGCAGACGCCTTGTCCCGTATCCACAATCCGGAGGAGAAGGTTGAAGACTCTGAACCCATCCTCCCGGAGCAGCTCTTTGTCAACCCCATCGTCTGGTCCGAGGAAACCCTGCCCTCTTCCAATGCCTCCACCAACACCCTGCCGGGCTGTCCTCCGGGCCTGCAGTATGTCACCCGCTCACGCTGCAATCCCCTCATCCACTCCTCTCGCTCGTCTCTGGGCACTGGCCACCCTGGGGTCAATGAGACCCTCTCGCTGCTAAAACAGTGCTTCTGGTGGCCACGCATGGCATCCGACGTCAGAAGGTATGTGCAGGGATGCAAAGAGTGCGCCATGTCCAAGAGCCCCCGCCATCTTCCCTCTGGCAAACTCCATCCTCTGCCTGTTCCTAACCGACCCTGGTCACATCTAGGAGTGGATTTCCTCACAGATCTGCCCGTCTCTGAGAACCACACCTGCATCCTGGTAGTGGTTGATCGATTCTCAAAATCCTGCCGTCTGATTCCCTTGAGGGGACTACCCACCGCCATGGAAACAGCAGAACTTAACCATGTCTTCCGCTACTTTGGCATTCCTGAGGATATCGTCTCAGATCGCGGCCCCCAGTTCATCTCCAGGGTCTGGAAAGCCTTTCGTCAGCTTCTAGGTGTTACCATCAGCCTCTCATCGGGATACCACCCCCAGTCGAACGGGCAGACGGAGAGGAAGATCCAGGAAATCGGCCGTTTCCTCCGTACCTTCTGTCACGACCACCAGAACTCCTGGAACCAGTTTCTCGGGTGGGCCGAGTACGCACAGAACTCCTTGCGTCAACCATCCACAGGTCTCACTCCATTTCAGTGCGTACTCGGCTACCAACCACTGTTCCATGATCTGGAGAACCATCTGATGTCCCGGCGGTCGACTTCTGGTTCCGGGAGAGTGAGAGGGTCTGGGACTCAGCTCACCATCAGCTACAGTGTGCTCTGTGCCAACGGAAAAGGGCAGCCGACTTCCACCGCTCAGAAGCACCACCCTTTAAGGTCGGGCAGAAGGTCTGGCTGTCTACCCTGGATATCCGCCTACATCTACCCTGCAAGAAGCTGAGTCCCAGGTTCATTGGCCCGTTTCCCATCACGCAGCAGATCAATCCGGTCACCTACAAACTCCAATTGCCACCTCACTACCGGATTCACCCTACATTCCACGTCTCCTTACTTTACAAAAAATAAATAACACTTTACTCAATTAACAAATACGATTTAGATAAAACAATTGTAATGTAGCCTTTTTAAAAAAATTTTTTAATAGTTTTCTCTTCTTGAGAGAATGGTTAACAAAACTTATTTGTTAACCATTCTCTCAAGAATAGGAAACAGTCTGCCCATTCGCTCCTGACTCTCCTGCGCTCTTCTCTCCTCGGTCTCTCTCTGAAATCTGATGTCTTCCCTGAGAAGCTCCACCAGCTCATCCTCTCGCCCTCTTTTTCTCTGTGCTGGTGGCTCCTCCTCTTCCTGCTCACCCACTGCTGAACTTGGCCCTGTCGTTTCCCCAGGGATGGAGGCAATTAGGACATGGGGTTGTTTGAAGGTCTCTGTCCTAACTCCTCATCCATGAGGACAAACCATGGCCAAGTTGCAGCAGTGGGTTTTCCACTAACTCCTTCGCCTGTCCCAGGACACTTGCAATCCTAAGGCAGAGCAAAAGCCTGTTAACAACAACTTTATTTACTTTAGGTTCTCACTTTTTTTTTTTTGGCCTGCAAGGGAGTGACCTTCCCCAGCAGGCCCATTTTCTCCAGAATTGTCCTAAAATAAGAGAAAATGAAACCAGTTATGAAAAATATTAAAACAAGGATGCAATGTTAACATTAGAAATATGACTCAGCAGGACATGCATACAAATCCGTGATTCGCTCAGTTTTTTTTTTAAGCTATGTAATATTGAAAGTACAAAAATTTGAAAAAAAGAAAAATTAAAATTGAGCCGAAATCTCGCGTTTTTCTTTCAGAAGTAGAAAAATCTATATAAATCTTTATGATTTCTACACCTGTGCGTGAATTATAGCTATACTCCTTGGTCCACCGAAGATCAAACTGTTCCGTCATCAGTTCAGCTACGAATTCTTAACGCGTTTATTGCAGCTATATTTCATGTTTTTCTCATCAAACAATCAGACTAATGAATGGCTCGACACAACCTGTCCTGGGGAAGAGCCTATACAGGGATTTCTTCTGTGTAGATATAAATTCACCTGTTATAGCCTTGGTTGGGTAAGTAAATAAATAAAATAAAAATAGGCCTAAATAAATAAACATTTTAAACACTAATACAAAAAAGAAAGAATAATGCTTTGCCATGGGCATATAATGGTCCTATTGACGCAACCGGACAACCGGAGAACAACAGATCTTAAAATGCATAGGCCTAGCCTACTGGTACTGAGTATTGGTGCATTTCACTACTCCACAATAAAATGTCCAATGGTCATTATACTTATTAGGCTATAACAGTGATTAAGTCCAAAGTGGGGGTAAGGAACATACACATATTATATAGACATAGGCCTATATAGCGCAAATGGTGTGCATCCTATGCCTTTTGTAATAACTGTATTTGCCAGAAAAGTCGCATTTGAATGTCACACGATACCGGGTCATGAGACACGCTTGCATCATTTTATTATTAGCCTTCATTCAGAAGTACTGTAAAATAAAAATAAACCTTTTTTTTGTTTGTTTTTTCTGAAGAAAAAAAAAGAGCTGTTTTCTATTTTTTTATACATATACTGTATATAGTATTCTTCCACTGACTGTTGATACACCTGATGTGATATTAATTATTACTATTTTCTTTATACTCTTTATTACTGTAAATGAGATTGTGTATTGTGAACTCGCTTCAGTCCGCGGGAGGTCTAAGCAGAGCGAGGGGAAGGCTGATTAACTTTGCACAACACTGAATGCAATATATTTACTGCATATTTTCAACTCATGCAGATAAAAGAACCTCTAAACCAGCAATTCGATATGTATTGATATTTCATATATGTACATATATTACATTTCAGTATGGGGTTGGACCCCTGTAGTTATAATGACATCAGACTTCTGTTAATTTTAAAGTTAATTTTATTTTGAAAGGTTGTAATGCTTTTGTCCTATTTCTCCCCCTTTCTTTCTTTTTTGTCTCTTTTTTTTTTGTTTGCCCACAGTAGAAAGTTGACATTAACAGCTTCAGAACACACAACAAAGTTCTATTCATGTTACAGGGTGTACAAAACCTAAAAAATTATTAATTAACCAGCAACAGCCACAGATAAACAGTCACATTGATTTATAGCATCCTTTAAAAGGCGGGAGATTAACAGCAGTCTGATATGCATGTTAAGGAAGTTCCTTTATATATTCCCAAAGGGAGACCATATCAGCCAGAATTGATCAGATTTTTGATGTTTGTCGTAGGTAAGCTTTTCAAGTGGTAACCATGTAGCGATCTGTGATGTCCACATTTTAAGGGATGGAGCCTGTGATGCAGACCAAAGTAACAAAATGCATTTTTTAGCTAAGGACAACAAATTGCATCTTTTTTAAACAAACTGATCATATTAAGATTCAGTAAGTACAAAGCTGGGGTCATATCGAAGTGTAGTCCAAGAAGAGCTTCCATTACATTATGTACTTTTTTCCAGTATGACAAGATTTTATCATAGTACCAAAAACAATGCATGACTGTACCTTTATCTTTATTACACTTGAAGCACAGGCCTGTAGCATTGATAAACATCTTAATATGCATCGGTGTAAAATATATCCTATTAAAGAATTTGAAATTGAGCTTGTGGATCCCAAGGGAGGTACATTTACGGTACACATTATCACACACAGCAGCCCAGTCATTCTCTGCAATGGTTTGACCAATGTCTTTCTCCCAGACACCCTTCAGTCCCGGCAAGGCAGTGGTACAATTGCTAGACAAGATGTCTTGTGTTAAGCAGACTGGATTCAGTAAAAGGTCTTCAATCTCTGTTATGACCACTCTTAACTCTCCTTCGTCAATCTTTAGTTTAAAAAAATGACGCAACTGAAGATATTTGTGAAACTTTTGGAACTTTATACTTGATATATGGAACTATATATAAAAAGATTTTGAAACTTTATATCGCTCCACAATCTGTTGGGTAGACTTTAGAGTGCCCTCTGAAAATAGACAAGAAATTTGAGAGATTCCCAGTTTTAGTCACGTCGAAAGACCAATATTTTGTAATGTTAAGAGAAAGTCTGGATTAAAAGATAGTGGAGAAGACAGGAAAGAGAGGCGGATATTTAAAAATATGCTTTAATATCTCTCCAAGCCCAAGAGTCTTTAATATGGTATAATGTACTGAAATATTTTTTTAGCTTTGTATAGTTCTTAACAAATGGTAGAAATCTAATTGATAGTGGAGAGCAAGCTTCTATTTTATACCAGATAGAATTGGTCCTCTCACTGCACCAACTAATCATCATTTTTACCTAGGCTACCCAATAATATAACTGGAGATTTGGCAAGGCAATCCCACCTTTGTCCTTTGGCTTCATTAATTTGGAAATTTTGATCAGAGGCATTTTATTATTCCAAATAAACTTTGAAAGGTGTTTAATGAAGTCTTTGAAAACTTAACTTGCTAAATAACTAGGTATAGATTGAAATAAATATAAAAGCTTGGGAAGGACATTCATTTTTATTACATTTATTCTCCTAGAAACAAAATCGGAAGTAAACACCAGGTTTTTTTTTTCTGTAAGAGGAGTATAATTATTGTTTATAAGATCGTCAAGTGAAGCTGTGATGAAAATGCCAAGATATCTGAAGCCATTTTTTGATATTTGAAATGGATAGATTAATGTCCAGTGTTCTAAAGAAGAGATATTTAAAGGTTTATTTTGTAGCCAGAGAGACTACTGTAATGTGAAATACATTCCAATAATACAGGAATAGATTGAGCTGGTTTAGACATAAATATCAATACGTCATCAGCACATAATGATGCTTGATGATCTTCTCCTCCCACTGTAATTCCATGGAAATCTTTGCTCTGTCTAATAAGTTCTGCTAGGGGTTCAGTGACTAGAGCGAAGAGCAAGGGTGAAAGGGGGCAACCCTGCCTTGTGCCTCTCCCTATGCAGAATGGAGCTGAAGTGAGACCATTTGCAACCACTGCGACTTTAGGATTAGCGTAAAGCAACTCCACCCATCTGATAAAATTATCCCCTAAGTTAAATTTCCCCTGAGTGGCAAACAAAAAGTCCCACTCAACTCTGTCAAAAGCTTTTTCAGCATCAAGGGAGAGAACAAGTGCAGGGTGCTTTTCCTTTTGAACAAAATTAATAACATTTAAGAGTCTGCATATATTATCAGTGCTGTAACGTGATTTCACAAACCCTGTCTGGTCCGGTTTAACTATCTTTGGTAAAATGCTCTCCAGTCTGCATGCCAGTCTTATTGGTCTGTATGATGCACAGTCTTGTGGGTCTTTTGTCCTTCTTAAGTATTAGGCAGATATTTGCCATTTTCCATCTTTCAGGTATTGTACCTTGATCTAAATCAGGCATACAAATGTTAGAGAGCTCTGGCCAAAATGCTTTATAAAATTCTGGGGGGAAACTGTCAGGTCCTGGTGATTTGTTTGATGGCATTGATTGTATTGCTGCCAGGGCCTCTTCTGAAGTTATGGATGAGTTAAGGTAATTTCGGTCTTCATCTGAAATAACTGAGAGAGAAATATTATTAAAACAAATCTCAAAATCTACTTGTGTAGCACTGTTTTGTGAGCGATATAATTATTCATAATAGGACTGAAATGCATCCCCAGATAGCAGGCATGTTTGGGCCACATGTGGATTTTATCTGGCACATATGGCCCAGATATGGCATTTCTGAAACAGATATGGGCCAAAATGTGAAATCAACACTTAAAGTGTTCATTTTAACACTACTTGGATCATATATGGTCCCAATCTATCTAGTGTAAAAAGTACACTGTTTGTAGTGTTGAATTTACAGTGTTAATATAGCACCTTACAGTGTATAAAATTTACACCGCATGTGTAAAGTGTTACACTTACAATTGTTGCTTAAGTTTTATACTATGGGGTGTTTAACACCCCTGGTGTTGATTTAATTCCATTGAATTACACTATTAATAGCACTTATAAAGTATTCTGTTTGGTGCAAAAAAAATGTACACTATTATATGGTGTTAATGTACAAGATCAGACATAAAATCAAGAGTCTTCAGACAGATGTATAAATCCAAAGTTTATTTAACAAATGGGCAAAGCGGCTACTTCAAAACATCTGCCAGATGTGTAAAGGTCAATTAGTCAATCACATTCATGAGGAGCTGCACAGAAATAATAAATAAATAATAAATAAAAATAATAATAAATAATAATAAATAAAAAAAGTTAATACAACCCATAAAATCACCAAAATTGCCTAGACATGAGCAATTATGACAGGTAGATTTGAACAAGATTGCAGAAAGCTACTTGTCGACAGTTGTGTAGCATCCATGAACGCTGTTCCTCTTCGTCCCATCAGCGAGTAGGTATGGCTGTGTGGTCTCTCAATGCAATCAAGGTGTTCTTGTATGTTAGTGCCTAAAGATCAAAGACAAAAATAACACTCAAAGTCAGTTCTCCAATTGGCAGTCTTTATATTAGTTTTCCACAATACAATCAACCCATCTGGCAATATTTTGAGGCAGACAATAGGTAGTGTGACAAATGTCCAAATGTACCTTTTTGAAGATTACAAGGTGTTTTTCAGCTTGATATGAGGACATCTTTCCAGGTCTCTTTCAGCCTTGTGGTGATGGTGGAATCAAATGAAGGAGGAGTCGAATTGATGCAGGATCGTTGCCCCATTCTAAATAACAGATGTGAAAATTTCAGAAAAAAAATGCATGAATGTGTATAGATAATCTTATTCTGAACTATATCATCGGTTTCATCATCTTTTACTGCAGAATCCGCAGTCAATCAGGTCCTTGAAGGTCCTTTCCAGGAACTTAGCTGAGGTCTTCTCACCAAAAATCAAAACAAACAAAAAACAAAGTTCCCATTCAGTCAGTCACTCTCGACGCCATGTCGGAGTACCGATGAATAGGAATCTCGCTCACGAGCCAATCTACTTCGAGTGTAACTAAAACGAGCCAATGCACATTGGCATGCAATGATTGCACCAGGTGCTCATGCCACGCCGTGCGGGTATAAATGAGACACAGGTCAAATCAGCATTTTGCTTCAGAGCCGAGTGGTAGATGGTGATGCCAGATATCACTCCTTACTTCGCAGTCCTGACTGAAGACGGAAGCCGCCTTTCGGAAGCGATCTCTTCAGTCGGTGTTGGTGTGACAGCACAGCAGCGAGTCGTGTGGTCATCTCTCTTTGTTGTTTGTCAGAACAATCACAAGGGCCGTTCTCACAGCTGGTTTGGTGCGCTAGGTGGAGAGCGCCGAAAAGCCGTTCCTACAGCTGGTAAGAGCGCACCTTTGTGTGAGAGAGCATGCACGTCAGGCTGCACTATCCCCTGACTGTGTCACCGCGACCCCTCCCCCTGCGTGCTTCAGCAACAAGGAGAGCGTCCTTCTGAAAGAGCCTACACCAGCGCTGTATCTCGTGTTTGGGCATTCATCACGCTGAGGCAGCGCTGGTGGATGACTCATGTTCTCACTGCGGGAACATGACCATCTCGGAGTTGCGGTCGAGGCTCCATCTCGCATGGGGTGGAGCCCCCGTGCCTCTGCCTCGATCTAGCCCTGCACAGAGAAACAAGAGCTGGCACAGAGCTGCCATTGGAACGCGGTGGGCCATTCACAAGATGTGCACCATCCGTATCCTTCAGGGCTCCTCTCGAGGACCAGATGTCCATCGCTGCATCGGAGGGAGGGTCAGAACTCTCTGGAGATGACGTGTCGGTGCAGGGGGCTCCTCCGGGAAGACCCGCTGTGCCCGATACTGATCCGGAGATGATGGCCATGCTTTCCCGGGCCCCTGAGAGAGTCAGGCTCGTGTGGAACCCTCCACCGTGTTTCTCGGGGTGGCCCGAGCATATCAGTACAAAGTTCTGCCCTTCGGGCTGTCCCTGTCCCCCCGTGTCTTCACAAAAGTCACAGAACAGGGCATTCACATCCTCAACTATCTCAACGACTGGCTCATTCTAGCACAGTCCAGGGATCAGTTGTGCGAACACAAGGACCTGGTGCTCAGACACCTCAGCCAGTTGGGTCTTCGGGTCAACTGGGAAAAGAGAAAACTCGCCCCGTGCAGAGGATCTTTTCTTGGTATGGAGTTGGATTTGGTCGAGCAGACAAAGGAGCGTGTCCAGTTGATGCTGAACTGCTTGAACACGTTTCAAGGCAGGATGGAGGTTCAACTGAAACAGTTTCAGAGGCTCCTGGGTCTTATGGCAGCCGCGGCGGCAGTAACACTGCTTGGCCTGCTTCATACGAGACCACTTTAGCATTGGCTACACGGCCGAGATGGGCGTGGCAACGCGGCACTCAACGGGTGAGCATCACACCGGCCTGTCGCCAGTCCTTCAGTCCATGGTCAGACCCCTCGTTCCTTCGGGCCAGAGTGCCCATGGAACAGGTGTCCAGGCATGCTGTGGTTTTCATGGATGCCTCTGCTGTGGGCTGGGGAGCCACGTACAATGGGCATGTCAGGGGTTTGGACGGGCCCGCACCTACATTGGCACATCAATTGCCTCGAGTTGCTAGCAGTACATCTTGCTCTGAGCCCCCTCAAAGGGCAGTTACGGGGCAAAGATGTACTGGTCCACATGGACAACACTGCGACCGCTGCGTATATCAATTGACAAGGTGGTCTGCGCTCCCGTCACATGTCACAACTTGCCCACCATCTCCTCCTCTGGAGTCAGAAGTGTCTGAGGTCGCGTCGGGCCATTCATGTCCCTGGTGTGCACAACTGTATGGCCGATGAGCTTCACGAGCTGCGCTCCCCGTCACCATGTCCTCTGTACCCTGCTGGGGTGCCTGTCTACCTACTCGGCTCCTCAGCAAAAGGCTGATTTGATGCAGTCACCTGTGTCTCATTTATACCCGCACGGCGTGGCATGAGCACCTGGTGCAATCATTGCATGCCAATGTGCATTGGCTCGTTTTAGTTACACTCGACGTAGATTGGCTCTCACGAGGGAGATTCATATGGTGTCTCCGTTCCCTCCTTCAGGGAACGAGGGTTACATACGTAACCGAGACATTCATCACCAAACAGTTACACAGTATAATGACAACCATATCTCTCAGTAACCAGAATATTCTGTTCAGATGATTGTGTAGTCACAGAGTAGCGCCGTTCACTCACACCTGGCATTAACATTCATTTTGGGTGACGCACAAGTGAACAACTCGAAGTACAGGTGTAAACGCACCCAAGACACATTGAGATTCAATTGTTCTGATGAGGTCTAGGCCACATTCTTTTATTAAAGGGTTAGTTCACCCAGAAATGAAAATTCTGTTAATTACTCACCCTCATGTCAGTCCAAACCCAAAAGACTTTCTGCTTTTGAAACACAAATGAAGATTTTTTTTGTTGAAATCTGAGATTTCTGTCCCTCCATTGGCAGCAACGCAATTTGATATTTCAAAAGCTTCATGAAGAGATCGTAAAACTAATCCAAATAAATCAAGCAGTTTAGTCAATTTTCTTTTTCTTCTGTTTATGTTTGGTGATTAATGTTTATATGTGAATAAACGTCTACATTAAATCTATTCTTCACAAAGCGATCAAGTCTCTTCAGAAAATTCATTTGCATTGGGTTTCTGATATCTTTATGAACTTTGAAGTGTCAAAGTGGTAATTGCGTGGACTGTCAATGGAGGGACAGAAATCGCTCAGATTTAAAATATATTCATTTGAGTTTTGAAGATGAATAAAAGTCTTGAGGGTGAGAAATTACAACAATTTTACACTTTTGGGTCAACTAACCCTTTAATTTTTTTTTTTCAGTTTAATATCTTGAATTAACACAATGACAGTGATTGATGAATGTCATGAATCAAGACACAATCACTTAAGACATGTAAATTCCAGGTCTGAACAAAGGCTGATATTGTGTGGTTGCTCAGTTACGTTTAAATTTTTCATGTTCATTCATCATTTAAAATTTGTACTGCACATAGAATAATATATAATGACACTCACAATTCTGGATTCATCTTCAGCATTGTGTTGCTTTCCTGAAGGGCTTCCATCACTCAGAAGAACAGTGTCATCAGACTCACAGTTTGCCATCTCATGAGAGGAGCTTCCTTCACTCGACACTGCAGGGCTCTGGGCCAATTCTATTGAAAAAGGATTTAAAATAATATTTACAAAATTCAGTAATGCAATACAATTTAAATTAGTCAAAATATTTGTGATTACCCTTCATTTTGATTATGCTGAGAGCTGTCTATAAAGCATGGGTGTCAAATTGTAAAATTATTCATATTCAAATCCTTCATTTTAGGATCAATTAAATGAGTGTTAAAAGTTAATAGCCACAAAACCTTGTGCAATATTCACATGGAGGCCTTAAAAACAGTTTAAATGTTTATTTAATCAGATTATTAAATACATGTATATAATTTAAATGATTACACTAAAAAATGCTGAGTTAAAAACAACCCAAGTTGGGTTGAAAATTGACTAACCCAGCAACTGGGTTGTTTTAAGCAAACATTTAACCCAACCGCTGGGTTAAAACAACCCAATTGCTGGGCTAGTCCATTTTCAACCCAACAGTGTAATGTGATATGACCACCAGATATGATGACATGACAGACATGATATTCATTGCTAAGAACAAGCAGCGTACAAATGTAATTCACACATAAACATAGGGCGAATAAAACGTTTTTAATCGCTCCCTCCGCAGTATGCAAGAGTTTGCACTGCGTGCTACAGGACACTTAAACACACTGCTAATAATGCACATGCGTCACAAAAACTGAATTCTTAACGCGTTAATGTATAACACAGCCATTTTTACAGGTTTCAGTGAAAGGACACAACGTAATGCCATACTTAATGCTGTCAAAACAAATATAAAATTACCATTTGAAGAATTCTCTCATCTGCGCAGAAAAAAAGCCCAAATGTGGCTGCTTCAGACCTCCTCATCAACTTCACTGCCAGAATCGTCATAAAACCAGGCCTCTGCGTGACTGGAGGCAGGAATGAATAATTTCATGAAGGCTGTCAACAAACCAAAATGAAAGAAGCTAAAATTATATATAACAAAATGTAAACACATTCCAACAAATGTATTTTAAACGTAAAATCACCTTTATCCAGGAAATAAAATCGGCATGAGAAACTTTCACATTCTTCTGTACATCTCGGCATCTCATGAACTTGACAAACTTCCTTAATCCTGCAGGTAATTATATCTAAATGGGTCCACCACCATATTTGACTAAAAATGTTAACAAATGTATTTACTATTTAATGTTAGAAAGAGAAAAGCAATCCAACCTACCGTGTCGGTCGCATGAAGATAAAATGGCGTCGCTGTCTTGCGAGGCAGCAGTCATCAGAGGGCAGAGTCAAGACTATTCGGCGCGGTTTTTTGCACTTTCAGTATAAAAATAAAAGTACACTATGTAGCACCCGTAATTACACTGAAGAGGAGTACTCTTTAACACTTTGGATTGTTAATTTAACTCTTTGGGAATTAATAACTTTTAACACTGCAAATTTTACACTGCTGATTTTACTGTGTACATCTATTTTTTCTAAGTGTAACCATGATCATATATAATAATAATAATAACAATAATAATAATAATAATAATTTGTTACATTTATATAGGGATTTTCAAGGCGATGCTCAAAGCGCTTTACATATAGAAGGGGGGATCTCCTCAACCACCACCAATGTGCAGCACCACCTGGATGATGCAACGGCAGCCATATTGCACCAGAGGAGACATTGTTATTAAACCCTTTCAATTACAAATGATGTGCTAACTGTCACGGGCTGGTTGTATGAACACACACACACACACACACACACACACACACACACACACACACACTCAGATGAAGATAACTCGGTAATTTTAATAAATCCACATGATGAGTCACAAGGAACAGCGCAGCAACAACAACACATCCACATTAGATGACACCAGACAATGAACTGAAAACGGAACCGAACATATATAGAGGTGATAATGATGGTGATTGATGAGTGCACAGCTGAACATAATGACACTACACTACAAAATAATGATGCCCCAAAGTTTTTGAAACTCCATAGCAGTGGAATGAAGCAAGTGCTTGAAAAGTAGAGGAGACATTGACAGGGCTAAACATTACCAAGGATGGAATACAGAAAATAGTTAAGGAACTTGAACAAGAGGGGAAGGGGAAACAGGGGACCTGAACTCTCTGAAGGAAAGTAGGCCCTGTCCCAAATGGCACACTTCATATGCACTTTTGGTCTTGTGGACTTACAATGGCTGCCCTGTGCTCGTGTCCAATAAGTCCATGTGACCGTAGGGTGCCCAATTTGTCATTTTAGGTCTCAGAAGTGTGCTTGCGAGTGACCCCTTTGCGGTCGATATACGCCCTCGATGCACACCTTTGCCGAGCCCGCACTAATGCAAGCTCCGCAGCGAACTTCTTTCCGACAGTCAAAGCAGCGTTAGGTCACGAAAGTGCAGACCCGTAGGAAAACCGCAAGGGTTTAAGAGATCCAATAACCCATTGCCTGTACCAGTCATGTCCTGATTACTTCAACCTGTGAGTTATTATCTCGTTTACTCTTGCCTATTTAAGCTCTGTGTATTCACTCTTACTTTGTGAAGTTACACTGTATTTCTGAGTTATCCTTTCTGGATTACCCTTTTTGACTGTTTTCTGCCCTTTTGTGTTTGAACTCTCAGGAGATGGCTGGAGAACTAACAAACACCACCACATTAACATTGACATTTACACTGACGATAAAAACTAAACTAAAACATACACGTTACAACATGGAGTGTGTCGTGTATTTCTGTGGAGAAGCAATGATTGACAGAGTCAGTCAATTATATCCTAAAGCACACTATGACACTATATAGCAATTTCACTACAGTCTATATGAGCAGCAAGTTAAGTGAACTCAAATATACAAGACCCCATTACTCCATTAAATGGAGGGAACGAGTTTACTCGATTGAGTACAGTCATACTTGCTCACGACATCAGGAGAGATATGTAAGTCTGTTCCTCTTTCACTTTTAGCTCTTTCAAAGGTCAACTGTTGTAACTGCCAGCGACTTTACCAGCTCCTACAATGACAGTTAAACCAGTTTTGTTTTAACACACTTCATGATAGCATAGTACAAGGAAATTATTGAACATCTTTATGAATCATTTAGGTAAATTAAAACATTATAAATTATATTCTGCCAGTACCAAGATAACGCAATTACAGTGCTATACTCGCCAGTGCAATTGCAGGAATTCAAATTCACCACTTTGAATATTGAGAGTAAGAACATTTGGGACAGAGAGGCAGAGAGATAAAACATCTTTATTTCTGCACTGAATGAACTGTGTGGGAAACAGGATTTGAACATATACCAATCAGGCATAATTAACTTTAGTTCATTATGTCCATTGAAATAATCCAGCTATATTTGATGTGTCATACTCTCTGCCTTACAAAGATGAATAAATAAGTAATAAATACACTCACCTAAAGGATTATTAGGAGCACCATACTAATACTGTGTTTGACCCCTTTCACCTTCAGAACTGCCTTAATTCTACGTGGCATTGATTCAACAAGGTGCTGAAAGCATTCTTTAGAAATGTTGGCCCATATTGATAGGATAGCATCTTGCAGTTGATGGAGATTTGTGGGATGCACATCCAGGGTACGAAGCTCCCATTCCACCACATCCCAAAGATGCTCTATTGGGTTGAGATCTGGTGACTGTGGGGGCCATTTTAGTACAATGAACTCATTGTCATGTTCAAGAAACCAATTTGAAATGATTCGAGCTTTGTGACATGGTGCATTATCCTGCTGGAAGTAGCCATCAGAGAATGGGTACATGGTGGTCATAAAGGGATGGACATGGTCAGAAACAATGCTCAGGTAGGCCGTGGCATTTAAACGATGCCCAATTGGCACTAAGGGGCCTAAAGTGTGCCAAGAAAACATCCCCCACACATTACACCACCACCACCAGCCTGCACAGTGGTAACAAGGCATGATGGATCCATGTTCTCATTCTGTTTATTTTGGTGAGCTTGTGCAAATTGTAGCCTCTTTTTCCTATTTGTAGTGGAGATGAGTGGTACCTGGTGGAGTCTTCTGCTGTTGTAGCCCATCCGCCTCAAGGTTGTGCGTGTTGTGGCTTCACAAATGCTTTGCTGCATACCTCGGTTGTAACGAGTGGTTATTTCAGTCAAAGTTGCTCTTCTATCAGCTTGAATCAGTCGGCCCATTGTCCTCTGACCTCTAGCATCAACAAGGCATTTTCGCCCACAGGACTGCTGCATACTGGATGTTTTTCCCTTTTCACACCATTCTTTGTAAACCCTAGAAATGGTTGTGCGTGAAAATCCCAGTAACTGAGCAGATTGTGAAATACTCAGACCGGCCCGTCTGGCACCAACAACCATGTCATGCTCAAAATTGCTTAAATCACCTTTCTTTCCCATTCTGACATTCAGTTTGGAGTTCAGGAGATTGTCTTGACCAGGACCACACCCCTAAATGCATTGAAGCAACTGCCATGTGATTGGTTGATTAGATAATTGCATTCATGAGAAATTGAACAGGTGTTCCTAATAATCCTTTAGGTGAGTGTAAATCTATTGAATTCCAAACCTCTAATTTAAAAACTGTCTCATTGATGCCTTTGTTTTTTATAAACTATATGAACGTGGGATGCACCGATACCAGTATCTGATGCCAACAATCAATTCCATGCAGTGTGTGTAGTGTTTGTGTCCAGACAGCAGAGCAAACATGGATCAGAGAAGGATGTCTATGAACACCTACACAAGTGTTAGTCTTCCAGATCCGTTATCATCCATTCAAAATAATAAATTATCTCTGTTTTCAGTTCGTAATTGTACCTTGATTTGCAACTGCATCTCATTTCTATTTCCGGACTGGGCAAATGTCTAACGTCCATTTAACTGATTAATTAACTATATGAAATGACTGTTTATGATTATGTGAATCAACTGTCTATTCTGTTACTGCTTGTAAAGTGTCCTTGAGCTTGGGAAATGCGCTATATAAATTAAACATATTATTATTAAAAGAGTTTAAGGATTTTTGCAGATGTGCTCATTGAATGCATTTTGTGTGAAAGTAATGAAAAATGATTGGCCCAAACAGACTTCTGTGTGAGGAGTTTTGAGTGTTGTGCCCCCTCCCCCTCCCCCTCCCCCCAAATTCTGACCATGTATGATGACGTGCACAATTGTATTTGCATCAGGGCTGTGATATATACGAGTGCATTGCACTGGACAGTTGTCAAGAGGCTGTGAAGTACTTTACGCTCATCAACTCTACATTTACAGGTGATCGTTCACAGGTAAGACAAAAAAATCTGTCTTGTTTCTCATTTTATATTAGGAATGTTCTTTCAAATTTGTGATATAATGATTCAAACATAAAATGTGAAGCAAAACAGTTCCATAAAGTAGAATTTATTATGAGCAGTGATGTGGGTAACACATTACAAGTGACGTGACTTTTGTAATCCGGTTACTTTTTCAAGTAACTAGTAAAGTAACGCATTACATTTAAATTTACAATAAAATATCAGTTACTTTTTAAAATGTCACTTTGTTTTATAGCCACATATTGACTGACAGTTCTGCTGTCCTCATGTTGAGAGAATTGTGAGTGTAGAGGCTGTCCATCTTTTCTCTGTTATACGCTAGGAGACACTATTACGCATTTTCTGAAAGAGTAAATCTCCTTATCAAACACGTTCAAGAAGAAGCAGAAACAATCAATAGAAGCATTGCTGACACACATGTAAAATAACACAATCATTAAACAGCATCTAAATCAAAACTGCCTAATGTGACTGAGTGAAATATGGACCCAGGACGAGCTCTAGGACTGTGAAGCTTTGGGGTGTTGATGGACTCCATCTCCATCTGTGTTTCATCATCGCTCTGAAATCCCATCTGGACATAGTCTTTGAAAAACACACGATTTTCTCAGCTTTTTGTTCAAAATATTACATGTCTTTGTGTTGATTAAAAAAGATTGCATGAAGCTAGAATAAAACGTTTTTTTTTTTGTTTACAAGCAGAGGATCTGTTCTTTCTTTTGATATATTGCATGTTCGGATATTCATACATCAAAATATTCTGGGGGCCACAAAACTTTTGTGAAAATGCAAATGAGCATCAGTCTCATCTTCTCGTGACTTTGGTGATATTCCACAGATACTGTGACAGAAGGGGACAATGGGTTTCAGCAGCTCTTCATCTTTGCTGTGCTACAGATCAGTCTGCTGTATGCTGAGGTGAACTCTAGCTCCAGTATCTCCACAGAGGATCTCTCTAACATTCATAGAACTGGTATGTTCATCTCCAGTTCTTGTGTTTCAAAAGTTCTGCTCACCTAAACTAAACTATAATCCATGTGTGAAGCTATACTTAATTATAATTATTGTTAATAACCATTATATAATCAGTCTTGGGTTTGTGTAATTCTTTTGGATTTGTCTTGCAGACTCTTCTAATCACCATCACCGTCAAGCTCGTGGACATACATTAAATGCTTCAGCTATGAAAAATAAGGACCAGAGCATTCTTGACTTAAGCACTTACTTAGAGTTGTCAGAAGATCCAGTTCTAGTTTCTATTGAAGACGAAACTTATTACATTCGTGTAAAGGGGAAATGTAATGATGTTAATATAGATGTAATTAAAAGTTCAGATGCACCGAGCAAAGATGCTAATAATCAGTTTATAGTGAATAAAGACAACTTTGAAATTTTAGAGTGGAACACATGGGAAGATATACAGAATGAAAAGATTCCATTTAACCCAGTAGTGATTTGTAAAAAAATCTACATTACTAAAGAGAAACAAAATTTCATTTCTCGAATCAAAAACTTTTTTAAAAACACAAACAAGAAAACTGAAATTCTCACCCTAAACAATGACATAAAATTGCAGCGTTTAGAAATTGATAATTATAAAATCGAGGAAGAGAACTTGTCAAACACGTCACAAGTGCTAAAACATTTCATAGCTGAAAACAGGAACTGTAAGTCAGCCAAACATGTGGTGAAGTTCGATCAAGGCAGCGACAGATCACGCTCTTTCCTAAAGAGCCGTACGCATGCTTTCGGGGTGGCGATAGAGGCATCAGTCTCTGGACAAATTCCAAGTTTAGTTGATCTTGCTGGAAAGGTTTCTGTGAAATATGACCATAGCCGCTTGACTTCTGAAATGTCATCCAAACTTGATAAGGTTCAGCACTCAGTGAGTATGGAGACAGAGATTCCACCCAATCATTCTTGCACCATTGACATTACAAGCACAACCTTTATTTTTCTTGTCCCGCACTCTGGTCAGCTCATCCGGAAATACAAGAACAATGAAGAACGCACAACCAATATTATTGGCATGTATGATCATCAGGAAGTGGCAGAACTCCTAGCATCTGTGAATCCCTGCACACCCCTGCCAGACGGGACGAAATGTTGAAAAGCATGAAACCTGCGCACCTTCTGAAAAAATAAATGGCACGTTGCCATGTGTGTGTTCTCAACAGAATGTCAAAAAAGAAGAAAAAAATGCTCGCTTTCAAAATTATTTCAAGAATAATTTTAACATGCCAACAGTGTTGTTATTTTATCTTTATATTGATTCTTTTCACTGCTATTTTGATTTTGATTTTTACAAGCATTTAACAACTAACAGCTATGTTTATAAGAGCACATTTAAAACTACTAACCATAACCAGTGTCATTCTGATGCACTGATAAACCAGGGGTATTCAATACAGCTCCAGTCTCTGGATTTCCTTCCCAGCAGAGGTCCTTCTCATCTGGGCAGCAGTAGTAATACTGGTAGTATACTGGTAGTATTACTATTGCTAGTATTAGTATTAATACTAATAGTAGTTTTACTTTCTACTACCACTACGGTAACACTTTCTATGAAGCCCATAATGAATTATAGCCCCATTTATACTCATAAATAAGTAATTATTACTAATCTATACATATATTTATAAAGGCTCATTAAGACTGCATTATAAGAACAGTTATAGTTACATTAATCGTTTTTATAATTACTGCATTTGCTTTTTCAATGCGCATGCTCATAATCCATTATACACTGATTTATAAGTATTAATTAGTCAGTCGTATGGATCCATGAATGTATTTATAAACATGCAGCCTGTGTTATTATATTATAGTTACAATGACTTTTTAGTAATTCAGATGTATTTCTGTCAAATAAGTGAATATATTATTATTAATAGCTGTGTTGTATTCTTATAAATACTTATGCGAGTGATAAAACAGTCACTAACCTCTACAAATGCATCATTGATGGCATTAAACTATTAACCATCATCAATCCAAGATGGCCGCAGCCTGAGTAAACGCGTCCAGCTCAACTTCAAGCATGCTTATTGCCATTATAGTAGCTTTGTACGATCTCTCTCATTTGGACTGCCTCTCAGTACGTTTCTTTATATAGCCACAAGTTTTTTTTCATCTGCTCTTTGGATTGTCCGTTTGTTGTAATGGAGCCGCATATCTCACTTCAAACTCTGTGGGAAGCCTTTCAACAGATCAAGACTGATATGCTGACTCACTTTGATGTAAAAACAGATTCCATTCATAGCAGTATTCAGAATTCATTGGGAGATCAAGTTAATTTGTTAGAGCAGCGTGTTGGGGCTAATGAGGACAACGTGCAAGTGTGTGTCGCTCGGATACAACAACTGGAAAAAGACAACTCCTACCTGATCGACAAAGTTGACGAAATTGGGGAATTCTCGGCTGATTCCACAGCTTTTGGGACAAGGCAATTTTTCCACTCTGCCGATCATTGAATGGGCTCATCGCTCTCCGACAGTTCGTCAAAGCAATAGAGCCAATCCCAGGCCTATTATGATTAAACTCCTTAACTTCCAGGACAAGGTGAAAATTCTTTGCATTGCGAGGGAAAAAAGAAGCTTGAATATAACGGGACACACATATACATTTATCTGGACTTCAGTGCTGACTTGATGAGGTGGTGCAAGAGTTTTGATCCTGTTAAACGTAAGCTTCACAAACTTAACATGAAATATTTTCTTCGATATCATTGCACGTTGTATGTTTTTGTTGATGTCAAACAGCAATGTTTCAGCTGCCACAAAACGGCCGAAGCTGTTTACATGTCACCTCAGATCTCGTCAGGATAATGACTGTCCGAGGTGAGGCTGATGCTAACTTAAGTAGCTTTTTGTTAAATAGTAGTCTAACACAATATTTTTGAGGTTGTTTTGTGATATAAAATATTACTTTGGAGTGTTGGATTTTGTATTATCTTCCCCAATGTTACTGGGGCTCCCTCTCGCTCGTATCCATGGGCGCCGTATGGGGGGAAAAGTTAGGACAATTCCAAGGGCCCCTGACTGACAGCGGGCCCCAACAAATAGGTAAAAACTAATTTAAAAATGTTATTATATTATACACTATATAAACCATCATCGTTGAGTCTATTTAAAATAATAATAAAATGAATGATGTCTTTGATTTGACTTATTTTGGCAATAAAAGTTGAATATCCCCAATTGACCCAAAAGTAAACATTCATACTGACCGACCACCCCCCTGTATCTGCATGAAATGGTTTGGTCTTGCCTTAGTGCACTCATCAGTGACAGTGTTTAGTTGCAGAAAGTCAGTCCTACGTGCCAGAAACACAGAGTAGGGTGACCAGACGTCCCCGTTTTGGAAATGTCCCCATTTTACAGCTCCAAACAACCCGCAGATATATTGCAAAAAAGCTCCCAATGTTATAGGAACAATCGTGTAGTGATTATTTTCACCAGCAGATGGCGCTGTGAGATACACTGAATCTACTTGGTCGCGCGCGCTCCGCTACTACATCATTTAGAACGTAACCCAGATCTATGGAAGCACGTTTCGCCACTAAATAAAAAAATAAAAAGAGTAATTGCAACTTTTTATCTCATAAATTCTGACTTTTTTCTCACAGTTGCAAGTTATAATATAAACTCGCAATTGCGTGATATAAATGCACAATTCTGAGAAAAAGTCAGAATTGTGACTTTATATCACGCAAATTGCGGCTTTCCATAGAGATCAGAGTGCCATTATCATTATCAGGCTGTAACATACTAACTATTCATGTTCAATTTAAGTAATACTGTTTGTATGTGCTTTATAACAGAGCCTCCCACAGTCACAAAGCAGTGATTACCACACATCTGAACTATAAAATAACCTTAACAATTACACTTGCAACAAATACATGTGCAAAACACACATACTTACTGCTTAAAATAAGCCTAAAATGCAAAATAACAAGACCAATTAAGAATTAAAAGTAAGATTTATTTTCAAGTACAAATGTAAAACATTTGAAGTAAAATAATAAGAATAATAATTTCTATAGTATAAACTTGTGAAAATTAAAATATTAAATACAATGATAAAATGTTAAAATATCTGTTAAATAGTTTTATTTATCATATTTATGTTGTTTTATTTTTGTAATGTATTTTTGTTAAGTCATGTTATAATATTGTTTTGATCTGCTTGTTATTTACAGTGGTAACTATTAACTTAAAAAAAAAAATCTATTGGTTTTCATTGTTTTTTTCTTTTCTTTTTATGGGCGTGTTGAATTGTATTAAATCCAGACCAAAAATCCTACATATCAAAAATATATTGTCCTTGTTTTTTAATTAATTGATAATAACAAATGAGATTTTAGTGATATTTTGACCAGTCAAATAGGAAATGTCCCTGGTTTCCATTTCAGAAATCCGGTCACCTTAACACAGAGACCACTATGTTGCATAATAAAAGAAAATCTGGTTTTCAAAAAAGCAAAGAGGAAAGACAAAAGAAAGGGTGTCAATCTGTAACCCAGTTTTTCACCAAGAAAGGTGGATAGCCTTTAGTCTGTGAGTGGTATTAACCTGTTGTCTATAGTGAAATAAGCTAGCTAGCTGCAGGCTAGTGTTAGCCTACATTTCATCAACATTTAATCAGTGCAGGGAAACATTTAGCAAGATATTCATATTGTCCATGCCCCTTTTAGCAGACTTAACAACAGATGAGTCAGCAGTACCCCAGTCTCCCTATAACTGCACCCCTCCCTGTCCCAGTGAAGAAGGTGAGCAACATTGTGTTAATGACTTAGCATCATTCCAGGGAGTCTGTGTGCAGTTCTCTCTCTTGACCATTACGACAAATAAAAAACACAAAAAACAACCTCGTGTCTGCACTACATACATTTAGAAACAATGAGTAGCTTACCTCAACCTGCATGTAAGTTACAGACAATATTAAAATAATCCAGTCTGATGCATTCGTTTATACTGAATTTTGGCTGTTAAATGACATCTATAGATACAGACTTTATTATTCCCATCATGAAGGGCAATTTATTTGAGAAGCTTACACACACGCACACACACACACACACACACACACACACACACACACACACACACACACACACACACACACACACACACACACACACACACACACACACACACACACACACACACACACACACAAATCTATCGTATCTAATCTATGTAATCAAGTGGTGGTAATACAGAACTATAGGTCATTTGGGTCAATGTTCTGTAGTGTTAGTGTCATTTATTGGTATATGGGATATTTTAATATATATACACTCACCTAAAGGATTATTAGGAACACCTGTTCAATTTCTCATTAATGCAATTATCTAATCAACCAATCACATGGCAGTTGCTTCAATGCATTTAATATATTGATTAATTCATTCATTTATTCATCTATCCATTAATACATTTTTGCTTCTAAGATAATGGTTGCAAAACAACATTTTGCGACAGTGCTTTCCCTCACTTTCACCAACAGAGGTCCTCGTCGAGTTCTGATTTGAAAAGCTTTGAGTAATGAACCTCTTTCTGATACAGTTGTGCTGAAAGCTTCACTGGTTCAGAAAACTTCACTTTGCCATCACTACAGCTGTCACACACTATGGTGATCAAAACTCTCAGAGAACTGGAAATATGAATTTTAATGACAAAAACTCAGGACACACACACGTGGAACGTTTGCTTAATGTTTGTGGAGCACAATTTGACTGGAAGGGTAAAACTAACTGTTCATTTTCTTTTTTTGGCTATGGGTTATTAGATCTAGCATTCTGCACACTTTAAATCAGGCAAATGTAAATCAGATTACATTTATTTGAATGAATAAACGAGGGAGAGAGAAAGAGATTGTGCATGTGAATAATCTGTCTATGCAGCATCACTCTAGTGAAGCTGTCAGTTGTAATTACTTCAGAAACAGCAATATTAAAGGGATAGTTCACCCAAAAATGAAAATGACCCCATGATTTACTCGCCCTCAAGTCATCCTAGGTGTATATGACGTTCTTCTTTCAGACGAACATAAGATTCAAGAGTTTTATTTGTCACATACACAGTTATATACAGAACATACAACCAGCAGTGAAATGTAAACAGGTCCGCTCCATGGACAGTGCAAATTCACAGTTAAAAACACAAGGAGGAAATTATAATAGAAATAGAATAAAAAGTACTATATATATATATATATATATATATATATATATATATATATATATATATATATATATATATATATATATATATATATATATATCTGTAGAATTATAAATAATCAAGTCAAGTAGAAAAAGTAAAAATAAAAATAACGAAGTGGAATAAAATAATTGAAGTAGACTGTGCAGTGAGTAAACTGTAGACTTATAAATATGTGGTTAACAAATGTATAAAGAGTATAATGTGCAAACAGGTTTATAACAGGTTGTTACACAGTAACAACGAGAACAGAAAGTGCAGTGCAATGTCAGTGTATCGATGTTTATCCTGAAGTGAAATCACGTGGTGTTAAGTGACTGAGTTCAGGAGTCTGATGGCCTGGGGGAAGAAGCTCCTCCTGAGTCTCTCAGTTTTGGCCATCAGGCTTCGGAAGCGCTTACCAGATGGCAGCAGCGTGAAATGAGGGTTTGCAGGGTGATTAGAGTCCTTGATGATCTTAGTAGCTCTACCTTTGCAGCGTTTGGTGTAGACGTCCTGCAGAGACGGGAGAGCTGACCCTGAGATACGCTCGGATAAGCGCACGACTCTTTGCAGGGCTTTGCAGTCATGACTGGTGCTGTTCCCATACCACGCTGTGATGCACTGAGTTAATACACTTTCTATTGCCCCTAAATAGAACGTTTCAGGATAGCTGGTGAAACCCTGAATTTCCTCAGCTGGCACAGGTGGTACAGTCTTTACCTGGCTTTTTTCACCTGTGTCTGAATGTGAGCAGTCCAGGTCAGGTCCTCGGAGATGTTTACACCCAGGTACTTGAACTGGTGACCCGCTGATCATGAGGTCTGCACTACATACATCACAATCAGTTCTTTGGTCTTGCCAACATTCAGAGAGAGAGAGGGTTGTCCTGGCACCATGATGTTAGATGCTCCACCTCGTCCAAGTATGCCATCTCATTGTTGTTGGAAATGAGGCCCAGGACAACAGTATCATCAGCAAATTTGATGATAGAGGTGGAGCTGTATGTGGACAAACAGTCATGTGTGTAGAGGGAGTAGAGCAGGGGACTCAGGACACAGCCCTGTGGAGCTCCCACACTCAGGGTGATGGAGGTGGAGGTGAACTGCCCTATTCTCACCACCTGAGGCCTGCCAGTGAGGAAGTCCTCAATCCAGTGGCAGAGAGAAGGATTCAGGCCGAGATCCAGGAGTTTGGCGGTTAGTTTAATGGGAACTATGGTGTTAAAGGCTGAGCTATAGTCAATAAATAGCAGCCTTACGTAATTCCCACTTTTGCTGTCGATGTGAGTGAGGGAGGAGTGGAGAACATGAGAGATGGCATCTTCAGTCGATCTATTGGGACGATAGGCAAACTGAAGAGGGTCAAAAGTGTCAGGAATGAAGGAGCAAATGGTGTTTTTAATGAGTCTCTCAAAGACCTTCATGACTATAGACGTGAGGGCCACTGGACGATAGTCATTTAAGCAAGAGGGTTTACTGTTCTTAGGGACAGGGATGATGGTGGATTTTTTTTGAAGGAGGTGGGGACCACAGATGTAGCGAGGGACTCATTAAAGATAGATGTAAACAATCCGGCGAGCTGATCAGCACAGGACCGCAGAACACGACCTGAAATACCATCCGGCCCAGCAGCTTTCCTGACGTCCACACGCTTGAGTGCCTTCCAAACTTCATCCTCCGAGACAGAAATCATGTGGTTGTTGCTGCTCTGAGTAATTCCCTCTGACGCGGCACTTGGCGGAGTCGCGCTGCCGCGATTACAATCAAAGCGGCGTAGAAAGAGTTTAACTCATTCACAAGCGACGGATCAGCTCTGACCTCTGCAGAGGATTTAAATCCAAAAGAGCAGATGGACCTCAGACCCTGCCAAATGCGCCGCGAGTCGTTGAGTTGGAAATGAGACTCCACTCGATCCTTATAACGGAGCTTTGCAGCTTTAACTGCACGCCACAGAGCATAGCAGGATGATCTGTATTCATTCATATTCCCCGTTAGGAGACTGGCGTTGTATGCGGCAGTGCGTGTGTTCACTGCAGCACGGATTGAATTGTCCACCCACGGTTTCTGATTTGAGAAGGGCGTTATTGTTATTGTTATTGTTTGTGTGGCTTGCTCTGTAAGCGTGTTGATGAAGCAAAGTGCCACATCCGTGAACTCACTGACGTCAGCTGAACTCGCCCGGAACATGTCCCAGTCGACGTCATCAAGAGCTGCCTGTAGCGCGGTCTCTGAGTGGGCTGACCAGCGCTTAACTTCCCCCCTCACCGGGGGTTCCTGAACGAGCCTTTGTTTGTACTCAGGTGTGAGGAAAATGGCGGTCCGATTTGCCAAAAGCTGGAAATGCCTCTACTGCTCTCTCATCCCCCTTCCCCTCTCTACCCCTCTCTACCCCTCTCTACCCCTCTCTTCCCCTCTCTACTCCTCTCTTCCCCTCTCTACCCCTCATCCCCTCTCTTCCCCTCTCTTCCTCTCTCATCCCCTTCCCCTCTCTACCCCTCTCTGCCCCTCTCTTCCCCTCTCTACCCTTCTCTTCCCCTCTCTACCCCTCTCATCCCCCCTTCCCCTCTCTACCCCTCTCTACCCTTCTCTTCCCCTCTCTACCCCTCTCTACCCCTCTCTACCCCTCTCTATCCCTCTCTTCCCCTCTCTACCCCCTCTATCCCCTCTCTTCCCTTCTCTACCCCTCTCTTCCTCTCTCTATCCCTCTCTTCCCCTCTCTACCCCTCTCATCCTCCCTTTCCCTCTCTTCCCCTCTCTACCCCTCTCTTCCCCTCTCTACCCCTCTAATCCCCCCTTCCCCTCTCTTCCCCTCTCTCTACCCCTCTCCCCTCTTCCCCTCTTCCCCTCTCTTCCCCTCTCTACCCTCTCTCTCTCTTCCCTCTCTACCCCTCTATACCCCTCTCTTCCCCTCTCTACCCCTGTATACCCCTCTCTTCCTCTCTCTACCCCTCTCTTCCCCTCTCTACCCCTCTCTTTCCCTCTCTACCCCTTCCCCTCTCATCATCACTCTTCCTCTTACTGCAACGTTGCCTTCCATTTTTGTTGAAGACAGGTGAACTTACCTGTCCTATAAAACATATCTTTCTATAATTGACTGACTACATACCTGTTTTCCCTGCGAAAGGTTTGGATGATGGAGGAGACTGTAGAACGAGGCACATTAGGCTGCACTCAGCGACCTGCCTCCACCATTGTAAGGCCATGGTTGATGACATGGTCTATAATTGTGGCCCGAATTTCATCCGGGACAGCATGGTGTCTTTGTGCTCCTCGGCCTCTTCCCCCTATTCCACTACCACACACCCTTACTCAGTAAGTCAGGCAGTTGTCCTTGTTCAATTACTTGGCCGGGTGCCTCCATGTTCAGAAATTGTACTGGTCCTGCATGGTCAAGCTCTTTACATACATGTTTGGCAGCATTCATAGTCATGGACAGCACCTGTCAGGTAACTAAACATACTGTTTGATTAGTAATCTGAGATGTGTGAAACTCCTCCTTCGTTAGTCAAGTTTTAGTTTCACCTGACTGTCAATTGCTGTAATAAATTTATCAAATGTTCCAAGGGATTCATGGTATTATGTTCTTGACTAATTTTGACAATTGAACAGACTATTGTGCATGTGATGACTTAAACAATGAAATGACGCTGACATGTTTTGGAGCGAACAACCATTAGACTGAGAATCAACAATCAGTTTAGATCAACAAGATCTATTCACTTGGAAATTGTGCTAAATGTAGGCCACCTGTACTTAATCATTTGCAAAACTGAAACATTGAGACATGTACTTAGACATTTGCAATTTGATGAAATGAATGAGAAATTCAATTCTGTTGTGAACAATTGCCAAGTGGTTTGGAGGTTTGTCCATGTTGTTTTGAGAATGTAATTTCTGTTTCAAGAAATGAGCCAAACCAATGGAGAAAAACTTTAATAGAATAGATAAAAATGGAGGCTCCACGTAAGAGATACCGTACATCTGTAGTGTGGGAGCATTTCCATTTGGAAACACCAAATAAAGTGAGATGTGTGTATTGTGTATTGTACTGTGATAGGCAGCTAGATTTTGCCCAGAACGCATAATCCATTAATTTATTGGAAAGAGAGAGCAGTAATTTTCCCTCCTTTGTATGTATTTGCTAAAAAAATATGTGTGCATGTCAGCAACAAGTGTCCCTTGTGAGAGGATTTTTTCAAAGGCTGGAGAAATTATATGTAAAAAAAAAAAAAGTCGGCTAAGTCCTTCAACAGCAGAGCAATTAATATTTTTGAATAAAAATGTTATGTAACAAATGTGACACATTGTGGCTTTATTTCTTTTATTAATCTTCATTTTTCATGAGCAAAAAACATTTTTTTTTTTGTTAATAGTTATAAAATTTTTTTTTTTTTAGTTAATAGTTATAAATAACAAGCAGATCAAAACAATATTATAACATGACTTAAAAATACATTACAAAAATAAAACAACATAAATATGATAAATAAAACTATTTAACAAATATTTTAACATTTTATAATTGTATTTAATATTTTAATTTTCACAAGTTTATACTATAGAAATTATTATTCTTATTATTTTACTTAAAATGTTTTACATTTGTACTTGAAAATAAATCTTACTTTTAATTCTTAATTGGTCTTGTTATTTTGCATTTTAGGCTTATTTTTGTAAGGATGAGGCTGAAGCCGTGTTAGAATCCATGTGCGGAAGCTTTTATTTGGGAGATCCAGAACAGAGACAGAAACCAGGCAATGAGTCGATAACACTATGGCAGTTCAACAGGTAAACAAGTCCGAGGGATAATCCAGAGGCAGAGATCAGAATAAACAGGCAATGGGTCAACAATAAGGCAATGAATCAGTATAGGAATGAATGCTCGGTAAGGCAGGTTGACTGGCAATACTTCGCACTGAATCAGGGAGTTCTGGGCATACTCAGCCCAAGGGAGAAACTCCGCCCAGCGGAATTGTTCACGACTGCAGTAACTTCTTAGATATCTGCCAATCTCTTGGTTTAAGCGCTCTGCCTGCCCATTAGACTGTGGGTGATACCCAGAGGTGAGGCTTACGTTGATGTCCAGGTGTCTGCAGAAGGCTCTCCAAACCCGGGACGTGAATTGTGTTCCCCTGTCCGTGACAATATCCTCTGGGATCCCATAATTCCGAAAGACATGTTGAAATATGGCTTGGGCGGTTTCCATGGCAGTAGGGAGACCTTTCAATGGAACCAGGCGACAGGACTTAGAGAAACGATCAATAATTACCAGAATAGTCGTGAACCCATTAGAGAGAGGTAGATCCGTGATGAAGTCTATGGACAAGTGTGACCAAGGGCGATGAGGAATGGGAAGAGGTTGAAGGAGGCCTGAAGGCAGCTCTTTGGGGGTCTTGGACTGTGCACAGATTTGGCAGGACTTTACATAGCTTGCAACCTCTTTAGCCATGGATGGCCACCAAAAGGAATTTTGTAGGAGTTGGAGTGTACGAGAGATACCAGGGTGACCAGAGCTTAGAGATGTGTGGACCCACTGTATGACCCTTTGACGAAGACTTTGTGGTACATAATGTTTATTTGTTGGGCAGCTGACGGGCGGTGGATCTTGTGGATAGGTTTGTCGGATCTCTTCCATTAGGTCCCAAGAGATGGGAGCTATAATGACTGCTGGCGGAAGAATAGGTTCGGGGCAGATATTCCCAGTAGGGGGATCATGGCGTCGGGATAGGGCATCAGCCTTACTATTCTTGCTGCCGGGTCTGTATGTGACAGTAAACTGGAAGCGAGTGAAGAAGAGAGACCACCTCGCTTGACGAGGATTCAGGCATTTTGCACTCTTAATATATTCTAGATTCTTGTGATCTGTAATCACCTGAAAGGGATGGATGGCCCCCTCTAGCCAGTGTCTCCATCCCTCGATAGCAGCTTTCATAGACAACAGTTCTTTATTCCCCACGTCATAGTTGCGTTCAGCAGAATTTAGTTTTCTTGAAAAGAATGCACAGGGGTAGAGTTTGCTTGGCTGGCCATGACGCTGTGAAAGCACGGCTCCTATTCCACAGTTTGATGCATCGACTTCAACCACAAAGGGACGATTGGGATCAGGATGCTTAAGAATGGGAGCTGTGGTGAAACTGTTCTTGAGTTGGTTGAAAGCCTCGTTGGCTTTATCAGACCATTTGAGCTTGGCAGGTTTTCCTTTCAAAAGCGATGTCAGTGGGGAAGCAATCTGACTGTAGTTTCGAATGAAGCGTCGGTAGAAGTTTGCGAAACCTAGGAACCTCTGTAGTTCTTTTATGGTGGTAGGTTGGGGCCATTCAGTAACTGCTTGAACTTTTGATTCGTCCATCGTTACACCTTGGTGGCTGATGTTATATCCCAGGAAGGTTGTTTGGGTAACATGGAACTCATACTTTTCAGCTTTGACATACAGTCGGTTCTCCAATAGGCGGGTGAGCACCGTCTTGACATGACTAATGTGGTCAGATTCGCATTTGGAATATATGAGTATGTCGTCAATGTAGGCCACGACATACTGGTTCAGTAGGTCACGAAAAATCTCATGGATAAAGGACTGAAACACTGCAGGGGCATTGGCAAGTCCATAGGGCATGACGAGATATTCATAGTGCCCCCTGGTGGTGAGGAAGGCCGTTTTCCATTCATCCCCCTCCCGAATTCTAATCAAATTGTACGCACTTCTGAGATCAAGTTTTGTGTAGATCTTGGCCTCTCGTAGTTGTTCCAGGGCTGCAGGAACCAGTGGGAGGGGATAACGGAACTTAACTGTGACATTATTCAAACCCCTGTAATCAATACATGGGTGTAAACCTCCACCCTTCTTCTCCACAAAGAAAAACCCTGCCGCAGCTGGTGAAGTGGAAGGGTGGATAAACCCAGAATTCAAGGCTTCTTCTATATACTCCTCCATTGCTTGGGTTTCATTACGAGACAAAGAATACACTTTGCTTTTAGGAGGCATGGTGCCCGACAACAAATCAATTGCGCAATCCCATGGCCGATGCGGTGGGAGTTGAGTCGCTTTGGTTTTGCTAAACACCTCAGCAAGATCACGGTAGTAGTCTGGAATCTTTGTGATTTGCTTGGTGTCTGGGCTTTCGATGCTGGTAGTGAGACAGGGCTGGACTGCGTTCAAGTGCATACAATGGCTAAGGCAGAATTTGGACCAATGAGTCAGCTCACCATAATGCCAGGAGATAACAGGGTCGTGGACAGATAACCAGGGAAAGCCAAGGATGATGTCATGTCGGGGCGAGTCAATGACGTAGAAAGAAATGGTTTCTTGATGGAATAATCCAATATGAAGTTGTAGGGGTTGGGTCTGCTGAATAATACCATTTCCAATGGGTGCATCGTTGACTGCACTGATCTTGATAGGTGGTTTACAGGATTGAGTAGGAATATTGAATTTGGTGATGAGATCTTTGTGAATAAGGTTCAGGGCTGCTCCAGAATCAATCAGCGCTGTTAAATCAATAGAGATATTGTCAGTAGTTACCTGAACAGGAAAAGTCAATGATTTCATAGGGAGGAGAGAAAACTGGTCAATATTCACCCGGTTGGTAGTCTTGGTTGCTCTCCAGGTCTTGTGGGGACATCCCATGCTAACGTGGCCTGCTTCACCACAGTAATAGCACAGGTTGAGCTGCCGTCTCCGCTCTCTCTCTTCCTCAGAGAGTCTGGAAAGCCCCAGCTGCATAGGTTCTGGGTTGGATCCTGGTTCAGGTATTGCGGTAAACTGAGGAGCATGGAGTAACTGACGTGTGGTCGGGGAGCTTGGCCGTGACCACCGAGGAGATCTCTTTTTGGGAGCATTTCTCATCAGGTTATCGATTTTGATCGCAAGTGTCACATAGTCAGATAAAGAGGAATTCTCACCCTTGCAGGCCAGTTCGGTTTGAAGGTCAGTATTTAGACTTTGTTGGAACACAGCCTTCAGTGAAACATCGTTCCATCCACTCTGCGCTGCAAGTGTTCTGAATTCAATGGCATACTCCACAGCAGTACGGTTGCCCTGAGACATTTGAAGTAGTTGGGTTGATATATCTTTTCCCCCCGCCGGATATTCGAACACCTCTCGTAGCTGACAAACAAAGTGATCATATGATGATCTAAACTTCAAATCAGTCTCCCAAATAGCTGCGGCCCAATCGATCGCTTTACCAGAGAGAAGGGTCATTAGGAAAGCACATTTCTTCTCATCAGAATTAAACTTGTCCTTCTGATTGTCAAAATAAATCTCCACTTGGCGAATAAATCCTCTACACTGTTCAGCTGAACCATCAAATTTATCAGGTATAGCGAAACTTACTGTAGGTAGCATGGGTGGAGGAAGGGATCGAATGTAGTGGGTCAGGTATTCGTTGGCAGATTGAAGCTTGTCGAGCTGTGCCTGATATCCTTTAAGCACTTCATCTTGATAGGCGAAAGCTGCTTGAAGCTTTGAAATTTCCGCTGGATTCATGGGTGGCAAAGTATTCTGTAAGGATGAGGCTGAAGCCGTGTTAGAATCCATGTGCGGAAGCTTTTATTTGGGAGATCCAGAACAGAGACAGAAACCAGGCAATGAGTCGATAACACTATGGCAGTTCAACAGGTAAACAAGTCTGAGGGATAATCCAGAGGCAGAGATCAGAATAAACAGGCAATGGGTCAACAATAAGGCAATGAATTAGTATAGGAATGAATGCTCGGTAAGGCAGGTTGACTGGCAATACTTCGCAAGGTTTGTTTGGTCAAGCCTTGCTTAATATGGCTACCAAACAGGAAGTAGTTGTAGAGTGAACAGATCACAGTTAGAATTCAGGTGAGGGCTCCCTCTGCTGGCGTGGCGTTACAATTTTAAGCAGTAAGTATGTGTATTTTGCACATGTATTTGTTGCAAGTGTAATTGTTAAGGTTATTTTATAGTTCAGATGTGTGGTAATCACTGCTTTGTGACTGTGGGAGGCTCTGTTATAAAGCACATACAAACAGTATTACTTAAATTGAACATGAATAGTTAGTATGTTACAGCCTGATAATGATAATGGCACTCTGATCTCTATGGAAGCCGCAATTGCGTGATATAAAGTCACAATTCTGACTCAAAGTATTTATAAGAATAGAACACAGCTATTAATAATAATATATTCACTTATTTGACAGAAATACATCTGAATTACTAAAAAGTCATTGTAACTATAATATAATAACACAGGCTGCATGTTTATAAATACATTCATGGATCCATACGACTGACTAATTAATACTTATAAATCAGTGTATAATGGATATTATGAGCATGCGCATTGAAAAAGCAAATGCAGTAATTATAAAAACGATTAATGTAACTATAACTGTTCTTATAATGCAGTCTTAATGAGCCTTTATAAATATATGTATAGATTAGTAATAATTACTTATTTATGAGTATAAATGGGGCTATAATTCATTATGGGCTTCATAGAAAGTGTTACCGTAGTGGTAGTAGAAAGTAAAACTACTATTAGTATTAATACTAATACTAGCAATAGTAATACTACCAGTATACTACCAGTATTACTACTGCTGCCCAGATGAGAAGGACCTCCGCTGGGAAGGAAATCCAGAGACTGGAGCTGTATTGAATACCCTGGTTTATCAGTGCATCAGAATGACACTGGTTATGGTTAGTAGTTTTAAATGTGCTCTTATAAACATAGCTGTTAGTTGTTAAATGCTTGTAAAAATCAAAATCAAAATAGCAGTGAAAAGAATCAATATAAAGATAAAATAACAACACTGTTGGCATGTTAAAATTATTCTTGAAATAATTTTGAAAGCGAGCATTTTTTTCTTCTTTTTTGACATTCTGTTGAGAACACACACATGGCAACGTGCCATTTATTTTTTCAGAAGGTGCGCAGGTTTCATGCTTTTCAACATTTCGTCCCGTCTGGCAGGGGTGTGCAGGGATTCACAGATGCTAGGAGTTCTGCCACTTCCTGATGATCATACATGCCAATAATATTGGTTGTGCGTTCTTCATTGTTCTTGTATTTCCGGATGAGCTGACCAGAGTACGGGACAAGAAAAATAAAGGTTGTGCTTGTAATGTCAATGGTGCAAGAATGATTGGGTGGAATCTCTGTCTCCATACTCACTGAGTGCTGAACCTTATCAAGTTTGGATGACATTTCAGAAGTCAAGCGGCTATGGTCATATTTCACAGAAACCTTTCCAGCAAGATCAACTAAACTTGGAATTTGTCCAGAGACTGATGCCTCTATCGCCACCCCGAAAGCATGCGTACGGCTCTTTAGGAAAGAGCGTGATCTGTCGCTGCCTTGATCGAACTTCACCACATGTTTGGCTGACTTACAGTTCCTGTTTTCAGCTATGAAATGTTTTAGCACTTGTGACGTGTTTGACAAGTTCTCTTCCTCGATTTTATAATTATCAATTTCTAAACGCTGCAATTTTATGTCATTGTTTAGGGTGAGAATTTCAGTTTTCTTGTTTGTGTTTTTAAAAAAGTTTTTGATCCGAGAAATGAAATTTTGTTTCTCTTTAGTAATGTAGATTTTTTACAAATCACTACTGGGTTAAATGGAATCTTTTCATTCTGTATATCTTCCCATGTGTTCCACTCTAAAATTTCAAAGTTGTCTTTATTCACTATAAACTGATTATTAGCATCTTTGCTCGGTGCATCTGAACTTTTAATTACATCTATATTAACATCATTACATTTCCCCTTTACACGAATGTAATAAGTTTCGTCTTTCAATAGAAACTAGAACTGGATCTTCTGACAACTCTAAGTAAGTGCTTAAGTCAAGAATGCTCTGGTCCTTATTTTTCATAGCTGAAGCATTTAATGTATGTCCACGAGCTTGACGGTGATGGTGATTAGAAGAGTCTGCAAGACAAATCCAAAAGAATTACACAAACCCAAGACTGATTATATAATGGTTATTAACAATAATTATAATTAAGTATAGCTTCACACATGGATTATAGTTTAGTTTAGGTGAGCAGAACTTTGAAACACAAGAACTGGAGATGAACATACCAGTTCTATGAATGTTAGAGAGATCCTCTGTGGAGATACTGGAGCTAGAGTTCACCTCAGCATACAGCAGACTGATCTGTAGCACAGCAAAGATGAAGAGCATGCTGAAACCCATTGTCCCCTTCTGTCACAGTATCTGTGGAATATCACCAAAGTCACGAGAAGATGAGACTGATGCTCATTTGCATTTTCACGAAAGTTTCATGGCCCCCAGAATATTTTGATGTATGAATATCCGAACATGCAAATATCAAAAGAAAGAACAGATCCTCTGCTTGTAAACAAACAAAAAAAACGTTTTATTCTAGCTTCATGCAATCTTTTTTTAATCAACACAAAGACATGTAATATTTTGAACAAAAAGCTGAGAAAATCGTGTGTTTTTCAAAGACTATGTCCAGATGGGATTTCAGAGCGATGATGAAACACAGATGGAGATGGAGTCCACTTTTCAAGCACTTGCTTCATTCCACTGCTATGGAGTTTCAAAAACTTTGGGGCATCATTATTTTGTAGTGTAGTGTCATTATGTTCAGCTGTGCACTCATCAATCACCATCATTATCACCTCTATATATGTTCGGTTCCGTTTTCAGTTCATTGTCTGGTGTCATCTAATGTGGATGTGTTGTTGTTGCTGCGCTGTTCCTTGTGACTCATCATGTGGATTTATTAAAATTACCGAGTTATCTTCATCTGAGTGTGTGTGTGTGTGTGTGTGTGTGTGTTCATACAACCAGCCCGTGACAGTTAGCACATCATTTGTAATTGAAAGGGTTTAATATCAATGTCTCCTCTGGTGCAATATGGCTGCCGTTGCATCATCCAGGTGGTGCTGCACATTGGTGGTGGTTGAGGAGATCCCCCCTTCTATATGTAAAGCGCTTTGAGCATCGCTTGAAAATCCCTATATAAATGTAACAAATTATTATTATTATTATTATTATTATTATTATTATTATATATGATCATGGTTACACTTAAAAAAGTGTAGATTTTGCAGTGTTAAAAGTTATTAATTCCCAAAGAGTTAAATTAACAATCCAAAGTGTTAAAGAGTACTCCTCTTCAGTGTAATTACGGGTGCTACATAGTGTACTTTTATTTTTATACTGAAAGTGCAAAAAACCGCGCTTGAATAGTCTTGACTCTGCCCTCTGATGACTGCTGCCTCGCAAGACGCAACGACGCCATTTTATCTTCATGCGACCGACACGGTAGGTTGGATTGCTTTTCTCTTTCTAACATTAAATAGTAAATACATTTGTTAACATTTTTAGTCAAATATGGTGGTGGACCCATTTAGATATAATTACCTGCAGGATTAAGGAAGTTTGTCAAGTTCATGAGATGCCGAGATGTACAGAAGAATGTGAAAGTTTCTCATGCCGATTTTATTTCCTGGATAAAGGTGATTTTACGTTTAAAATACATTTGTTGGAATGTGTTTACATTTTGTTATATATAATTTTAGCTTCTTTCATTTTGGTTTGTTGACAGCCTTCATGAAATTATTCATTCCTGCCTCCAGTCACGCAGAGGCCTGGTTTTATGACGATTCTGGCAGTGAAGTTGATGAGGAGGTCTGAAGCAGCCACATTTGGGCTTTTTTCTGCGCAGATGAGAGAATTCTTCAAATGGTAATTTTATATTTGTTTTGACAGCATTAAGTATGGCATTACGTTGTGTCCTTTCACTGAAACCTGTAAAAATGGCTGTGTTATACATTAACGCGTTAAGAATTCAGTTTTTGTGACGCATGTGCATTATTAGCAGTGTGTTTAAGTGTCCTGTAGCACGCAGTGCAAACTCTTGCATACTGCGGAGGGAAAGCGATTAAAAACGTTTTATTCGCCTATGTTTATGTGTGAATTACATTTGTACGCTGCTTGTTCTTAGCAATGAATATCATGTCTGTCATGTCATCATATCTGGTGGTCATATCACATTACACTGTTGGGTTGAAAATGGACTAGCCCAGCAATTGGGTTGTTTTAACCCAGCGGTTGGGTTAAATGTTTGCTTAAAACAACCCAGTTGCTGGGTTAGTCAATTTTCAACCCAACTTGGGTTGTTTTTAACTCAGCATTTTTAGTGTAATCATTTAAATTATATACATGTATTTAATAATCTGATTAAATAAACATTTAAACTGTTTTTAAGGCCTCCATGTGAATATTGCACAAGGTTTTGTGGCTATTAACTTTTAACACTCATTTAATTGATCCTAAAATGAAGGATTTGAATATGAATAATTTTACAATTTGACACCCATGCTTTATAGACAGCTCTCAGCATAATCAAAATGAAGGGTAATCACAAATATTTTGACTAATTTAAATTGTATTGCATTACTGAATTTTGTAAATATTATTTTAAATCCTTTTTCAATAGAATTGGCCCAGAGCCCTGCAGTGTCGAGTGAAGGAAGCTCCTCTCATGAGATGGCAAACTGTGAGTCTGATGACACTGTTCTTCTGAGTGATGGAAGCCCTTCAGGAAAGCAACACAATGCTGAAGATGAATCCAGAATTGTGAGTGTCATTATATATTATTCTATGTGCAGTACAAATTTTAAATGATGAATGAACATGAAAAATTAAAACATAACTGAGCAACCACACAATATCAGCCTTTGTTCAGACCTGGAATTTACATGTCTTAAGTGATTGTGTCTTGATTCATGACATTCATCAATCACTGTCATTGTGTTAATTCAAGATATTAAACTGAAAAAAAATGAAAGGGTTAGTTGACCCAAAAGTGTAAAACTGTTGTAATTTCTCACCCTCAAGACTTTTTATTCATCTTCAAAACTCAAATGAATATATTTTTAAATCTGAGCGATTTCTGTCCCTCCATTGACAGTCCACGCAATTACCACTTTGACACTTCAGAAAGTTCATAAAGATATCAGAAACCCAATGCAAATGAATTTTCTGAAGAGACTTGATCGCTTTGTGAAGAATAGATTTAATGTAGACGTTTATTCACATATAAACATTAATCACCAAACATAAACAGAAGAAAAAGAAAATTGACTAAACTGCTTGATTTATTTGGATTAGTTTTACGATCTCTTCATGAAGCTTTTGAAATATCAAATTGCGTTGCTGCCAATGGAGGGACAGAAATCTCAGATTTCAACAAAAAAAATCTTCATTTGTGTTTCAAAGGCAGAAAGTCTTTTGGGTTTGGACTGACATGAGGGTGAGTAATTAACAGAATTTTCATTTCTGGGTGAACTAACCCTTTAATAAAAGAATGTGGCCTAGACCTCATCAGAACAATTGAATCTCAATGCGTCTTGGGTGCGTTTACACCTGTACTTCGAGTTGTTCACTTGTGTGTCACCCAAAATGAATGTTAATGCCAGGTGTGAGTGAACGGCGCTACTCTGTGACTACACAATCATCTGAACAGAATATTCTGGTTACTGAGAGATATGGTTGTCATTATACTGTGTAACTGTTTGGTGATGAATGTCTCGGTTACGTATGTAACCCTCGTTCCCTGAAGGAGGGAACGGAGACGCCATATGAATCTCCCTCGTGAGAGCCAATCTACGTCGAGTGTAACTAAAATGAGCCAATGCACATTGGCATGCAATGATTGCACCAGGTGCTCATGCCACGCCGTGCGGGTATAAATGAGACACAGGTGACTGCATCAAATCAGCCTTTTGCTGAGGAGCCGAGTAGGTAGACAGGCACCCCAGCAGGGTACAGAGGACATGGCGACGGCACGTCGGAGTACCGACAAGTAGGAATCCCTACCAAAGTGCCATGGCCTCTGCCCCTTTCCAGTGCCCTGTGTAAGCCACCTGAGCTCTCTTACTTGATAAGACGGGGCTCACACCGAGAAGTCCATCACTGCTGTTCCGCATGACCCGCTCAGTGATTATTGGATAACACTGGGAAAGGGTGCCCTAGAGAAGGGGACGCTGCGGAGCCCACATCGTCAAATCAAATCAAATCAAATCAAATCAAATCAAATCAAATCAAATCAAATCACCTTTATTTATATAGTGCTTTTAACAAGTCCAATTGTTTCAAAGCAGCTTCACATTGTTAACAGGAAAATAATGCAACAGAATTTGTACAGCCGTTCTGGTGAAACGGTGATGTTATCCAGCTAATTTCAAGTATCATACAGTGTCAATGCGGGCAGATCAGTAATATAGATGAGATTTAGGTGTCCCCAACTGAGCAAGCCAAAAGCCAGAGGCAACGGTGGCAAGGAACCAAAATCCTTCAGGGTCAGAATGGAGAAAAAAACCTTGGGAGAAACCAGGCTCAGTCGGGGTGCCAGTTCTCCTCTGGCCGACGAACAAACAGTGTATGATTATAATTCTGGCAACATAGCAGGTCTTAATTCATATTAGGCAAATAGATATTTGTAAGATTATTCGAAAGATTGGAGTCGTCACGCCGGAGACGGGTTTAATGAGGATGTCGTGTCGATGCAGCATTTACGGGGGGAGTTTATTTGACATGTTCTCTGCAGACACTTCAGGGATGCATTGGTCATGTCCAGGCGCTGGTCCACCATCTGATCTGGATACGGCCTGGATCTGGCTGAGCGCAGTAAACCTCGGGATAAACAGAGAGACTAACATTAGCATAGATGCCATTCTTCTTATGATGTAACGAGTACATCAGGTGTTATGTTCCCGGTTCCGGCTGACCTAGTTAATGCAGCCTAACAATCATTTACTGATTTGAGTAATAGAAATTGATAATGTTTTATGTGTAAGCCATAGTAAAGAGATGCGTTTTTAGTCTAGATTTAAACTGACACAGTGTGTCTGCTTCCCGAACAATGCTAGGAAGACTGTTCCAAAGTTTAGGCGCTAAATAGGAAAAGGATCGACCGCCTGCAGTTGATTTTGATATTCTAGGTATTATCAACTGGCCAGAGTTTTGAGACCGCAATAGACATGATGGAGTATAATGCGTTAAGAGTTCGCTCAAGTACTGGGGAGCTAAACCATTTAGTGCTTTGTAAGTAATAAGCAAGATTTTAAAATGTATACGATGTTTAATAGGGAGCCAGTGCAGAGTTGACAGAACTGGGCTAATATGGTCATACTTCCTTGTTCTAGTACAAGCTCGAGCTGCTGCGTTTTGGACCAGCTGGAGTTTGTTTATTAAGCGAGCAGGGCAACCACCCAATAAAGCATTACAGTAATCTAGCCTTGAGGTCATGAACGCGTGAATTAACTGTTCAGCATTTTGCATCGAAAGGATGTGCCGTAATTTAGATATATTTTTAAGATGGTAGAATGCAGTTTTACAGATGTTAGAAACGTGGCTTTCAAATGAAAGATTGGTATCAAAGAGCACACCCAGGTTCCTAACTGACGACGAGGACTTGACAGAGCAGCCATCGAGTGTTAGACAGTATTCTAGGTTACTACTTGCAGAGTTTTTGTCCAATAATTAAAAATTCTGTTTTTTCTGAATTAAGTTGCAGGAAATTACTAGACATCCGATGTTTTATATCAGCTATGCATTCCGTTAATCTTGTGAATTGGTAAGTTTCGTCAGGGCGTGAAGAAATATAGAGCTGAGTATCGTCAGCATAACAGTGAAAATTAATGCCATGCTTCCTAATGATATCTCCCAGTGGTAGCATGTACAGGGTGAAGAGTAACGGTCCTAGCACCGAGCCCTGCGGTACTCCATACTGAACTTGTGATCGGTGTGACATCTCTTCATTTACTGCTACAAACTGATAACGGTCAGATAAGTATGATTTAAGCCATGCCAATGCAGTTCCACTAATGCCAACATAATTTTCGAGTCTATTCAAAAGAATGTTGTGGTCGATAGTATCGAATGCAGCGCTAAGATTGAGTAAGACTAATAGAGAGATACAACCACGATCGGATGATAAGAGTAAATCATTTGTAATTCTGATGAGAGCAGTCTCAGTACTATGATACGGTCTAAATCCTGACTGGAAATCCTCACAGATACCATTTCTTTCTAAAAAGGAACATAATTGTGAAGACACTACCTTTTCCAGTATTTTTGACAGGAAGGGTAGATTTGAGATCGGCCTATAATTGACTAATTCTGTAGGATCAAGTTGAGGTTTTTAATAAGTGGTTTGATAATAGCCAACTTAAACGTTTTGGTACATATCCTAATGACAAAGATGAGTTAATGATATTAAGAAGAGGATCTATGACCTCTGGTAGCATCTCTTTTAATAGCCTAGTCGGTATAGGTTCGAGCATACATGTTGTTGATTTAGATGATTTAACGAGTTTAGCCAATTCTTCCTCTCCTATAGCAGTGAATGAATGTAATTTTTCTCAGTGACACAACAATGCTCTGTCTCATGTGACACTGTAGTAGACGGCTGCATGGTTATAATTTTCTTCCTAATATTATCGATATTACACGTAAAGAAGTTCATAAAGTCATTACTGCTGTGCTGTTTACAACCATCAGAAGTATAAGCTTTATTTTTGGTTAACTTAGCCACTGTATCAAATAAATACCTAGGGTTGTGTTTGTTTTCTTCTAAGACAGTCGAGAAATAAGCAGATCTAGCAGTTTTTACGGCCTTTCTGTATGCGATCATGCTCTCTTTCCATGAATTACTTAAAACCTCTAATTTTGTTTTCTTCCAGCTGCGCTCCATTTTTCTGGCTACTGTTTTAAGGGCCCGGGTGTGCTCGTTGTACCACGGCATTGGACTATTTTCTTTAATCTTCTTTAAGCGCCAGGAGCAACTGTGTCTAAAGTGCTGGAAAAAACAGAGTCAATAGTTTCTGTTGCAAAAATCGAGTTCCTCTAGGCTATCTGGGATGCTGAGGAGATGAAACTGATGAGGAAGATTATTTAAAAAGCAATTTTTAGTGGTGGCAGTGATAATTCTGCCATATTTGAAGCAAGGGGACGGCTTTGCAGCCTTAACTAAATTAAGTATACATGATACTAGGTAATGATCTGAGATGTCGTCACTCAGCTGCAGAATTTCAACGGTATCAACATTTATTCCATGTGACAATATTAGGTCTAACGTATGATTAAGGCGATGAGTGGGTCCTGACACGTGTTGCCTTACTCCAATAAAGTTTAGAATGTCTCTAAATGCTAATCCCAATGTGTCTTTTTCATTATCTACATGGATATTAAAATCACCAACAATTAGTACTTTATCTGCAGCCAGTACTAACTCGGATAGAAAGTCAGCAAATTCTTTGATAAAGTCTGTATTGTGCCCTGGTGGCCTCTATACAGTAGCCAACACAAATGTCAAACGGGATTTATCAATTACACTACATAATGCTACATAAAGCACCAAAACCTCAAAAGAATTATATTTGAAACTAGACTTCTGAGTAATACTGAAGATATTATTATAAATTACAGCAACCCCTCCCCCTTTACCTTTCAGACGCGGCTCGTGTTTATAACAATAATCTTGTGGGGTGGACTCATTTAAAGTAATGTAGTCGTCAGGTTTTAGCCAGGTTTCTGTCAAACACAGCACATCTAGATTATTATCTGTAATCATATCATTAACAATAAGTGCTTTTGGGGAAAGGGATCGAATATTCAGCAACCCGAGCTTTATCATTTGATCATCTGTATTATATCTGTTGTTTATTCGTTTGACATCAATTAAGTTTTTACTGTTGAATGGTCTTGATGTTTTTTTATTTACTAATTCGGGAACAGACACAGTCTCTATGTGATAATATCTAGGTGAAAGAGTCTCTATGTGTTGGGATTTATCTGACTTCTGTAACGGGAGACAGCTAGCAGACGGTCGGGTAAGCCAGTCCGTCTGCTTCCTGACCTGGGCCCCAGTTAGTCAAGGTTTAGCTTTAAGACTATATGCTAAATTACTAGAGAGAAGAGCAGCACCACTCCAAGAAGGATGGATGCCGTCCCTCTTCAACAGGTCAGGTCTGCCCCAAAAGCTTTTCCAATTGTCTATGAACCCTATGTTATTTTGCGGACACCACTTAGACAACCAGCCATTGAGTGATGATAGTCTGCTAAGTATCTCATCACTCCTTTTAACAGGGAGCGGACCAGAACAAAAAACTGCATCTGCCATCGTACTTGCAAGTTCACACACCTCTTTAATGTTAATTTTGGTGATCTCCGACTGGCGAAGTCGAACATCGTTAGTGCCGACGTGAATAATAATCTTAGAGAATTTACGATTAGCTTTAGCCAGCACTTTTAAATTTGCTTTGATGTCAGGCGCTCTGGCTCCCGGTAAACATGTGACTATGGTGGCTGGTGTCTCTATTTTCACGTTCCGTGTAATAGAATCACCAATAACTAGGGCACTTTTAACAGGATTCTCAGTGGGTGCGTCACTGAGTGGGGAGAACCTGTTTGATGTTCTAATCAGAACGGAAGAGTGGTTTTTTGATCCGTGACTATGCCGTCTGACCGTCACCCAAGTGCCCTGCTGCACGGGCTCTACAGCCGGAACCGAACAATGTACAACGTTCACTAAGCTAGTCGCATCCAGAGCAGTGTCTAAAGCTGTTACATTCTCACTACTCTCAAATAAAGTCTGGATGCGTGTCTCTAATTCTGAAATCTTCTCCGTCAGCCTGACTATCTCCTTACATTTATCACATGTGAAGCCCTGCTCGCCAACGGAGACAGATACACTAAACATGAAACATGCGGTGCAAGTGACAATGACTGGAGAAGAAGACATGGCTTACCGTATTTGTTGATTAATCCAACTTACCAAAGTTGTTTGATGGAGTCTATTTACTAATCCAGCTCACCACAGTTGTTTAGTGAACTCAGAAAACAGGAAACCGGGTGCAGAGATAGCAAGCTAACAGGCTAGTGAAAAGCTAACGTGTGATAGTGATTTAGATTAAAAGCTAGTGATGTCAGATTTAATGTGGTAGGCAGTGTTAGACAATATATGAAGATGAGTAGGTTATAATTAGCAGTTTAAACAACAGAGAATTATATCAAATAAAAATCCCAAAAGAGCAGAGCAGAGCACATGTGAGCACAGCAGCAATAGCAAGCGGGGTAGCTGTTTTAAAAAGTAAGCTGGTCGGGTAAGCTGTTTTGGTACTGTGATAAAATCTTGTCATACTGGAAAAAAGTACATAATGTAATGGAAGCTCTTCTTGGACTACACTTCGATATGACCCCAGCTTTGTACTTACTGAATCTTAATATGATCAGTTTGTTTAAAAAAGATGCAATTTGTTGTCCTTAGCTAAAAAATGCATTTTGTTACTTTGGTCTGCATCACAGGCTCCATCCCTTAAAATGTGGACATCACAGATCGCTACATGGTTACCACTTGAAAAGCTTACCTACGACAAACATCAAAAATCTGATCAATTCTGGCTGATATGGTCTCCCCTTTGGGAATATATAAAGGAACTTCCTTAACATGCATATCAGACTGCTGTTAATCTCCGCTAATTCCCTTTGATTCCCTTTTTAAAGGATGCTATAAATCAATGTGACTGTTTATCTGTGGCTGTTGCTGGTTAATTAATTATTTTTTAGGCTTTGTACACCCTGTAACATGAATAGAACTTTGTTGTGTGTTCTGAAGCTGTTAATGTCAACTTTCTACTGTGGGCAAACAAAACAAAAAACAAAAAAAAGAAAGAAAGGGGGATAAATAGGACTAAAGCATTACAACCTTTCAAAATAAAATTAACTTTAAAATTAACAGAAGTCTGATGTCATTATAACTACAGGGGTCCAACCCCATACTGAAATGTAATATATGTACATATATGAAATATCAATACATATCAATTGCTGGTTTAGAGGTTCTTTTATCTGCATGAGTTGAAAATATGCAGTAAATATATTGCATTCAGTGTTGTGCAAAGTTAATCAGCCTTCCTCGCTCTGCTTAGACCTCCCATGGACTGAAGCGAGTTCACAATACACAATCTCATTTACAGTAATAAAGAGTATAAAGAAAATAGTAATAATTAATATCACATCAGGTGTATCAACAGTCAGTGGAAGAATACTATATACAGTATATGTATAAAAAAATAGAAAACAGCTCTTTTTTTCTTCAGAAAAAACAAACAAAAAAAAAGGTTTATTTTTATTTTACAGTACTTCTGAATGAAGGCTAATAATAAAATGATGCAAGCGTGTCTCATGACCCGGTATCGTGTGACATTCAAATGCGACTTTTCTGGCAAATACAGTTATTACAAAAGGCATAGGATGCACACCATTTGCGCTATATAGGCCTATGTCTATATAATATGTGTATGTTCCTTACCCCCACTTTGGGCTTAATCACTGTTATAGCCTAATAAGTATAATGACCATTGGACATTTTATTGTGGAGTAGTGAAATGCACCAATACTCAGTACCAGTAGGCTAAGCCTATGCATTTTAAGATCTGTTGTTCTCCGGTTGTCCGGTTGCGTCAATAGGACCATTATATGCCCATGGCAAAGCATTATTCTTTCTTTTTTGTATTAGTGTTTAAAATGTTTATTTATTTAGGCCTATTTTTATTTTATTTATTTACTTACCCAACCAAGGCTATAACAGGTGAATTTTTATCTACACAGAAGAAATCCCTGTATAGGCTCTTCCCCAGGACAGGTTGTGTCGAGCCATTCATTAGTCTGATTGTTTGATGAGAAAAACATGAAATATAGCTGCAATAAACGCATTAAGAATTCGTAGCTGAACTGATGACGGAACAGTTTGATCTGAAGGAGTATAGCTATAATTCACGCACAGGTGTAGAAATCATAAAGATTTATATAGATTTTTCTACTTCTGAAAGAAAAACGCGAGATTTCAGCTCAATTTTCGTTTTTCTTTTTTTCAAATTTTTGTACTTTCAATATTACATAGCTTAAAAAAATAAACTGAGCGAATCACGGATTTGTATGCATGTCCTGCTGAGTCATATTTCTAATGTTAACATTGCATCCTTGTTTTAATATTTTTCATAACTGGTTTCATTTTCTCTTATTTTAGGACAATTCTGGAGAAAATGGGCCTGCTGGGGAAGGTCACTCCCTTGCAGGCCAAAAAAAAAAAAAAAGTGAGAACCTAAAGTAAATAAAGTAAGTAAAACAAAGTAAGCAACAGACAACTTTGCTGAAATTAATTCTGTTGTTGTTGTTAACAGGCTTTTGCTCTGCCTTAGGATTGCAAGTGTCCTGGGACAGGCAAAGGAGTTAGTGGAAAACCCACTGCTGCAACTTGGCCATGGTTTGTCCTCATGGATGAGGAGTTAGGACAGAGACCTTCAAACAACCCCCTGTCCTAATTGCCTCCATCCCTGGGGAAACGACAGGGCCAAGTTCAGCAGTGGGTGAGCAGGAAGAGGAGGAGCCACCAGCACCAGCACAGAGAAAAAGAGGGCGAGAGGATGAGCTGGTGGAGCTTCTCAGGGAGGACATCAGATTTCAGAGAAAGACCGAGGAGAGAAGAGCGCAGGAGAGTCAGGAGCGAATGGGCAGACTGTTTTCTCTTCTTGAGAGAATGGTTAACAAATAAGTTGTTAACCATTCTCTCAAGAAGAGAAAACTATTAAAAAATGTTTTTAAAAAAGGCTACATTACAATTGTTTTATCTAAATCGTATTTGTTAATTGAGTAAAGTGTTATTTATTTTTTGTAAAGTAAGGAGACGTGGAATGTAGGGTGAATCCGGTAGTGAGGTGGCAATTGGAGTTTGTAGGTGACCGGATTGATCTGCTGCGTGATGGGAAACGGGCCAATGAACCTGGGACTCAGCTTCTTGCAGGGTAGATGTAGGCGGATATCCCGGGTAGACAGCCAGACCTTCTGCCCGACCTTAAAGGGTGGTGCTTCTGAGCGGTGGAAGTCGGCTGCCCTTTTCCGTTGGCACAGAGCACGCTGTAGCTGATGGTGAGCTGAGTCCCAGACCCTCTCACTCTCCCGGAACCAGTAGTTGACCGCCGGGACATCAGGTGGTTCTCCAGATCATGGGAACAGTGGGGGCTGGTAGCCGAGTACGCACTGAAATGGAGTGAGACCAGTGGATGGTTGACGCAGGGAGTTCTGTGCGTATTCGGCCCACTCGAGAAACTGGTTCCAGGAGTTCTGGTGGTCGTGACAGAAGGTACGGAGGAAGCGGCCGATTCCCTGGATCTTCCTCTCTCCGTCTGCCCGTTCGACTGGGGGTGGTATCCCGATGAGAGGCTGATGGTAACACCTAGAAGCTGACGAAAGGCTTTCCAGACCCTGGAGAGTTCTGCTGTTTCCATGGCGGTGGGTAGTCCCCTCAAGGGAATCAGATGGCAGGATTTTGAGAATCGATCAACCACTACCAGGATGCAGGTGTGGTTCTCAGAGACGGGCAGATCTGTGAGGAAATCTATTCCTAGATGTGACCAGGGTCAGTTAGGAACAGGCAGAGGATGGAGTTTGCCGGAGGGAAGATGGCGGGGGCTCTTGGACATGGCGCACTCTTTGCATCCCTGCAAATACCTTCTGACGTCGGATGCCATGCGTGGCCACCAGAAGCGCTGTTTTAGCAGCGAGAGGGTCTCATTGACCCCAGGGTGGCCAGTGCCCAGAGACGAGTGAGAGGAGTGGATGAGGGGATTGCAGCATGAGCGGGTGACATACTGCAGGCCCGGAGGACAGCCCGGGGGGGGTGTTGGTGGAGGCATTGGAAGAGGGCAGGGTTTCCTTGGACCAGACGATGGGGTTGACAAAGAGCTGCTCCGGGAGGATGGGTTCAGAGTCTTCAACCTTCTCCTCTGGATTGTGGATACGGGACAAGGCGTCTTCCTTGACATTCTTGGACCCAGGACGATACGAGATGGTGAAGTCAAACCGGGTAAAGAATAGTGCCCATCGAGCCTGGCGCTGGTTCAACCGTTTTGCCTCACGGAGATAGCCTAGGTTCTTGTGGTCAGTGAGAACAAGGAAGGGGTGTTTAGCACCCTCCAGCCAATGCCTCCACTCTTCCAGGGCCAGTTTGATGGCTAGAAGCTCCCTGTTCCCAATGTCATAGTTTACCTCCGCCGGGCTGAGCTTGCGAGAGAAGAAGGCACATGGGTGGAGTCTGCTGGGGTTCCCCTGCTGCTGGGAAAGCACCGCTCCCACTCCGGTGGTGGAGGCGTCCACCTCCACGACGAAGGGGAGTTCAGGGTTGGGGTGGACAAGGAGGGGAGCAGTGGTGAAGGCGGTCTTTAGGGCTTCGAAGGCACTTGTGGTGGCTGGGGACCAGGACAGAGACTTGGGCTGGTTACGGAGGAGATGGGTAAGAGGACTGGCGATGGAGCTGTAGTTCTGGATGAAGCGTCTGTAGAAAATGGCAAAACCTAAGAACCGTTGGAGCTGTTTGATATTAGTGGGAGTGGGCCAGGACCGGATGGCTTCCACCTTCCTCTCGTCCATCCGGATGCCACTGCGATCTATGATGTATCCCAGGAATTGGGCTGACGAGCATTTTTCGGCTTTCAGGATGAGTTGGAAGCTCCTCAGGCGTTGGAGGACCTCCGCAATGTGACGGCGATGGTCGGCCATGCTCCGGGAGTAGATCAAGATGTCATCAATGTAGACTAGGATGAACTTATGGAGAAACTCCCGGAGCACCTCATGAATGAAGTCATGGAATACGGAGGGGGCGTTGGCCAATCCGTAAGGCATGACAAGGTACTCATAGTGGCCAGTAGGTGTTACGAAGGCAGTCTTCCATTCGTCCCCCTCACGTATCCGGATGAGGTTGTACGCGCTGTGGAGGTCCAACTTCATGAATACAGTGGCACCACAGAGATGTTCCAGTGCAGCGTGGACGTGGTGGCTGTGGTCTTAAACTTGAGCTGACGGCAGAGGGAACCCGAGATAAAGTTGCCGGCTGACCCAGAGTCGAGGAGGGGGACACGGTAGTAGTGAGTGGTCGCATCTTTCTGAGAGATGGTATGATGGCACTCACCACTGGACGAGGCGGGTGGACTGGGCACTCGGTAATGAAGTGCCCGGGTGTTCCGCAGTATAAACAGAGGTTCTGGGTCAGCCGTCTCTGCCGTTCGGCTACAGATAGTCGGGAGTTCTCAAGCTGCATGGGCTCGTGGGCTGGTTCTGGAGGGCTGACATGCTCTGGCTGGCGGAGGGATGGCATGAGTAGTGACTGGCCCTGGTGTTCTTCCAGACACGACTGCATATGAGTGGCGAAACTAATAGATAGTTGAATGAAGCGTTCCAGGCCGATGCAACCATTCCAGGCAACCGTACCCGAGGATCCAAACCTTGACGGTAGGTGGTCAGAAGAGATTGTTCGTTCCACCCACTTGACGCGGCCAGGGTGCGAAACTGGAGAGCATACTCATTAACAGACATTGTACCTTGTTTCAGATGATATAATTGCTCACCAACTGCTGAATCCCACGAGGGTGTTCCAAAAACCTCCTTAAAGTGGGTGACAAAGCTGGAGAGAGAGTGGGTGATCAGACTTGAGACCATCTTGAGACCATAATGGTTCTGCCCACCAGAGGGCTTTGTCAGACAGTTGGGAGATGATGAAAGACACTTTGGATCACTCGGGGGGGTACAGGTGTGGTTGCATCTCCAGGACCAGCGAGCATTGGAGAAGAAATCCGTTGCAGTCCTCCGCCAAACCAGAGAAGGGCGCTGGTTTGGCCATGGGACTGGCGTTTACCGGAGGCGAAGGAGAATCGCGGTTGGTGCAGGAAGTGCTCGCTGGTGCTTGTGCAGGAGGAAAGGAGGTAAGGGTTTGACGGAGCATGTCGACCAACTCCTGGAAGGGATCCGGGGCACTCATGCTGTTTGGTCCGGTCTTCTGTTACGAACAGAGGGACACGGAGAACAGGAGATGGAAGTAAAGGCAGTTTATTGAGTGTCCGGGATGAAAGCAGATAAAGCGTGCAGTCTGATGAATGATAGGCAGGGTAACAGGGTTAGGATACTCAGCATCTTCAAGATGACGAAACACAGGAACCAGGGAGACGATGGAGACAGGAGGCGAGGACGAGGAGACACACTGGAGACGAGGAAGCAGGTAAGTAGCACGGGAGAGTCCTTGAGGTAAGTCAACAAACATGGGTAGTGTTAACGAGAGTGTGTGTGTGGGGCTTATGTGCAGGCAGTGATGAGGTAATGATGAGGTGCAGGTGTGTGTGATCAGTACTCGGGAGAGGCTGTGCGTGGTGCTTGGGAGTGGGTGGAGCCTGGTGTGCTTGTGACAAAAACATTCCTCTATATATGGCACTTTTTTGTCATGTAAATTTAAACTGTCATTAAAATAAATGGTTTTATACGTTACTGACATATTTACAACATAACTTAGGTTTAACAAAAGAAAAACATAAACATTAAAAGCGGCCTTCGAAGTGTGCACCCTTCACTTTGGGACACAGCTAATGTGATCTTTCACACATACTCCATCACCTCTTCTATGCTTCTCACAACCCTAAAACCACTTCCTCCCTTTGTTGCCCACTAGAGGAAAGGATGGAAAATTTCACCCCTGTAACAGGGTTACCGTTACATGCTACACAGGTGTCCCAAGGTGAGGCAGGTTACATGCTACTTACATGCTACCCTCTTGGTGGCCCAGGAAAGCATAGCCATCAGTTCTGGGTCACGTCTCGGGCAACGGCACTCTCCCAGAGGGAGGCAACGCAGCCGAAGTCTTCATCCCCAGATGACACAAGCTCCCGCTCCGATGCAGCGATCGACATGCTGTCATCTGCTGGAGCCCTGAAAGTCACAGCTGGACCCCCATGGGAGGGGCCAGCGCGCTCTTCTGGTAATTCAACCGGCTGCGGCGCTACTGAGGGTTTAGGGGCCCACAGAGTTGGTAGCCCTAAACGTAATCCTCAGGTCACCCTGGCCACTCGAAGTAGCCCTTCTCTGCTGTCCAGCAGGAATAGAGCTAGGACGGGTAATAGGCAAGGAGACTCCACCTTCCCGGAGGTAGGAGAGTCTCGACCTCAACTCCGAGATGGTCATGTTCCCACAATGGGTGCATGAACCATCCACAAACGCTGCCTCAGCGTGCTGAATGCCCAGGCACGCATTTAACAATGACTGTGACCGTCAGCTGGTGACAGGGAACAACTGCACCCAGAAATTATTCAGTCCAGAAATTACATAAATTCTGTATTCAGTACAGAAATGATTCATATACATAACAGTATTATGACCCTGACAATGAGGGGACAGTGCATGCAGAAAACGTTTGACTAGATATAGGGGAGAGTGGGGTAAGATGCACCATTTTTTACTTACATCCTCAAGATAAGAAAAAATAAGTACAATGCAAGTATCTAAAGTAATTTCAGGAGGTTTGATCATTTTAAATGATTCGAATACATCTATGACAAAGGGTTCTAAAAATATGGCTTCTTATAAAGAAGTGTTCCTGTGGCTCAATTTACCCCAGGTTAGGGGTAAGTTGATCCAAGTCAATGGGTAAGTCGCACTGAATCTGAATCAAACCCATGTTAAATTGTAAAGATAACTTGCCTCTTTTAAAAACACATTCAATTATCAAATTTCCTTTTACAAATAGTCATATTTATTAACTTAAACAACATAAAACCAACCAAATGAAGTTGAAATTCTTTAATTGTTTGCATTTCTGAAACAATATGTTGAACACCATAGTTGTAACCTTCCCAAAAACAGACTAAACAGAGTTTGTTGGGTAAAAAAAAAAAAAAAAAAAAAACTGAATTAGAATGAATGAATAAATGTCATTGAAACTAATAAACATTTTAGTCGAAAGGTTCTTGGCATGTAAGTTTTTCTGCAATGTCGAACATGCTAGGCCATTAGGGACTACCGGTGGAAAGATATATATGATTAAGCATCTTCTGGGACTTATCAGAGAAGGATTTGTAGGATGTGTAGTTGTGTATTGTTCCTATCAAATAAATGTTAAGAAAATGATAAACTAAAGTTGTGTAGCATTACATTGAAATTATTCCAGTTTATACTTCAGAGATTTAACTTAACTACAGTGCCTTATGGTGGGGTTCGTTTAAACGCTGACTCAGAGTATTTGCCCCATAGCTGCCATTTTGGACAAAACTAGCTAGCCTACCAATTCAGGCTAATGTTTGGCTAAATGATTTGCATGGTTTTATACATTGCTAAATCAACAATATGGATCATGAATATTTTAGATTTGCTTTAAATTTGCTTTGATGCAACAGTCGTTACATCTGTTATGCCTTCCACTCATCCCATGTGCTTCTCATTTTCACAGTCTGGCAGAAATTATGGGTGGTTTCAAAATATATGGTCACAAAAGATACCATTACAAAGATAAAGGGGTGGGTCAACTTACCCACTGGCTCATCTTACCCCACGCTTCCCTATCCCAAAGACAGGTGTAAAAACATAACCAAAGCATTTGTTGTGGTTAAAGTTGACTTTATTTATTCATTTCATAAATCAACATAAACACAAAGGCCAAATGAAAAACGAATGAGTGCATTACAACAGCCATGGTCACAAAATGCTTTAAAGAATGACATTAAACAATTCATTAGAAATAATTGTGCTTACAGTTGTCATAAAGTGCTGCCAATTAGATAACTGAAAAGATCATGTGATGGCAGTATGACTCTGTGTGTTTACTTATAGGCTATGTATATTATCCAGCCTTTGTTGCCATCGTTCAGATTTTTGTCGATGAAGGTGAAACCAGCTTTCTGATACTCATTCCAGGCTTTACAGTTGATCAGCAGAACCATGCCTTGGATCTGCGATTCACATCCTTCTTTCTTGTACCATGCGTAGACATCTTTTCCACAGGTTCCTTTATTGAGATTAACAGGCAGCATTTTATAGCCTTCATTCTGAAGCTTTGCTGCCTCCTGGCGGGAGGTGGATATGTTAAGAGCAGTGAGAGCCTGTTTCTTATTGGTTGTGCGGCGATACCAGAGGAAGACCTGGTCACCACAAGCGCCACGATTGGTGTGTTCACCCACACGGGTGTAGCCCAGTTCAAACATTTGCTTGTCAGAATACAAGTCAGCAGTTGCTTTGATATCTTGTATGTGGCTCGGCTTCTCTCTCTTCACCCACAGGTAGATGAAGTTTCCTCTTGCATTACGGTTCAGATCACAGCCCAGTCTCTCCCAGCCATCTTGCATAAGAGCAGGTTCTTCTTTGGCGTCTATGCTTACCGTGAGGTCCACAATAGGAATGTCATATTCAGTGCTGCCGTAGAAGTACCACAGAAAGATGTGATCTCCAGAAACTCCTGCATTCAGATCCCTGTTGACCAGCTCATACCCAGCTTCAGCCAGACCATTTTTCATCCCATCACAGAATGTAAACTCGATCCTGGTCACAGGTCTGTTTTCACACTCTTTCTTGTACCAAAAAAAGACCTGGTTTCCACAAATACCTTGATTGAGGTTAACATTGACGAGCTGATAACCTTGAGCTCTGAGTATTTCTTCTTCATCCTTACAGGTGGAGACATTGAGCTTTGTTATTTGCTGTGCATTTGCCATTTTGTTTTCTTCGGTATTGTTGGCACTGTAGAAGCAAAACAAACAAACAAAAACAGCAGTTGATTATTGCTTTTCTTATTTGATTAGGAATTGATATACATTCTGATATATCGTTTCATTTATAAAGTCTGACATGCATACTATTTCTACATTTTAGTACTAACTATATTTCTTGGCCCACCAGTCTTTTAGATCTTTTTTAGAGCTATTGTTACAAGCACTTCAAAAGTATTAATACAATGGCAACATTTACTAATTTATATATTTAAAACCTTTTTTTTACATATAGCTGTTAAATGGTTGTTGTCAAGTTGTTTTCTCCAGATGAATAAATCATCACCTCACCAGAAAATGTTGTAGAAGACACAGCTGTTTCACCGACGACAGCAGAGCAGATCTGTAAAGAACCTTCACATGGCTCTCACTTATATATTCAACTCATCCTGAACATGACATGACACACTGGTTCAGTCATGCAGAAAATATTCTTAAGATACAAGTTCTGGAGAAAAATTCTAAGCCGAAGTTCTGAGAAAGAATTATTGCTAAATGAAGGCCAGAGGGCAAATCAAGGAAACGCTTTTGTTCAGTGATTTAATTTGAATAAAGTCTGCTCCATTCTCCAAGAATGTGTAAATATACACCTGAATAAATACCCAACACACGCAAATATTCTAGCGGTAATAAATTGCCGTTTTGGACTCTGGAAATGGAACTATGCTGTCTCGAATGTCTCTTGTTCATATCCTCAACCGTTCCTGCCGGATATCCCCGACCACCTGCGTCGACGGCCTCTTGTTACCCCATGAGGAAACGCATAGGCGTTGTGGCAAGTGGAGCGGTCTTACAATTAAACTGAAATCTACATTGGGACATCGTGGCTGCCGAGCTATTTGGTGCATTCAGGATGTCTCTGATCAATGGATTTGTCCTGTTTTCGACAGGCCTTCGCGGTAGGGGAGAGCGGTGCACAACCTAACGCTTTTTGACTTTCTCAGTTTGTGTAAATCCACTTGGGGTTCAGAGTATTTATTTTTTCCCACATTAATTTCCCACATGTCTAGTACAATTATGTGGTTTTGTTTCATTAATAGTGTATACTTTTTTTTCTCTTGATTTTACCCTGAAAGAATGAAAGTGAAATGTGACAACATGCCCCATAGGTGGGGTACACTGTAACATGTGAGGGGCACATTATAACATCACCATATGACAGCTTAAAATGATACCTGATATAATCAAAAAAAATATCCAAGACCAACTAAAATATTTTGTCAATAAAATACAATTAGGAAAAAAAAGGAACAAAATCAGAGGAAAAAAGGGAACAAAATGAGTGACCCTGAAGTCATTTATGTTCTTCAGAATTATGTGCAACTGACAGGTGTGATTTCAACATTACGTTTTTATGTGCAGGAAGACAAATTACGTAACTTTTTTAAAAAGAATATTTCATGTCTGAACAAGGCAGTTATGTTCTTCAGAATTATGTGCAACTGACAGGTGTGATTTCAACATTACGTTTTTATGTGCAGGAAGACAAATTACGTAACTTTTTTAAAAAGAATATTTCATGTCTGAACAAGGCAGTTATGTTCTTCAGAATTATGTGCAACTGACAGGTGTGATTTCAATATTAAGTTTTAATGTGTAGGAAAACAAATAACTTTCAAGGTTATGTGTGAAATGATGGACGGTTTATTACTAAACCTTTAGATATAGCTAATTATTTTAATAATAAAGTGAATAGTTTACAATCTTGCATGTATGGCAATGATTTAAAATGAACATGTAATCCTATTGTTAAAATGATGACAGATAAAAATATGTAGTTTTAATTTTAGTCCTGTTGATCAAAAGACAGTAGAGCAGATGTTGCTCTCAATTCCAGATAATAAACCTTGTGGAGTTGATCATTTAGACAATAAATTGTTAAAAATGGTAGCTAGTCAGCTCTCTCAACCAATCTTAGATGTTTGCACAGTAGTGTATATCCAAATATTTGGAAAGAATCTAAAATTTTACCAATACTTAAAGGTGCACTATGTAAACAAATGTCAATAAAATATCCAGAAACCACTAGGCCAGTGTTATATATTTTGTTTAGTTGAGTACTTACAATATCGCAAATGTTTCGAACTATTTGTAAATCGTGAGAAAGTTGCTATTTTAACCAATGAACCGGGACGTGTGAGGGCGCCGCCTGTCGCCTGCCTGATCATACCTGCGTTCCCCTCGGTTTCCAGTTTTATTCTGCGGAAGCGCTTTACTCTCACTGCAGTGTGAACATGTCACGGTTCGCTAATTCATTGTCTCCTAGTACTGCCTGTGTATGCATGCGAGGTGAATGTGGGAGGCGTGGTCACTGATCACCGCCACTGTCATCATCACCCACACCTGATCCATATCTCATCTGCCTATTTAGTCACCTCTCTTCCCACCGTCTTCCATGTGCTCCTCGTCAGCGATCTACGTTCCTGCTTCCCGGTGTCAGCGTTCCTGTGTCTGCGTTCCTGTGTCCAAGTGTCAGCTCGTCAGCGTGTCTCTGTGTTCCTGGTTCCCGTGTTCCGTGTCCACTTCCACGCCGCGCACTCTGGATATCACCGCATCACGCCGTCACCAGCAGCCCATTGAGTCTCTGCGCCGCCAGCTTTCCCGGACATTTAGTTTCACTTTCACTTTCAATAAACATTCATTCGCAACTGAATCCAGTCTCTCTCGTTTCCTGACAGAACAAGCGTTATAGCAGCCGCGAGCGAACGCACAGAGTAACGTCTTAACATCACTCTCAACACACTCAGATGTGTCTAATATGATAAACAGAGCTGCGTTACCTCATACTCATGACCGGAAAAGCAGAAATGGTGCCGGCGACTGTGGCATAATAAAAGTCCCGCTGCTTGCGAGGCGTGTGTTGCGTTCATCTTATTAACAATCGCTCCAGCGGCCTCGCTCAGCTCCACAACATTCGGTCCTGCTCTGCTTCATACTACAGTAACGTTAATAATCGCATCCATGAACATGATTTCTGCCCGAGACCTATCCCGATTCTTTTCCACCGGCTGTGAGGTGAAGACCACATGTTCCAAAGTTTCAAATATTGAAATTTTGGTGCTTTATGTAGCATTATGTAGTGTAATTGATAAATCCCGTTTGACATTTGTGCTGGCTACTGTATACAGGCCACCAGGGCACAATACAGACTTTATCAAAGAATTTGCTGACTTTCTATCCGAGTTAGTACTGGCTGCAGATAAAGTACTAATTGTTGGTGATTTTAATATCCATGTAAATAATGAAAAAGACGCATTGGGATTGGCATTTAGAGACATTCTAAACTCCATTGGAGTAAGGCAACACGTGTCAGGACCCACTCATCACCTTAATCATACGTTAGACCTAATATTGTCACATGGAATAAATGTTGATACCGTTGAAATTCTGCAGCAGAGCGACGACATCTCAGATCATTATCATGTATACTTAATTTAGCTAAGGCTGCAAAGCTGTCCCCTCATTTCAAATATGGCAGAACTATCACTGCCGCCACTAAAGATTGCTTTTTAAATAATCTTCCTCATCAGTTTCATCTCCTCAGCATCCCAGATAGCCTAGAGGAACTCGATTTTGCTACAGAAACTATTGACTCTCTTTTTTCCAGCACTTTAGACACAGTTGCCCCCCGGCGATTAAAGAAGATTAAAGAAAATAGTCCAATGCCGTGGTACAATGAGCACACTCGGGCCCTTAAAACAGCAGCCAGAAAAATGGAGCGCAGCTGGAAGAAAACAAAATTAGAGGTTTTTCGTAATTCATGGAAAGAGAGCATGATCGCATACAGAAAGGCCGTAAAAACTGCTAGATCTGCTTATTACTCGACTGTCTTAGAAGAAAACAAACACAACCCTAGGTATTTATTTGATACAGTGGCTAAGTTAACCAAAAATAAAGCTTATACTTCTGATGGTTGTAAACAGCACAGCAGTAATGACTTTATGAACTTCTTTACGTGTAAGATCGATAATATTAGGAAGAAAATTATAACCATGCAGCCGTCTACTATAGTGTCACATCAGACAGAGCATTGTTGTGTCACTGAGAAAAAATTACATTCATTCACTGCTATAGGAGAAGAAGAATTGACTAAACTCGTTAAATCATCTAAATCAACAACATTACTAGGCTATTAAAAGAGATGCTACCAGAGGTCATAGATCCTCTTCTTAATATCATTAACTCTTCTTTGTAATTAGGATATGTACCGAAAACTTTTAAATTGGCTATTATCAAACCACTTATTAAAAAAAATCAACTTGATCCTACAGAGTTAGTCAATTATAGGCCGATCTCAAATCTACCCTTCCTGTCAAAAATACTGGAAAAGGCAGTGTCTTCACAATTATGTTCCTTTTTAGAAAGAAATGGTATCTGTGAGGATTTCCAGTCAGGATTTAGACCGTATCATAGTACTGAGACTGCTCTCATCAGAGTTACAAATTTACTCTTATCATCCGATCGTGGTTGTATCTCTCTATTAGTGTTACTCGATCTTAGCGCTGCATTCGATACTATTGACCACAACATTCTTTTGAATAGACTCAAAAATTATGTTGGCATTAGTGGAACTGCATTGGCATGGCTTAAATCATACTTATCTGACCGTTATCAGTTTGTAGCAGTAAATGAAGAGATGTCACACCGATCACAAGTTCAGTATGGAGTACCGCAGGGCTCAGTGCTAGGACCGTTGCTCTTCACCCTGTACATGCTGCCACTGGGAGATATCATTAGGAAGCATGGCATTAGTTTTCACTGTTATGCTGACGATACTCAGCTCTATATTTCTTCACGCCCTACGAAATTTACCAATTCACAAGATTAACGGAATGCATAGCTGATATAAAACATCGGATGTCTAGTAATTTCCTGCAACTTAATTCAGAATTTTTTTTTTTTTTAATTATTGGACAAAAAAACTCTGCAAGTAGTAACCTAGAATACTGTCTAACACCCGATGGCTGCTCTGCCAAGTCCTCGTCGTCAGTTAGGAACCTGGGTGTGCTCTTTGATAACAATCTTTCATTTGAAAGCCACGTTTCTAACATCTGTAAAACTGCATTCTACCATCTTAAAAATATATCTAAATTATGGCACATCCTTTCGATGCAAAATGCTGAACAGTTAATTCATGCGTTCATGACCTCAAGGCTAGATTACTATAATGCTTTACTGGGTGGTTGCCCTGCTTGCTTAATAAACAAACTCCAGCTGGTCAAAAACGCAGCAGCTCGAGCTCTTACTAGAACCAGGAAGTATGACCATATTAGCCCAGTTCTGTCAACACTGCACTGGCTCCCTATTAAACATCGTATACATTTTAAAATCTTGCTTATTTCTTACAAAGCACTAAATGGTTTAGCTCCCCAGTACTTGAGCGAACTCTTAACGCATTATACTCCATCACGTCTATTGTGGTCTCAAAACTCTGGCCAGTTGATAATACCTAGAATATCAAAATCAACTGCAGGCGGTTGATCCTTTTCCTATTTAGCGCCTAAACTCTGGAACAGTCTTCCTAGCATTGTTCGGGAAGCAGACACACTCTGTCAATTTAAATCTAGACTAAAAACGTATCTCTTTACTATGGCTTACACATAAAACATTATCAATTTCTATTTTCAAATCAGTAAATGATTGTTAGGCTGGATTAACTAGGTCAGCTGGAACCGGGAACACTTCCCATAACACCTGTTGTACTCGTTACATCATAAGAAGAATGGCATCTACGCTAATGTTAGTCTCTCTGTTTATCCCAAGGTTTACTGCAGTCAGCCGGATCCGGGCCGTATCCAGATCAGATGGTGGAACCTGCGCCTGGACATGACCAACGCATCCCTGAAATGTCTGCAGAGTCAAATAAACCTGGTTACCTTAAAATTTTCATTGAAATTTTTCATTGAGTTCATTGTTAATACAATGAAATTTTTTGAGAATTGACATCACCCTTTATTCAAATAGTATTAAAAGATTTTGTAAGCATATTGTGTAATTGTGTTTTTTTTGTTATAATGCAGTGAAACATGCCAAATTGTGCTATTTTCATGATTTAATCACAAGATTTTTATTTTTATTTATGTGGTTCAGATACAATAATATTTTGAGTTTCTATTTATTAAACCCATTTCCTTCATTGTATTAACTCAAATTTTTAATTTCAATACTCAACATTTTTAGGCAACCAGGTTACTTACTTTTTTAAGTTAAACCAACAATATTTTTTTACAGTGTATATGAGTAAAACATGTTTTTTATATGTGATAGTACTGCATTGTTGCAGATCGTTTTGATTATGTGTATGTGTCTAACAGAACATGCCTTAGCATGATGTCACAGACTAGAGAATCTTTTATTTGTTGGTTCATTGCGATTCAGGATCATGCGACTCGGACATGTATGGGCCAGGGCTCGCAAAGCCCAACGTCCCGGGCTATGTGTTTTCCAGATGGGCTACCAAACCATAAGCCCGTCAGCAGGCCAGTGAATCTTAAATAGTGAAATAACATTCCTTTCTTGATATGCGTTATTCACTCTCTTGACTTGAAGCGCACATGCGTGTGTGTGTGTGTGGTTTGCTCTTATATCCACTGATCGGGTGGTCCAAGTAATAAAAAAAATAAAAATCATATTCCAATCAATCACGGGCGGATGAGAGATAAATCATTGTGTTTGTTTGATAAAGACGTTTTGTGAGCCCTGTGAGAGAATCATTCATTCCAGTTGCCTCTTTCAAAACAATTCAGAAGCTCATTAAATATGCAAATCTTATCCAATCCAAGCCATGAGCATTTACTTCCAAGTCTATAGGGCTGCACACCCATCAAAATCGAGCGTTCAGGAGAGAGCCTCAAAACCAGTGTAGTTCTTTATGATGGTTTTGAATGTAAAAACCACACAAACGTCATACGTTGACCTCAGACAACAGTATAAAAAATAAAATAAAAAAAAAAGCCAATTCATGACACCTTTAACCCTCTGGACCCTAAGGCTATTTTGTGGCCCTGAAGAAGTTTGACATGCTCTGATATTTGTGGGGTTTTTTCAGTTGCTTTAAAGCAGTGGTTCCCAACCACGTTCCTGGAGGCCCACTAACAGTGCACATGTTGCATGTCTCCTTTGTCTGACACTCGCCCACATCAGGTTTTGGAGTTACTACTAATGAGCTGATGACTTGAATCAGGTGTGTTTGATTGAGGAGACATGCAAAATGTGCACTGTTGGTGGGCTTCCAGGAACGTGGTTGGGAACCACTGCTTTAAAGCATATTAATGGCTACACTGTATTACACTGTATTCAGCACAAACAGGGCTACAGTAATATGTGAGCAACGTGTGGATGTGGATCGTCATGAATAATGTGTCACGTTTCATGGGTTCATTGATTCATTCTCTCTATGTTTGTGTGGTTGTGTTGGAGGTGTGGTCACTGATTGCCTTATCATCTCACCCACCAGCTGCACCTGATCACCTCTCCCTATTTAATCTCTTCTCTCACTCACCTGTTTGTCAGATCGTTACAGAAACCCTGTGAGTGTTAGTAGTTTTTCCCCTGGCCTACCTGGTTTACTGCTGGAACGTCAGTCTCGGATCTTCACCGCTCCGGCTTCCCCATTGCGTCCCTGCGTCACCATCCCGCGGTCCTGTTCGCCGGTTTCTCCCTGCATCTGGACCTTGAGCTTCTGGATACTTCTTTTGTTTTCTTTCTGTCTGGACTTTCAGTTTACCCTCCTTTTGTTATGTTAGAGATATTAAAAATTTTTACTTGCATTTGGATCCTCTGCTCTTTCCTTCTCCTATCGCCCCCCTGACAGAACGATATGACCAATAACATGGATCCAGCGAGTGTTCAAGAATTACAACGCAACCTAACCACCAACGATCAGCGCATGGAACGACAAGAGGAACAGGCAGGGAATATGGCACGGGCTGTACAAACGTTAGTGACGCAGGTGTCCCCGAGAGGTATTCGGGCGAGCTCAATCTGTGCAGATCATTTCTGACTCGTTGTTCAGTGTATTTTTCCTTCCAGCCGATTACCTTCTCCACCGAGGCATCGAAGGTCGCATTGGTGCTGACGTTGCTATCCGGGCGGGCGGCCCGCTGGGGAACGGCGGTGTGGGCCAATAACCATCAGTGTTGTTCCTCGTTCCAGGAACTATCCAAGGAGATGACACAAGTTTTCAACTGTGCGATCGCGGGTCGCGAGGCAGCCCGGAAACTTGCCAGCCTACGCCAGAACGATTGCTCCGTCTCCGATTACATGATCGAGTTCCGGACTTTGGCTGCGGAGTGCAACTGGAATGAGGAAGCGCAGTGGGATATCTTCCTGCATGGGCTGGCTGACCGTGTTCATAGAGAAATCTACGCACTCGAGTTACCAAAGGATCTTAACGGACTTATGGATTTGGCGCTGCGAGTGGACGCCAGAGTGCAGCTGCAGGAGGAGCGTTCACGTGCCAGCCAAGCCCGAGGAATCTACGAGGTCGCCGAGGAGAGCACGGTCAGTCCGCAGTTCAATCATGAGCCCATGCAGGTAGGACGAGCTCGGCTTTCCCAGGGGGAGAGAGACCGTCGACGTTCTAGAGGACTCTGTCTCTACTGTGGTGGATCAGGGCATTTCCTCAACAACTGTCCCGTAAAAGACCAAGCCCGGCAGTAGATAGGAGGTTACTGTCGGGTAGGTTTACGTTGGGGAGATCCTCATCCACCACCCTCCTCTCGGGAAGACTGCAATGGGGAAACAACACTCACCACTGTCAGGCTCTGGTGGACTCCGGAGCGGAAGGTAACTTTTTGGACTATTCCTTGGCCGTATCGCTCAAGATTCCTATTGTTCCACTTCCCCACTCCATCACTGTTCACGCCTTGAACGAACAGTATCTTCCTGCTATCACCCATGCGACTGACTCCCTTACACTGGTTGTTTCCGGTAATCACACGGAAAGTATTGACTTTTTGCTGACAGACACCCCCCTCATCCCCGTCGTCCTCGGTCACCCATGGCTAGTTAAGCACAACCCCAGGGTCGACTGGGGGTCCAATTCTGTCTCTGCCTGGAGTAATCAGTGTCATGCCTCTTGTCTCATGTCTGCTTGTATGACTATGTCTAGTTCTGTGTTGCAGGAGGAATCAGTGAACCTGTCAAACGTGCCCCAGGAGTATCTCGACCTGAAGGAAGTGTTCAGTAAGTCCCGGGCTGCCTCTCTGCCTCCTCATCGTCCTTATGACTGTGCTATAGAGTTACAGCCAGGTACATCTCCGCCTAAAGGCAAGTTATACTCACTTTCTACTCCTGAAAGGGAGGCCATGGAGAAATGTATTTCTGATTCGTTAGCTTCTGGGTTCATCCGTCCTTCCTCTTCTCCAGCGGGGGCGGGGTTCTTTTTCGTGGGCAAGAAGGATGGATCTCTGCGACCTTGCATTGATTACCGAGGGCTGAATAACATCACTGTAAAGAATACCTACCCTTTGCCGTTGATGTCTTCAGCCTTCGAGAGGTTACAGGGAGCATCCGTGTTCTCGAAATTGGACTTGCGTAATGCTTATCATTTGGTCCACATAAGGAAGGGGGATGAATGGAAGACTGCGTTTAATACCCCCAGGGGGTATTTTGAATATTTGGTCATGCCTTTTGGGCTGTCCAACTCTCCTGCGGTCTTCCAAGCACTCGTCAATGACATGCTGAGAGACATGGTAGACCAGTTCATTTATGTCTACCTGGACGACATTGATTTTTTTTTTTTCCTCTTCTCTCCAGGAACATGTTCAGCACGTCAGACGAGTGCTCCAGAGGTTGCTGGCGAATGGTCTTTTTGTCAAGGCGGAGAAATGCGCATTCCACGCACAGTCGGTTCCTTTCCTAGGGTATATCATCTCATCCGAGGGAATGCGTATGGATCCCGACAAGGTTAAGGCTGTGGTGGATTGGCCAAGTCCAGATTCCCGTAAGGCCCTACAAAGGTTTCTGGGGTTTGCCAATTTTTACCGACGTTTTATTCGTAATTTCAGCCAACTAGCCGCACCTCTGACAGCCTTGACCTCTTCCCTAATGGCGTTCAGGTGGTCGGATGCAGCCGAAACTGCATTTACCAAAATCAAAAGCCGCTTTGTTTCGGCTCCTATTCTCATTACCCCTGATCCATCACGCCAGTTCGTGGTGGAGGTGGGGGTAGGAGCGGTTCTTTCCCAGCGCTCTGCCTCAGATGACAAGATGCACCCTTGCGCGTTTTATTCCCATCGTCTATCGCCAGCCAAATGTAACTACGACACTGGCAACAGAGAGTTGTTAGCAGTCAAACTTGCATTGGAGGAGTGGCGTCATTGGCTAGAAGGGTCGGGGGTACCTTTTATCGTTTGGACTGATCATAAGAATTTGGAATATATCAGTTCTGCCAAAAGACTCAACTCTAGGCAGGCTCGGTGGTCTCTTTTTTTCGGACGTTTTGATTTTTCTCTCTCGTACCGCCCGGGCTCTAAGAACATCAAGCCTGATGCTTTATCTCGCATTTTTGACCGCTCCGAACGCCCATCTACTCCCGAGTGCATTTTTCCGGAGAGACTCGTTGTCTCCACACTCACATGGGAGATCGAATCGAAGGTAAGATCAGCCTTAGAAGGGGTAACGCCTCCGCCCGGGGGACCACTGAGTCGATTATTTGTACCAGAGAGTCTACGTTCTGACGTTGTTCGACGGGGTCATTGCTCCAACGTAGCTTGTCATCCAGGAGTTAATCGGACCAGATTTTTGGTTAAACAACGATTCTGGTGGCCTGGCATGGCTCGTGACATTTGAGAGTTTGTTTTGGCTTGTTCAGTTTGTGCCATTGGTAAGAACTCCAATCGCCCACCAGATGGGTTACTCCAACCGCTGTCTGTCCCTTCGAGACCCTGGTCCCACATCGCGCTAGATTTCGTTACCGCCCTCCCGCCCTCCCAGGGCAAGACGGTCGTTTTGACCGTTGTGGACCGGTTCTCGAAGGCGGCTCATTTCATTCCCTTACCTAAATTACCCTCTGCTAAGGAGACCGCGGTGGCGGTCGTAGAGCACGTCTTTCGCATACATGGCCTCCCGATAGACGTGGTTTCCGACAGGGGAGAATTTTGCAGATTACTGGGAGCGACTGTAAGTCTGTCCTCGGGTTTCCATCCCCAGAGCAATGGTCTAACTGAACGAGCCAACCAAGATCTTGAGAGAGTATTACGATGTATGGTATCCAGGAATCCTTCCTCCTGGAGCCAGCAACTCTCATGGGTTGAGTACGCACATAACTCGTTGCCAGTGTCATCCACGGGCCTCTTGCCATTTGAGTGTAGTGTAGGTTACCAGCCACCAATCTTTCCCAGTCTGGAATCCGAAGTCGCGGTCCCCTCCGCTCACGCCTTTGTCCAGAGGTGTCGTCGCACCTGGAGCAGAGCCCGTGAGACTTTGCTTCAGGTGGGAGCACGCACCAAGACCCAAGCCGACTGCCACCGGTCTAAGCCTCCCGTTTACGTCGTTGGTCAAAAGGTGTGGCTTTCATCCAAGAATATTCCTCTCCGCTCCGTGTGTAACAAGCTTGCTCCTAAATTTATCGGCCCATTCCCTGTCACCAAGATCATTAGTCCAGTGACAGTCCGCCTCAAACTACCTCCAGCGTACAGGAGGATTCGTCCCGCATTTCATGTCTCCAAATTAAAGCCCGTATTCCATTCTCGTATTAATCCGCCTGCCCCGGTTCCTCCTCCGACGTGACTCGTAGATGGGGAACCAACCTATACGTTCAACCATATTCTGGACTCGAGACGGAGGGGACATGGATTTCAGTATTTGGTGGACTGGGAGGGGTACGGTCCGGAGGACAGAAGTTGGGTTCCTGCTAGAGACTGTTGTGGATTAAATGATGCCGTTTTTCCTCTTCTCTGGAAATAACACTTCACTCAGTCTTTGATGCCAGAATATAGGTTTTATTCTTTCAAACAAAACCGAGTCGATCTGCAGATCTCCTCATGACTAAGGGAAATCCCCCATTATATAGGCAGTTCCTACACATTCCAAACACACTACGTCATTGTTTATCTTTCCCCCACATGTCTTAACTTGGCTTGAGTCCAGCACTATATATCCATATATGGACTTAACACCCAACACTGTGAGGGGTGGTCTTCCAGTCTCCTGCAGACCCCTGCACTCCTACACAGCTAAATATCATCATACAGATGTAAATAATAGTGTATAATCATACAGTTAAATTGTAATAAAATACTTATTAATGCAATAAACACTTCAACATTTCCCCCCTTTGAGGCTTATCAAGCCTCACTTTCACTATTCTTTACCCAGAGTGTAGCTTCAAAATCCAGCCTCCTCAGTTATGCTACAGCAACCAAATCAAGTCACTTAGTTTCATTTCCAATGACCAGATTGTTGCAACCACACTCCAGAGGAGAAGTAGAACCAAACATCTCTTTTCAGACTTTTTTTTTTCTTTTCAGTTTTTTCTTTTTTTCCAAAAAGAGTAAAAGATTCAACTCTCCCTATTCCTTTCCTTCAAAATTAAACATTGTTATAAGCATGTGCGTGCATTTTGTTCAGCCTTGCCTGTGGTTGTCACAGTTATGTAAAATACATCAAAAATAATCATGTTACATATATTTAAAAACTCTCTTGCACTGTAGACATCTTCTTCAACCCAGATACTTTGCGCATCGTAGAGGGTCACCCTTTGGGGAGCGGTTAGGTTAGCACATACACCCAGGGTCTGGCTCATCATTATTCATCTTCTTCGTCCTCATCGGAGGTGCTTGAATCTTTCTCCAATGCTCTCATAACCCAGCTCCTTGCTTCTCTGAGCTTTCAGCATATTGCACCCTTTCATCTTGCTCTCTCGTTTCACTCCTGGGAACTCTTGTGCAGTGATTCAGATGATACCAGGTGGTGCTTCCTTCCACTTGGACCGCTGTTGGCGTAGCTGTCACCACTTTATACGGTCCCTCTCTCCTAGGTTCATTCCACTTTCTCCTGAACACCCTCAGATACACCTGATCACCTGGAACCTCTCTGGGCTGCTTTCTTATTTCCTGTAAATATATAGCTTTATGTATTGCAGTTAGTTTTTTCATATATGATCTCAACTCCAGTTGCAATTGTTCCAAAGGAGGTCCTTTGTGCGGTCCTCTACAATATGGCACAGGCATGGGTCGACCCGTAAGCATTTCATGCGGTGTTAGATGCGTACTTCTGTTAGTTTGCATGCGATAACTCATTAATGCAAGTGGTAAGGCATCAATCCAGTTAAGTTTAGTACTTTCACACAACTTGTTAAGTTTTGCCTTGAGAGTTCCATTCACCCTCTCTACACACCCTTGTGATTCTGGGTGGTAGACACATCCTAGTCTGTTTTATTCTTAACTGTTGTAAAACTTGTTTTACAGTTTTTTGAATAAATGCCGATCCATTGTCCGAACTTATTTCTGATGGTATTCCAAATCTAGGAATTACCTCTCTAGTCAGAAATTTAATAACCGTTCCTGCTCCTTCATCTGCTGATGGTGTTGCTTCCACCCATCTGCTAAATCTGTCTATTATCACAAGCATGTACCTTTTGCCTTGTACTCTCTTTATCATGTCCACATAATCCATTACCAGATGCTTGAATGGCCCTTCTGGTACTGGTATGTGACCTATTGGTGTCGCTGTTCCTTTCCTAACATTATTTTTGGCACAAATTTCACATGTGGACAGAAAATTGTCTACCATTGCATATAAATATGGAGACCAATATCCTTGATTTTTTTTTTTTTTTTTTATCACCTCCCCCCTTGCACAATGGTCAAAACCATGTGCATCCAAAATGAGGATGTTTAAAAGAGCTGTTGCTGCAACAATCTGTCCATCATGTGAACGCCATGTGTGGCCCCCCTTTGATTCCACATTGAATGTTCATACGGGCCAGCTTGCTGCTGTATTCTAACAATATCATCCAGTTGAGGTTGTGGTTCTATGAGAACTACTGGTGTTAATATTGCTACTTGACATCCCGATGCCTTTTTAGCTTCCAAGTCTGCCATGTTGTTACCTTTAATGACAAAGTCATTTCCTTTTTTATGAGCCTGACATTTAATGATGGCTAATCGTTTTGGTAGCATCATAGCAGAAATCAACTCCCATATCTGTTCAGCATGCTGGATGGGAGTTCCATCACTCTTTTTGAACTCTCTTTGCTTCCACACTGCTCCAAACAAATGACACACACCATGAGCATAAGCTGAATCTGTAAAGATATTCGCTATTTGTCCCTTTGCTGCCTGACATGCAGCCGTGAGAGCTTTCAATTCTGCTAACTGAGCAGAGCATGGCTGCGCACAGTATTGAGATATTACAGGCTCAAAGTTCTCCCCTTCTTTTCTTACTACTGAATATCCTGCATGATTTCCCAAATGATCTTTATAACTTGAACCATCTACAAAGTAGATCACTTCTGCTTCAGCAATTGGTGTAGATTCAAGATCTGGACGTAATCTAGTGAATGCCAGGGAACTGGCCACACAATCATGTGGCTCTCCTTCATGCTGCAAAGGAATCAGTTCAGCTGGATTCACTGTATTACATCTCTTAATGGTAACATCTGGATATGTCAACAATGATGAATATGCTAAAATACGCGCCTGAGTCAAAACAAATTTTCCTTGTTCTATCAATTCCACAATTTTATGATGTGCAATAACAGTCACTGGATATCCCATAGTAATTGTAGATGCTTTCTCATATGCATAGTGCACTGCTGCAAGACCCTGGTAGCATGGTGGATAACCCTGAGCTACATTATCAAGATTAGTACTATAATATGCAATAGGTTGCTTTTTCCTGCCACTACAAGTCTCCTGCATCAGAACAGCTGATGCATATCCATCTTCTCTGTTTGCCACATATAAATAAAACTCTCTTGTGTAATCAGGATTTCCAAGTGCTGGTGCTCTTTGTAATTCCTTCTTTATAGATTCAAATGCTATTAAAGCATCTGTATTACATTTTAGCTGATTACTCAATTTCTGCAGTCCTACTTGTTTCATTATTCTCTCAATGGAGCTGTTTTTATTGCATAGTCTTCTATCCAGTCAGCACTGAATCCTGTCATTCCTAGAAAAGTCATCATTTGTTTTACAGTCTGTGGCAAAGGTGCTTTACTTATACCCTCCAACTGAGCTGGAGCTATAGCTTTTGTGCCATGTGATATCAATTTTCCCAAATACTCAACCTGCGGCTGACAGTACTGCAGTTTACCAAATTTTCCCAAAGCTCATTTCTACTTTTCACCAATTTGTCTGTGTCTTTTACTAATTTTTGTGTTTCTTTAATTTTTTTTATCTATTTCTTCTATTTTCCATCTTTGTCGTTCAATTGTTCTATCTTCTGCTCGTCCTACTTGTTTCCCTTCATTCTGTGTTTTCATTCTCTCTAATGCACTCCGTGCCTGTTCATAACAATCTAAAGGCAAACTTTTCTCAGATTGTTTGTCTCCCTATCTTTTGTTTTACCTCTGCCCTTGTTTGTTTTTCATCTTCTAATTGTACTTCTCCTTCCAATTCTATTCCTCCTTTCACTTCCAAAAGCCCCTTAAGCATTGGATACTGACCTTCTGAATTTGTCAGTAGTTTTGAATACATCTCTTCTTTTTCAATGTTTCTTTTGTCTGTCTCTTTCAATTCTTTTCTTGCTTGTTTTATATTCTTTAACATTTCTTCTCCTTCTTTTTTAAATAATGCCAGTATTGCCTGTTCTTTTTCTCTTTTAGCTTCTCTTTGTTGTTTCTTTAAACTTTTACTCTTCATTGTTTTGTTTTTTTTATCAAAGTTTCCATTTCTTCACACAATGATACATCAAATGTCCCTTCTTTTGGCCATTTTGTCATCATCTGTTCAGTTCTTTTTGCCATTTGTTTGACATTTTTCCTATTATTTCACTACATAATGGGTACTTTTTCCCTAATGATTCAACTGGGGTAATCATTTCTCTTTTATCCATTTCTTTTATTTTTTTAATGACACTATTTCTTATATCTTTTCAAATATTACTTTGCACGAAAGATCTCTTTATTTATCTATTTATTCCTCTTTTTTTGTATTAAACTCTTATCTTAACAAACTAACAGAATTATTTTCACTTTATTATTTGTTTTATTGTATACGAATATAGTCAATAATTATTTTACCATCAGACCTAAATTAGTCCTATGCTTTATTTTAGTCTAATTTACAAGGCTGTTTCTTGAACAAACTTCTCTCTCTCTCAAACATTCACCACATTCATAAAAATCTTTTATTTGCTTTCAAACACGTCTCTAGGGCTCATAGTCTGTCCCAAAGAGCTCATTCATGCATTCTACATGCTTGTCTCTAGGGCTCATAAAATCTTTGTCCCAAGGAGCTCATACATTGCATTCTCTAACTCTCCTCGGATGTCCAGCAGAACCCCCCACCTCTGTCCAAGGAGAGGGGGTCACAGGTCAAGCGAGAAGAATTTATGAATTTTACCACACAGACACAGACACAGACAGCTCTCTACTCCTTACCAAGTCTAAAACTCTTTTCTTTTATCACACAGTTTGCTTAAAATAAATAAAAATACACACGCCAAATTTTTGCTTACCCGAACAAACCCCAGCCACGTGATCAGCGTGCTGAGTGGTAACCATAAGACTTTTACCCACAAAACGTAGGATTTAATTCCGATAATTGCCAATTTAACCAAACAACACAACACCTGTCCAAGCAGTCTCTCAACTGTATTAATTGAGACGGTATCACAGGAATTTTCAATTTAAGGTAATGTTTAGATTCCCGATTAAATGCACCCTTTGTCTGAACAGCTTCTATCGAAATAGAACAGTAACAACAAAAGGAAGTTTAATTTAATTCTCTCCGTCCGTTCAGCCCTTCGTGCGTACGTCACAAAGCGGTATCCACGCAAGAGAACTTTTCTATAAATCGCCCATGACAGACCTACATCCGTCGTCAGAGTAGTGATGAGAATGAAATACTATTTCTATTCCTCACAAGTCTCTGGTCGTAATATAGCGGTATCGCGATATAACTTAATCACCTATTTTAGTTTCATCTTCCATGGCACCCCTCAATCTATAGCTTGAGCGGTATCAAGATCGAAAAACACAGACATAGAACATTTAGTCAGCTATCGAGCAAACCTTCGCATTAACCCTTAAGTTACACAAAGTGGTAACCAACCCTGACGTCATCTGTGCACAAACACAGACCTGACTAACAAACACATACGATATCGACAAGGCCTCACTCATACAATTATTCTGGAATCAAAGACCCTCTTCCTAATTAGTTCTTTAATTTTGGAGAAGCTTTTTAAAGTGTCTCACCATTTCCAGGCAAACTGTGCCACCAACACAAAATTAAGCAAAATCTGCTTACCTGGCCAGTTGTATTTGTGTTGGCCACCCAGTTAAGCCCAGTCATGGATCGTCCACCTCAGCTCCTTTCAAGTCCCATCTGGGGTGCCAAATGTTGTGGATTAAATGATGCCGTTTTTCCTCTTCTCTGGAAATAACACTTCACTCAGTCTTTGATGCCAGAATATAGGTTTTATTCTTTCAAACAAAACCGAGTCGATCTGTAGATCTCCTCATGACTAAGGGAAATCCCCCATTATATAGGCAGTCCCTACACATTCCAAACACACTACGTCATTGTTTATCTTTCCCCCACATGTCTTAACTTGGCTTGAGTCCAGCACTATATATCCATATATGGACTTAACACCCAACACTGTGAGGGGTGGTCTTCCAGTCTCCTGCAGACCCCTGCACTCAGCTAAATATCATCATACAGATGTAAATAATAGTGTATAATCATACAGTTAAATTGTAATAAAATACTTATTATTAATGCAATAAACACTTCAACAAGACATACTGGATCACTCTCTGATCGATGATTTTAATCGACAGGTAGGTTCTCCTGGGAGTGCCAGGGGGCGCTCCTAGGGGGAGGGGTACTGTCACGGTTCATGGGTTCATTGATTCATTCTCTCTATGTTTGTGTGGTTGTGTTGGAGGTGTGGTCACTGATTACCTTATCTCACCCACCAGCTGCACCTGATCACCTCTCCCTATTTAATCTCCTCTCTCACTCACCTGTTTGTCAGGTCGTTACAGAAACCCTGTGAGTGTTGGTAGTTTTCCCTGGCCTACCTGTTTTACTGCCGGAATGTCAGTCTCGGATCTTCACCGCTCCGGCTTCCCCATTGCATCCCTGCGTCACCGTCCCGCGGTCCTGTTCGCCGGTTTCTCCCTGCATCTGGACCTTGAGCTTCTGGATACTACTTTTGTTTTCTTTCTGTCTGGACTTTCAGTTTACCCTCCTTTTTGTTACGTTAGAGATATTAAACATTTTTACTTGCAATTGGATCCTCTGCTCTTTCCTTCTCCTATCGCCCCCTGACATAATGCTGAGGAATGTGACAGAAGGAACTATAGAGAATGAATGTGAGGAGATTTAATGATTGAATGTATTGTTTGTAGCTTATTCACAAAATCATGTTTAATTTAAAAGTAGTAATCTGACTATACATTTTCTTTACATAAAGACTTTAGGCCTCACCACCTGAGGCCTGCAAATTCACAGTTAAAAACACGAGGAAATTATAATAGAAATAGAATAAAAAAGTACTATATATATCTGTAGAATTATAAATAATCGAGTCAAGTAGAAAAAAAGTAAAGTGGAATAAAATAAGTGGAGTAATCTGTGCAGTGAGTAAACTGTCGACTTATAAATATGTGGTTAACAAATGTATAAAGAGTATGTGCAAACAGGTTTATAACAGGTTGTTACATAGTAACAACGAGAACAGAAAGTGCAGTGCAATGTCAGTATATCGATGGTCACGTGATGTTAAGTGACTGAGTTCAGGAGTCTGATGGCCTGGGGGAAGAAGCTCCTCCTGAGTCTCTCAGTTTTGGCCATCAGGCTTCGGAAGCGCTTACCAGATGGCAGCAGCATGAAATGAGGGTTTGCAGGGTGATTTTAGTCCTTGATGATCTTAGTAGCGCTACCTTTGCAGCGTTTGGTGTAGACGTCCTGCAGAGACGGGGAGAGCTGACCCTGAGATACGCTCGGATAAGCGCACAACTCTTTGCAGGGCTTTGCAGTCATGACTGGTGCTGTTCCCATACCATGCTGTGATGCACTGAGTTAATACACTTTCTATCACCCTTAAATAGAAAGTTTTCAGGATAGCTGGTGAAACCCTGAATTTCCTCAGCTGGCGCAGGTGGTACAGTCTTTGCCTGGCTTTTTTCACCTGTGTCTGAATGTGAGCAGTCCAGGTCAGGTCCTAGGAGATGTTTACACCCAGGTACTTGAAGCTGCTCACTCTCTCCACTGGTGACCCGCTGATCATGAGAGGGGAGTATGTTCGTGGCTTTCTCTTCCTGAAGTCACAATCACAATCATTTCTTTGGTCTTGCCAGCATTCAGAGAAAAGACAGTTGTTCTGGCACCATGATGTTAGATGCTCCACCTCGTCCAAGCATGCCGTCTCGTTGTTGGAAATGAGGCCCAGGACAACAGTATCATCAACAAATCTGATGATAGAGGTGGAGCTGTGTGTGGACAAACAGTCATGTGTGTAGAGAGAGTAGAGCAGGGGACTCAGGACACAGCCCTGTGGAGCTCCCACACTCAGGGTGATGGAGGTGGAGGTGGACTGGCCTATTCTCACCACCTGAGGCCTGCCAGTGAGGAAGTCCTCAATCCAGTAGCAGATAGAAGAATTCAGGCCGAGATCCAGGAGTTTGGCGGTTAGCTTAATGGGAATTATGGTGTTAAAGGCTGAGCTATAGTCAATAAATAGCAGCCTTACGTAGTTCCCACTTTTGTCGATGTGAGTGAGGGAGGAGTGGAGGACATGAGAGATGGCATCTTCAGTCGATCTATTGGGACGATAGGCAAACTGAAGAGGGTCCAAAGTGTCAGGAATGAAGGAGCATATGGAGTCTCTCAAAGACCTTCATGACTATAGACGTGAGAGCCACTGGACTATAGTCATTTAGGCAAGAGGGTTTACTGTTCTTAGGGACAGGGATGATGGTGGATTTTTTGAAGGAGGTGGGGACCACAGATGTAGCGAGGGACTCATTATAGATGGATGTAAACAACCCGGCGAGCTGATCAGCACAGGACCGCAGAACACGGCCTGAAATACCATCCGGCCCAGCAGCTTTCCTGACGTCCACACGCTTGAGTGCCCTCCGAACTTCATCCTCCGAGACAGAGATCACGTGGTTGTTGCTGCTCTGAGTAATTCCCTGACGCGCCACTTGGCGGAGTCGTGCTGCCGCAATTACAGTCAAAGCGAGCGTAGAAAGAGTTTAACTCACTCAAAAACGACGGATCAGCTCTCACCTCTGCAGAGGATTTAGATCCAAAAGAGCAGATGGACCTCAGACCCTGCCACATGCGTCGCGAGTCGTTGAGTTGGAAATGAGACTCCACTCGATCCTTATAACGGAGCTTTGCGGCTTTAACTGCACGCCGCAGAGCATAGCAGGACGATCTGTATTCAGTCATATTCCCCGATAGGAGACCGGCGTTGTAAGCGGCAGTGCGTGTGTTCACTGCAGCGCGGATTGAATTGTCCACCCACGGTTTCTGATTTGAGAAGGACGTTATTGTTATTGTTTGTGTGGCTCTCAACAGATCTCTGTGCAGCTGGATCCTGGACTTCCTGACAGGCAGAAGTCAGGTGGTCAGAATGGGCAACAACACATCATCCCCTCTGACCCTCCACACTGGTGCTCCTCAGGGCTGTGTCCTCAGCCCACTCCTCTACTCCCTGTACACACATGACTGTACAGCCACACACAGCTCCAATGTCATTGTCAAATTCGCCGATGACACAACGGTGATAGGCCTGATCACCGACAACGATGAGACGGCCTACAGAGAGGAGGTGAGCACTCTGACTAAATGGTGTCAGGAGAACCACCTCTCACTCAACACCGACAAGACCAAGGAGCTGGTGGTGGATTTCAGGAGACAGAGCAGAAAACACAAACCCATCACCATCGACAAGACACCAGTGGAGCGGGTTAACAGCTTTAAGTTCCTCGGTGTCAACATCAGTGAGGATCTCACCTGGTCCACACACACTGACGCAGTGCTGAAGAAGGCACATCAACGCCTCTTCTTCCTGAGACGGCTGAAGAAGTTTGGAATGAGCCCCAGCATCCTCAGATCCTTCTACACGTGCACCATAGAGAGCATCCTGACGGGCTGCATCACGGCCTGGTTCGGAAACAGCACCGCTGGCAACCGTAAAGCTCTGAAGAGGGTCGTGCGAACTGCCAGCCACATTGTTGGAGGTGAGCTTCCCTCCCTCCAGGACATCTACACCAGGCGGTGTGCAAGGAAGGCCCGGAGGATCATCAGTGACTCCAGCCACCCGTCCCACAGACTGCTCTCTCTGCTGCCCTCAGGAAGACGTCTCCGCAGCATCCGATCCCACACTAGCCGACTTAGGGATAGCTTTTTCCCTCAGGCTATCAGACTATTGAACGCTCAAAACTAATACTCTCTACAGCATACTCCCACAATATGGCATGCCACACACCGCACTCAACTATAACAGTCAACACTGGACTATATACACACACTTCATTTATCACCGCACTATCTACCGGTTACCACTGGATACATCCGATGCACACTCATGACATTCTGTATCCAGTTCACATACAGTCATCATCATTTTATACGTATAAATGTCAATAATGAGGAACGTGTACATTCTGTGTATAGTGTTTCTTGTGTATAGTGTTTAATGTGTACATTTTGTGTATAGTGCTTAATGTGTATATTCTGTGTACAGTGCTTAATGTGTATAGTGCTTAATGTGTATATTCTGTGTACAGTGCTTAATGTGTATAGTGCTTAATGTGTATATTCTGTGTACAGTGCTTAATGCGTATAGTGCTTAATGTGTATATTCTGTGTATTGTGTTTGTGTATAGGGTCTAATGTGTATATATCTGTGTATGGTGTCTAATGTGTATAGTGTCTAATGTGTATAGTGTTTAACGTGGTGTTAACTGTATGCATGTACTTTCAGAGTATAATGTGTAATGTAGTACTGACTGTAAGTATGTCCAATAGTACACTATGTGTACTAACTATATGTATGTGCACATTGCACTTTTTTCTGTTTTTACCTGCTTAAGGTTGTATGGTTATGTTAACTGTTACTGCAATTGTCTGGAGCACGCTCCCAAGAATTTCACTCTCCAAGGCACATGTGCTTTGGTGATGTGACAATAAAACTGACTTGACTTGACTTGCTCTGTAAGCGTGTTGATGAAGCAAAGCTCCACATCCGTGAACTCACTGACGTCAGCTGAACTCGCCCGGAACATGTCCCAGTCGACGTCATACAGAGCTGCCTGTAGCGCGTTCTCTGAATGAGGTGACCAGCACTTAACTTCCCGCCTTACCGGGGGTTCCTGAACGAGTCTTTGTTTGTATTCGGTTGTGAGGAAAATGGCGGCATGATCCGATTTGCCGAAAGCTGGAAGTGACCGAGCCTTATAGGCGTTCTTAAAGGGAGAGTAGCAGTGATCCAGTGTGTTTGCTCCTCGTGTAGGACAGGAGATGTGCTGGTGAAAGTTTGGCAAGACTTTCTTTAGGTTTGCTTTGTTAAAATCGCCCGCGACGATGAACGCCGCATCGGGGTGTTTGTTTATGACGCCGCTGGCAACATCATGAAGGCCAGATAAAGCCAGCCCTGTGTCTGCCTGTGGTGGAATGTAAACAGCGGTCGCAACGACCGCAGAAAACTCCCTCGGCAGATAGAATGGGCGGCAGATGATTGTTAAATGTTTTTCTCAGTCTGTTGCGGATCCCAGCGCATTTCCCACGGTGTTTCTTGATTCTTCACCATTGACTCGTCTGGCCATTGTTCAACTCTGCGTTCAGAAGGATCTCAGATGGCCACAGAGGATCGGCGAAAGTGTCCTGAAACAGTCCAGTGTAGAGGTAACCAATGTCCAAAAGAGTTTTGCTGTCATAGCAGATCACTGCAGTTGATAAGTTTGTAAAAATTGAGAGCAAAAGAAAGTAAAATAGTAAATAAAAGCACAGTCTTCACGGAGCGACCTGACCGGTGACCGAACACGGCGGTGCCATTTTGAATCTACAGTACCGTTCAAAAGTTTTAGATCTGTATGTTTTTCTTTTGTTTGTTTGTTTTTTTCTCTCTTCTGCTCACCAAGCCTGAATTTATTTGATCCAAAGTAGTAAAAACAGTAATATTGTGAAATATTTTTACAATTTAAAATAAATGTTTTCTATGTGAATATATAGCTGTGATCAAAGCTGAATTTATCATCATGTCAGGAAAACGGAAATAACAGGCGGCAGGCAGAGATGCAGGATCCAAATGCAGGGGAGAATTTAATGATGAAAAACAATAAAGATCAACAATCAGGAACAAAATAACACTGAGAAAAACACACAAAACATTAAACAATGACCAACCAAGAACAACTGGGTATATATACACAAAGGGAACAATGTTAACACGATAACAAGGGGAGTGGCTAATAGGGAACACCTGGGGAAAACTAATCATGATGAAAAACTACAAAGAACTACAAAATACCACAGAAACAGGACACAGAAACAATGCACAGATAAACTTCAATATAAAAAGTCCCACAGAGTGCCAGAAACAGAACAGATGTGACATTACTCCAGTCTTAAGAGTCAAATGATTCTTCACAAATCATTCTGATATGAGGATTTGATATATAAGCTCAACAAACATTTCTTATTATTATGACTGTTGAAAACAGTTGTGTATTTTTTTTCAGGATTATTTGATAAATCAAAGATTTAACCCAGAGGGATAAATCTTTGATTAACGGAAAGTTCAAATAAATGTTGTAACATTATACATGTGTTTTTTTTTTTTTTTATCAATATAAGGCATCTTTGTGAATAAAAATATTAATTTCTTTCAAAAAACAAAACTACTAAACTCTTACTCAGCCTAAACTTTTGAATGGTAGTGTATAATGTTACGATAGATTTCTATTTCAGATAAATGTTGTTGTTTTGAACTTTCTATTAATCTTTCAAACTTAATACTATTGAACTTTAAAAGAATCCTGAAATAAATTGTACACAAATGTTTTCAACATTCATAATAAAAATAAATGTTTCCTGAGCAGCAAATCAGCATATTACAATAATTTCTGAAGGATTGCAAAAGGTTCAACCCGTAGCTCGGGTATTAAATAGTCCTAACTTAGTGCTCTTGGGGTAGGGAAAGATCAAATAACACAAAAAGGCAGGTACCAGGCACTCAGTCAGACATAAAAGAGGAGAAGGAATACATAAAAGCATTTATTTGGTATGGCTTAAGTCATTTTAAAAATACAAGAGCCAACATGTTTCAACCAACAAATGGTCTTCTTCAGGGCAAAGCAACACACAAAATGAGAATGACACAAATTTAGTTAAATAAAGTTGAGCCCCACCCATAGTCCGAAAGCATTCAATTAGCCTAATAAGGTCTAATACAATCAATCAATCAATTAACCCAATGAGGCAATATGGTGTATAGGATTGGGGAAACCAATGAAATGAGCAAAATATTTAAGTAAAAAGAAAACACAAAACAGAGAAAAAACTCTCCTTCACTGTAGACTACCTTTGGATCAAATAAATTCAAGATTCAAGATTCAAGAGATTCAAGAGTTTTATTTGTCACATACACAGTTATATACAGAATATACAACCGGCAGTGAAATGTAAACAGGTCCGCTCCATGGACAGTGCAAATTCACAGTTAAAAACACAAGGAGGAAATTATAATAGAAATAGGATAAAAAAGTACTCTATATATATATATATATGTAGAATTATAAATAATCAAGTCAAGTAGAAGAAAAAAAGTAAAAAATAAGAATAAAGAAGTGGAATAAAATAATTGAAGTAGACTGTGCAGTGAGTAAACTGTAGACTTATAAATATGTGGTTAACAAATGTATAAAGAGTATAATGTGCAAACAGGTTTATAACAGGTTGTTACACAGTAACAACGAGAACAGAAAGTGCAGTGCAATGTCAGTATGTTTATCCTGAAGTGAAGTCACATGGTGTTAAGTGACTGAGTTCAGGAGTCTGATGGCCTGGGGGAAGAAGCTCCTCCTGAGTCTCTCAGTTTTGGCCATCAGGCTTCGGAAGCGCTTACCAGATGGCAGCAGCGTGCCATCTGGTAAATGCAGCCTTGTTAAGCAGAATTTTTTTTTAAAACATTAGAGAATCTAAAACTTTTGAATAGTAGTGTATACTTGGGTTTACACATGACAACAACACAGAGCAGTGGTAAAAAAAATACAGTGCAAAAGAGACATTCAGGGCAAACAGAGACAGTGCAAGATGAACGAAAACTAGTCTCTCTGTTTGAGTGCACTTGTCACGTGTCTACATTTAAAATAACGAACTTGAGCGTGCAAAAGATGCAACATATGTGAACGGGTCCTTGGTCAGTGCATGGTTACATCAGCGTACCAGTCAATAAACGGGACAGTCATGTATGGGACATTTAGGCACAATAAACTGGACATCTCGGCTAATTTTGTAATTCCCTTCCTGTAGGGACCGAGTAGCAAAAAGTGATGCTTCGTTGTGCTAGGGTGTGAGACACCTTCAGATGCTGCTAGCAGGTCCCCACTAGCTGTCAGCGTAATGCCAGTTATTACTTCCTGACCCAGGAACACGTTCCCTCATGGAGGCCTGGTGAGGCCTACTACCTGCTAGCAGCTCTGCTAACCACCAAGTGACTGAAACCTAGGAACGCACCCTCAGGGGAGGCCTGGTGAGGCCTGCTACCCAATGGCAAGTCTTCAGGGAGGCCTGGTGAGGCCTACTACCTGATAGCCACACGTGCCCACTGCCAGAGCATCCTGGTCCAGGAGCTCACCTACAGAGAGACCTGGTGAGGCCTGCTTGTTGCTAGCAATTTATGCTTGCTGTTAAGGTGGCTGAGGTCCAGGAACTCATATCCAGAGGAGGCCTGGTGAGGCCTACTACCCAATAGCGAGCATACAGGGAGGCCTGGAGGGGCCTACTACCTGATAGCAGGCCTGCAGGGGCAGCTTCATGATGGCAGGTTTGAGAAACTGGCTGCTATGACCCCAGACCGACAGTAGCTTCTCTGCTGGCTGACGAAGATGGACATCCCGTTACTACCTCGGGACTCATCCCCAGGGAGGCCAGTGTAGGGCCTAAGGTTTTCTGCTACTGAAGCCGACATCGTTGGGGAATATGCTCACATCAAAATACACATAGGGACATCCACAGAAGGCCTCTCAAGGCTGGCTACCTAGTTGCAGCTGTTATGCTTGCCCCCCCCAACGTCAGGACTCACTCGTAAGGAGTCATGCTGAGGCCTACTACCTGTCCTGGAGTCTACTGCCCAGACTGCCCAAGCTGGCTGCTCACAGCTCACAGCCAGCTGGCCTTAATAAGCCCCATCCTGGGGCCGGTCCATCCCAGAGGCCTCCTGAGGCCAACTGTGTGACGGCGCAGTCTCACCGGCAGCGCCTACGAGCCTGGAACCTAATTACATTGCCCACAGCAGTGTACTCGGCCAAAAAACGCCCTGGACCCTCTAAACGAGGGGAGTACAACTTACACCACCCACCCCAGTGGAGGCCAAGCTTTCCCCGCTATAGCGGCCTACCATTCACATGCGAGGATGTCAGCCATGGCAATGCTATGGCTTCAAAGGGAGCGTACTACCAGATCGTCATAAAACAAAGGTTGCGAAGTGCTGCTTGACCTGAGCCATGGGTGGAGCAGAAACATACAGAGCTAAGAGTGGGGCACTCAAATATACCCTGCCCTATCATGATATGTAACTACGGCCAGGGCTTGCCAAAATCCTGCGGCCAAAAACTAGCTCTGGAAGGCTAAATCCTAGCAAAACATAGTCTCTTTGTGTATAAACGAAAGACAGCTTGCCCCTGCCCCACGACCACTGGCTAAGTCGCTATCAATTCTGCTCAACACCAACCTGCATTACTAATAAACCCCAGAACGCAGAGAAGCGGGCGGGCCCTGGCTGGACAACTCTCAACTGAGAGGAGGCTAACGTTAGGGACACTAAAAACCAACATTCACCTAGTGAAGGGCCCGGGGCGACAGCACTATTTTCCTAGTGAAACGCCACCGACATCCCAGACAGCCTAGCAGATGCGATGGCCCTGCTTTTGTAAAGGCCGACCTGCATACATAGATCTTTACCTGAGGCCCGATGGGGTGACAGCCTTGCATAAAAGGAGGCACTCGGGCGGGAAAAACTCCTAGCCCCGCAGAGCTGGATGTAGATCTAACTGCAGTTTGTGCGTTAGTCTAAACCTACACTCTCTGAGTCAACACTGAGAGGAGATGCTAATGCTCTACCCTGAGGGGGCTACCAGTTACCAGCCTGTTCTAGGAGAACATATACACACCTAGACATTCACTACAGACCTGCAAGAATGCGCTGTGTTTCCTGTATCAAAAATACTCACAGACTGAGAAGGGATCTACTCACTGCGCACAGTGGGCCTGGCAGTGGCTCTTTCTCCACTAGTAACACTAGCCCAACTGGGTTTTCTTTTCCCTTTTTTTTATATCGTTCTAACCACCTGACCGGGGAGCTACCTGGCCCTAGTAAAAAAAAACCTCCAATGATCCAGCGATCCCCGAAGCCCTCTACAGGAAGCATAAAGTCTTATACAAAATATATTAATATTTTCCCTCTCAAGGGGACTTGCCACCTCTCCTGTGGCCCGCAAAGATAATCACCCAAAAGCTTTATTCACAACACATATGCTTAGGTGCACTACTACCTGTGGCCTGAGGGGGGCGCTATCACAGGCCAAGCCAGGCGGGCCATCAGAATCTCACATCCGGTCATCATAGGCCCTGCCCAGCCTGGTGTAAGACATGCCCGGGAAAAGGAACTGAGGAAAGGACGAGGCTAAAGTCTAGTGCGCCCTTGGAGGCAGAGACCTATCCCAGCGCGATCCCCGATGCTGGTTCCGGGTTACCTCCCCAGCTTCCCGACGCTGGTTCTGGGTTACCTCCCCAACGTCCTTCCTCTTCCTGCTGCGGGAGTCCCACCTCCTCTGCGCCCTGCTCTGCCACGTGCCAAACCGGTCTTTTCCACAACCTCCACACCTCGGTGTGGAGGTTGGGAAAGAACGGCAGGCTTCGATGTGGAGGCTAAGCTGTGCGTGTGGGCAGGAAACGTTCATCTAACTTGCTTCTTTTTAATGAATGCTCCTGTCTCTCTTGTGCCAATCTAAGCTTAACTTGGCCACAGCATGACTCAACACCTCCACCATCTCCTCACTGGCAGGGGAATGAAGTGGCGAGTCTTCCATTTCCCCTGCGGTGATACTAACAACATCTAGTTCCTCAGAACTGGATAGTTGCAGCACCGGTGCCTCAAACGGGGCAGAAGAAACTGCAGCGCGGGCTGCAATAATGATAAAGTCACTATTTTTGTTTGTTTTTGTGCACAAAAAGTACAAAAAGGTCCCTCGACACAGCCCTGGGGGGTCTTGACTTAATTGACTTAAATGTTATTTGGCCAATATTAAACAAGGATTTGATCATGCTGTAAAGTGCAACAACAGAAATCACCTGGCCGCTGGCGCCCTCTGCAGGCATTTGTTAGAATACATAATGTGCGTAAGTGATTGTTTATATTACTTTATGCATTTTAACAGCGTTGTTCAATAAAACCAAATGATTACTTGCTTTTGATACTTTATTTGAACCAATTATTATTGCCTATTGTTATTTTATATGCATTTCAAGTAAATTTAAAGGCTTGTCAGATCAGGATTACCCAGATACCAAGCAACTCTTGAAACAATGCTAAATCAATATTAATGTGTCAATGTTAATTGCATGGAATCAACATAATTTTTGCACCCGCAGTTAAAGTTGAATCATGTTTGCACTCTCAGCAGAGGGGGATTAAACAACTCCACAAACAGCAGCTTCGCTTATTACAAACCAGTTTGACTTTATTTCTGTCATACGGCTACAAAGGCTCTTATTCAGAATTAACAGAGGTTTAACTCTAATTCATGTTGATGTTTTACTGAAAATAATAGTTTTGTTTGAGATCACCTCCCCCTTTTAAATGTCTGTGGAGGAGCTCTGACCTCATATGTGGTTCCATTTGAAAGCTTAGAGTCTCTACTTTCTGGAGATATGCATCACTTTGGCAACTTATTTACACTAAATTACCATTTCTGCCTGGATTTGGCCGACCCAAATTGAAAAGCTTCCCATAATCACATACAGTGGTCTCTAAATACACAATGCTGGTGTCATTTTACAGGAAACCCTTTGAAGTTACATAAACCACTGCTAAAAGTGATAAACATGTAAGTGTATGTTGTCTGAACTGTAATAACTGTTCTACGGGGGTGCTAAGCACCCTCAAACGCAAGCAAAAGCACCCTGAGTTGACACTGTAATAATATTGGCGAAACAGATTTGGCAGATTTGCAAATTTGTGTCTGAGCTCTGGAGAGCGCCAAATGTTTTTGCAGCGGTGAGTGATGTAGCCAATCACAGATAGTTGTTGATCTCTCGAACACGATCTCTCAGAATCTCAGCGCTCAAAATGCTAGAGTCAAGACACGATGCAAGCTACGAACTGCATGCTGCAAAGTTTCGGAATTGACATCTAAATGTAAATGCCACTCTGCATGAGACAAATATCCTCCTGAGACCCAGAATAGAGGTTTTGCCTCTGTAGAGGACATTATTTAGCTAATTTCTCTGACAACAAACAGTTTTAAGTCTGGATATTCTTAAGAAATATAAGACATTCTTATGAAAATATTATTACATGTTTTTTTACATTACATATTGTCCCAAAACACATTAATATGCATTAGATACAGTGTACAGATGCACTGCTTAGAATGGGAATGGCATTTATGGCCATGTTTACACACATATTGCATAAAGTAAAATGGTATATATAAAATTATTCTGTATCTTTCATAACATTGAGAATCATCTTTATACAATCATCTTTATGAGATTTTTATGCTCCAAACATTAATGGAAAAGAAGAAAACCTTTTTTCTGGTTTTTAGGAAGATAGCATGTTAAAATACTAGTAATGCATTAAAGCAATGTAAAGGCAGACTAATAGATTGATAGACAATTTGTAGCAAAATATTTTGAAATTCCAATTATTGGTAAATGACTTGTACAAACCCGATTCAGAAAGTTGGGACACTGTACAAATTGTGAATAAAAAAGGAATGCAATAATTTACAAATCTCATAAACTTATATTTTATTCACAATAGAATATAGATAACATATCAAATGTTGAAAGTGAGACATTTTGAAATGTCATGCCAAATATTGGCTCATTTTGGGTTTCATGAGAGCTACACATTCCAAACAAGTTGGGACAGGTAGCAATACGAGGCCGGAAAAGTTAAATGTACATATAAGGAACAGCTGGAGGACCAATCTGCAACTTATTAGGTCAGTTGGCAGTTTTATACATGATTGGGTATAAAAAGAGCCTCTCAGAGTGGCAGTGTCTCTCAGAAGTCAAAATGGGCAGAGGATCACCAATTCCCCCAATGCTGCGGCCAAAAATACTGGAGCAATATCAGAAAGGAGTTTCTCAGAGAAAAACTGCAAAGAGTTTGAAGTTATCAACATCTACAGTGCATAATATCATCCAAAGATTCAGAGAATCTGGAACAATCTCTGTGCGTAAGGGTCAAGGCCGGAAAACGTCTCGGTTACGTATGGTAACCCTCGTTTCCCTGAAGGAGGGAACGGAGACGTCGTCGGACGTCACCGACGAATTGGGATCCCTTTGGAACACGCCACAGTTGCTACCACTTCCAGCGCCCTGGGAAAGCCCCTCAGACCCCGGCTGTTCCGGGCGGGGAAATTCACGCAGGGAGAGTCAGCTGCTGTTCCGCAAGACCCACTCAGCCGACTATTGGATAACGCTGGGAAAGCGTGCCCCGGGGGGCCGCTGCGGAAGCCACATCATGCCCGGAGGGAGTTACCATGTGGAGAATACACGTATGGACTGGGAAAGGGAGTGGTGCAGCAAGCTGACACTTTAGAATGGGCACTTCGGTGTTACTGACTATGGGAAGTGAGCACACAGGAAGATACCGGCTCTACACGTAGGCTATAGAACCTAGCAAACGTATTAGGTGTCGCCCAGCCCGCAGCTCTACAAATATCTGCCAGCGAGGCGCCACGAGCCAGCGCCCAGGAAGAAGCTACACCCCTGGTGGAGTGGGCTCTTAACCCGAGCGGGCAGGGCACGTCTTGGGTTTCATACGCCAAGACGATGGCATCCACTATCCAGTGGGCCATCCTCTGCTTGGAGACAGCCTTTCCCTTCTGCTGTCCTCCATAACAGACGAAGAGCTGTTCTGAGGTCCTGAAGCTTTATGCGTTCTGTTCACGTAAGTCCGCAGCGCGGACGGGACAGAGAAAAGCTAGGGCTGGGTCTGCCTCCTCCGAAGGCAGCGCTTGCAGGCTCACCACCTCGTCCCGGAAGGAGTGGTGGGAACCTTGGGCACATATCCAGGCCGGGTCTCAGGATTACGTGAGAGTTACCAGGCCCGAATTCCAGGCACGATTCGTCGACCGAAAATGCCTGCAGGTCCCCTACCCTCTTGATGGAGGCCAATGCAGTCAGGAGTACTGTCTTCAGAGACAGAATTTTTAACTCAGCTGACTGCAAAGGCTCAAAGGGAGGCCTCTGCAGTGCGGTCAGCACCAGAGACAGGTCCCAAGAGGGTATAGAGGAGGGCGAGGCGGATTCAGTCTCTCGCCCCTCAGGAACCTGACGATCAGATCGTGCTTCCCTAAGGACTTTCTGCCTACGTAGTCATGATTGGTGGCGATGGCGGCCACATAAACTTTGAGGGTGGAGGGAGACAGCCTTCGCTCCAATCCGTCTTGTAGGAAGGAAAGCACAGGACTGACCGAACACCTTCGGGGGTCTTCTCGGCGAGAAGAGCACCATTCGACGAACAGGTTCCACTTCAACGCGTGAGGTGCCTTGTAGAGGCGCCTAGCGGAAGTAATGGTGTCTACCACAGCTTGTGGCAGACCGCCTAGAACCTCCGCGTCCCGTCCAGGGACCAGACATGGAGTTTCCAGAGGTCCGGACGCGGGTGCCAGAGGGTGCCCCGTCTCTGAGTCAGGAGGTCCTTCCTCAGAGGAATGGGCCAAGGAGGTGCTGTCGCGAGGAGCACTAGGTCTGAAAACCAAGTCCTGTTGGGCCAGTACAGAGCGACCAACAGGACCTGCTCCTCGTCCTCCCTGAACTTGCACAGTGTTTGTGCAAGAAGGCTCACTGGGGGAAGTGCACTCAGCGGCTGAGTGCAAGACGAACTGCTAACAACTCCAGGCAATTGATATGCCATTGCAGTTGGGGCCCCGTCCACAGACCCGACACTGCAAGCCTGTTGTACGTGGCACCCCAGCCGGTGGATGAGGCATCCGTGGAGACAACAGCATGCCTGGACACTTGTTCTAGAGGCACTCCTGCCCGTAGAAATGAAGGGTCCGACCACGGGCTGAAGGTTTGGCGGCATCTTGGCGTCACTTGGACACGGAGAGTTCCGCTGCGCCACGCCCATCTCGGGACCCGGTCGTGGAGCCAGCGTTGGAGCGGTCTCATATGAAGCAATCCCAGCGGCGTTACTGCGGCTGCGGATGCCATATGTCCCAGGAGCCTCTGAAAATGTTTCAGTGGTACCACTATCCTGCGTTCGAACGAGTTCACCCAGTTCAACACTGACTGGACGCGCTCCTCGGTGAGGCGCGCCGTCCGGGCGACCGAGTCTATCTCCATCCCGAGAAAAGAGATCCTCTGCGAGGGGCAGAGTTTGCTCTTCTCCCAGTTGACCTGAAGCCCCAACCGGCAAAGGTGACGGAGCACCATGTCCCTGTGTTCGCACAACTGCTCTCGCGACTGGGCAAGGATCAGCCAGTCTGCAATCTCCGCCTGGAGCACAGGGGCATTCTCCTTCGACACGAAGGTGAAGTGAACGCCCCTGAACTTGGGGGGACGCCTGGCGAACTGAATCGCATAGCCAAGTCTGATAGTACGGATGAGCCAGCGAGACGGGCTGGGAAGCACTAGCCAGGCTCCCAGGAACCGTGCAAGCGGGACCAACGGCAACGGGGCAGCGCGGCGGCATGCAGGGACCCGATACGGGCGGCATGGTAGCAGCCCAAGGTGGGGTCTGAGTGTGCTGTGCAACACTTACCTGCTTCCGCTGAGGGGGCACGCGAGTGTGGGGAGGCCGTTGGTGAGCGGCCGGCACCCCCTGCTGGCGATAAGAGAGGCGCCTGAGGGTGACAAGGCATGGAAGCGTCGAACACCGCCGAGCGCACTCTCTTGGCACCCAGAGATTTCGGAAACTGCTCTTCTATTGACAATTTGGGTGCCGCTAGCACTGGGGCTAGCGGCGGAACAGGATGACACAATATCACCCCCCGGCCCTCCTCCGGGGGGGTGGGAGGTGCTGCGGCCGAGGTGCGAGCAGTCTCCTCCATCTCTGGGTGGCCCGTCTCAGGGTCTCTTACGATGGCGCTTGCCACCTGGCTTGGCAGCGGCCTGAGTGGGCTGGACGTCCTTCCCATGGCCGGCTCCACGCCGACGCCCGGGTGGAGGCTGCTGCTGGGCTGGGGCGGGAGCGGGGGCGGGAGCGGGGGCGGCGGCGGGCGGACGTCCTCGGCGACAAGCAGGCGGAGGTGCTGTGGCCGGCGGCGGGGTGGAGGCAGCAGCTGACCGCCGGGGCAGGATGTATTTTATGGCCTCCGCCTGCTTCTGGGCGGCCGAGAACTGCTGGGCAAAGCTCTCGACCGCGTCGCCGAACAACCCGGCCGGGGAGATGGGGGAGTCCAGGAACCGAGTCTTATCGGTCTCCCTCATGTCGGCCAGGTTGAGCCAGAGATCCCGCTCCTGGACCACTAGAGTGGAGGAGCGGAGGAGCTCTGGGCCAGGGCTACCCTCGTGCATATCCATGAGTGCCTGGGCCTGATGCACCTGAAGCAGTGCCATGGCATGCAAGGCGGACACAGCCTGGCCACAAGACCTGTAAGCCTTCGCAGTCAGACTGGAGGAGAACTTACAGGCCTTGGACGGGAGACGTGGGTCACCGTGCCAGTTGGAGGCAGTCGCCGGACACAGTTGCATCGTGACGGCCCGCTCCACCGGTGGGATCCCCACGTAACCCCTGGCTTGCCCGCCATCAAGGGTAGTGAGGAGGGAGGAGCCACCGGGTCGGTTCCTGGCACTAAAGGGTGTCGACCACGACCTGGTGAGCTCCTCATGCACCTCCGGGAAGAAAGGCACTGGGGCGGGACGCTGAGAACCAGCGCGGCCCGCCCCGAGAAACCAATCGTCCAACCTAGAAGGTTCGGGACGTGGTGGAGGGTTCCACTCAAGCCCGACCTTTTCGGCGGCCCGGGAAAGCATAGCCGTCATCTCGGGGTCCGACTCGACCGCTGCCAATCTCCCAGAGGAAGGCAGTGCAGCCGAATCTTCATCCTCCGAGGACTGGAACTCCCCCTCCGATGCAGCGATCGACATCTGCTCCTCCGCCGGAGCTCCGAAGGAGACTGCCGGACGCCCATGGGAGGGGCCAGCGGGTCCCTCCGGAAGCTCAACCGGTAGCGGCGCTTGTGAGGGATTAGGGGCCTGCGGAGGTACGCTCGGCGGGTTTGCCCTAACCGTAATCCTCAGGTCACCCCGGCCATTCGTCGAAGTAGATCTATTCTGGGGAATAGAGCTAGATCGAGGCATGGGTAGGGGGACTCCACCTTCACGAATGTAGGTGAGTCTCAACCTAAGCGCTGCGATAGTCATGTTCCCACAGTGAGAACACAAACTATCCAGAAAGGCTGCCTCAGCGTGCTGTAAGCCCAGGCACGTGATACAGCGATTGTGACCGTCAGCGGGTGACAGGGAACGACCGCATCCAGTAGCGCACGGGTGGAATGACATCTTGAAAAAGATGCAGTGTCACACCCGTGTAGCTCTTTTTGTGAGGAAAACGCTCTTTTTTGTGCTGAAGCACTCAGGGGAGGACCGCGGCAACACACCGGGAAATAGTGCAGCCCGTGTGTGTGCACTCACAACTCTCTTTTATTCCTGTGAGAACAGCAGTTGTTTTTAATGCAACAGGGGGCGTGGTCGCGCTGGTTGTGCCGTCCCGCCAACACACGCGTCTTCCTCTCTCTCTCTGGTCTCGTTCTCTCTACTCTCTCTCTCTTTCTCTCTCTTGTTTTGCTCTTCATCAACGCCGTTCGGCTCCGAAGTGAATGACAAACGTGCGTGCATTTCACTTCCGCTTTATACCCGCGACGTGGGGCGGAGCGCGAGATGCAAATCTCGCACGCCAATTCTCATTGGCCTGTTCTCTATATCTCGAAGCTGTTAGGGGCTCCCTGAAGTGATCCCAATTCGTCGGTGACGTCCGACGTACGTCGAACGTGACCGACTGAAAGGGAACCATACTGGATGTTAGGATACAGGAATGCTACTGTAATGGAAATCACAACATGGGCTCAGGAATACTTCCAGAAAACATTGTCGGTGAACACAATCCACTGTGCCATTCGCCATTGCCGGCTAAAACTCTATAGGTCAAAAAAGAAACCATATCTAAACATGATCCAGAAGCGCAGGCGTTTTCTCTGGGCCAAGGCTCATTTAAAATGGACTGTGGCAAAGTGGAAAACTGTTCTGTGGTCAGACCAATCAAAATTTGAAGTTCTTTTTGGAAAACTGGGACGCCATGTCATCCGGACTAAAGAGGACAAGGACAACCCAAGTTGTTCTCAGCGCTCAGTTCAGAAGCCTGCATCTCTGATGGGATGGTGTTCATGAGTGCGTGTGGCATGGGCAGCTTACACATCTGGAAAGGCACCATCAATGCTGAAAGGGATATCCAAGTTCTAGAACAACATATGCTCCCATCCAGACGTCGTCTCTTTCAGGGAAGACCTTGCATTTTCCAACATGACAATGCCAGACCACATACTGCATCAATTACAACATCAATCCAGATCTTTCACTCATAGAAAACATTTGGCGCATCATAAAGAGGAAGATGCCACAAAGAAGACCTAAGACAGTTGAGCAACTAGAAGCCTGTATTAGACAAGAATGGGACAACATTCCTATTCCTAAACTTGAGCAACTTGTCTCCTCAGTCCCCAGACGTTTGCAGACTGTTATAAAAAGAAGAGGGGATGCCACACAGTGGGAAACATGGCCTTGTCCCAACTTTTTTGAGATGTGTTGATGCCATGAAATTTAAAATCAACTTATTTTTCCCTTAAAATGATACATTTTCTCAGTTTAAACATTTGATATGTCATCTATGTTGTATACTGAATAAAATATTGAAATTTGAAACTTCCACATCATTGCATTCTGTTTTTATTCACAATTTGTACAGTGTCCCAACTTTTTTGGAATCGGGTTTGTAAATAAATAATCACACATTTCTCACTGTACACTGCTATGGTGGAGCCATTGCTTAGCCTATCTGCACTTTACTAGAGCACCCTCAGTGATTTGATTCTGGGACCGGGCCTGCCACTGTATGTGGGTATGGGAAGCTTTTCAGTTTGGGTAGGTCAAATCCAGGCGGAAATCCCAAAAATGGCTCCAGGGCTGCTGCAGGGCTACCCTGTTTGCTATTGCTGCTGTGCTCGCATGTGCTCTCCCTTACGAAAATTAACCATGTTTTTTTTGTAGTAACTATGGTTTAACCGTGTTTTTTTTTGTTTGTAGTAACCATGGTTTTTTTGTAGTAACTATGGTTTAACCGTGTTTTTTTTTTTTTTTTTGTAGTAACCATGGTTTTTTTGTAGTAGTAACTATGGTTTAACCGTGTTTTTTTTTTTTTTTTTTTTTGTAGTAACCATGGTTTTTGTAGTAACTATGGTTTAACCATGGTTTTTTGTAGTAACCATGTTTTTTTTGGGAGTAACTATGGTTTAACCATGGTTTTACCACAGCATTTGCTGCTACAAAATGAAGAATGGTTTTACTACAGTATATATTTACTATGCCATTTATAGCAATTTCTTCAATAATCTTAATGTCAATATAATTCACCTTATAATAGTTTGTGAAAGTGAAACAACCATATAATATTTGCCAAATGTTTTTGGTAAGTTATTACAACAAATAACATTTATAAAACACAGCTTTGAATAAGTTACATTTTATTAAATGTTAAAAAGTTATTTAAACTTTTGAAAAATAACTTTTAAGTGAAAATAAAATTTCACTGTATTTTTGATAAAATAAATGAAGCATAGGTAAGCAAAGAATTAAAAAAAAAAAAATGTTTTCATAAAATTACTAAATTAACAGGAAACATATGGAATCTAGGGGTAAAAAAAAAAATATCTGAAAAGGCATCTTTTAGAAAAGACCCCTGTGTATGAAATACAGCCATATCAGATGCATGTTTGAAAATGAACAATGAATGAATGAACTAACAAAATGCATACACATTTATGCTTAAAATTCCTGAAAATATTTCTAAATCATCTTGCAGCATGTTATTAAGTCAAAAACGTATGACCATTATATTTAATCTCTTTATTACTTTTGGTTTATGACACTATACCAACATCCAAATTTAAGTGCCATGTCAAAATATCTGTATATAATCCAGACATATAAAGCCAAGAAAATATTTAAAAGCACATACGCATTCCCATAAATCTTTGAACATGCACATCTAATTGTCTTTAAACACTAGTATATAGGACTACTTGTGTTTAATAACAGTGCAATAACAAATCATTGTGTAAACAGATAATTCTGTAGTTTTCAGTGTTTAAAATACACACACATTTCCTTCCTGTTTTTCTCATGACACAAGAGTGTTGAACTGTTGGACTGGTCTGTTGAATAAATAAATAAAATGTTTTACAATGTTTAACATTCATACACATTCGGATGATAGCTAGTACATTGACATCTGATTTTCTTTTAACAAATGAAAGACACCAGTCACATTCATACTTGCCATTAAAGGGATAGTTCCTATCCCTAAAAATGAAGATTCTCTCATCATTTACTCACTCTCAAGTTGTTCCAAACCTGTATGAGTTTCTTCTGCTGAACACAAACGATAGTTAACCAAGTAGATTCAAGCAACCAACGACTACCATAGTATTTTTCCCGTACTAGTCAATAGTTGATTGGATCTGCTTGGTTACTAACATTCTTCAAAATATCATTTGTGTTCAGCAGAAGAAAGAAAGTCATACAGGTTTGGATCAACTTGAGGGTGAGTAAATTATGACAATTTTCATTTTTGGGTGAACTATCCCTTTAAACTGTAAACTGTTTAAAACACACATATTTCCTTCTTTGTCAATGTGGATAAAAATTTCTCCTGACTCCTAGGACTAGTCTGTTGAATAAAACTTAACAATTGTATGGTGTACAATGCTACCAACACAAGTGGGTAAAGCTACCTAAAAACTAAGTTTTTAGTCTGTTTCGATTGTGTTTATAATTGGGATCACATACTGCTTTTCCCTAATCTTGATGAAAACACTTTTTTTTTTTAGTGATGAAACCGGAACTGCAACTGTTTCGAGACTCTCCGTTACCTCGGTCACAAAATCAATACTGAAGTTTAATTGTCTGTCTGTGTATGGCACTTTTGCTTTTTTTTTTGAGAGGATGACCTAAAATTAAAGGCGCAGGAACAATCACTAAATCCACAGTCACAATGACCCCTCAGCAAAACTAAATGCTGAATACGCAAAAAGCTTCCATCCTGAAGCATTGCGGTAGAATTAATGCGCTTTCGCATTTTTGTGTACGTATCGGAAGTGTACAAAATGCCATCATATAAAAATCTTTTGAAGAACTGTAATGGATGAACTACCATAATGTGAAATGTTCAGTTAATAGCAAGTTGGTTTGGTGCCAGTGGTTGAAATTTTGGAGTGCCAAAGAGATGTAGATTGTTTAAAATGAGCAGTTTTTTTACCCGTCTCATTCCCGTAAGTCTCCTGCAGAAATGGAAAACAAGACTACTTTGCTCTGTTATTGTTTGTCTAAAGATGTAACGCCAAAGGAGAAATGTGCGGCAGATCTGTTCAGGAACACACTAGGTACCATGAAAATACAGCATGAGATTATGATTATTACTTTCAAATGTAAATGCTGATATACACCACAATGGACCCCATAACTTGACAGTATCAGCTAAATGTGTTAGCTGATGAACATTAAAGCTGATGTGTTCTCTGCCATATCACTGTTACAGGTGAGGCTCCCTCTCCGTTTCCTCTGGATCACCAGAGGGAGCTCTCACCAGAATATTGACTTGTTGTTCGGACTACAATTCCCACAGACACTCACACCTGGAACTGATTGCGTGCGCACCTGCAGCCCATCTCACACACTATATTAGCGCACCACACACACACCCACAATTGCGAAGTCTTGATTTGCTATTGCTGTCATTCTGAGTGTTTATTCCCTGGATTGCTATTCTGTTTTTGACCTTGGACTGTTTCTAATATTTGACCCTTTGCTACCTGCCCTGAACATTGCCTGTCTCCCTGGATTATTGATTTCTGCCGCCTGCCCTGACCCTTTTGCCTGACTCTTTGGATTGTGTATGTTTGCTGCCTGTCTCGACCCAGCCTGTCCCTGTTTACGGTTTTGTGTCACTCACCTGTATCCTGCATATATAAAGAATAAAGCTGCAGATGGATCCTCACTCGGCTGACTCCTCGTTACAATAACAGTGTAACTTGTATCACAAATTTATGTAAAGCAAGATCAGCCTTTTGTATAGCTTGCCGTGAGATGTTATTCATAAGAAGCACATGCATAGCATAAACCAAAAGCAACCAGTGGTTTAGATACTGTGAGGGCAAGACACCTTGAAGAACAGCAAATGAGTAGTAAAGCAGCCAATTCTTAAATTCTGAAGCTTTCCAAAATTTCATCTTGTCCAATGAAGGAGTACGTGTGACTTCCTTGGGGGGCTTAAGTGACAGCAACCGAATATTAAGGACTTGTTTTCTTGTTCCAATATACCATGGCTTGCAGTGATATGAGCTGTCAAACCACAGGGTCATAAACTGACGAACAACACCTAATAGGACAGCATGCATGTACTCTGGGACGAAACCAGCAATATTCCTTTTACTCCCCTCACAGGAGAGCCCTCATGTGAGGCCTTGACTGCATCCTCTTCCCATTGCTGGGGTTGCCTTTTTTCTACAGGGGAATCATCATAAGGGTAGGTGTTCACAAAGCCATTTCCCTTTTCTACACGCTCACCGGGGTGAAGACACCAGTCACATTCATACTTGCCATTAAACTGTGTGCTGTCTTTTAGCATTGGTCTTGCAACAGCATCACAAGCACTTACAACTGCAAAGACTCTACTAGTGCGAATGTCATCACCATCAATCCACTGTAGTCCTACTCAAGATGGCGCCGAGTATGGCGGCCGTGTTGCGAGCACCGAGCAAACTTTGCGGTTTTTCATTTGTTTTACTTGTTTTTATGTTGTTCTACGTGTTGGATGTTGTTTGTAAAACTGTCTACGATAGACACACGCGTCTAAGCATAGGTTCCTACGTCGCGAAGCGCGAACTGGACTTTGAGTTCTTGAAGGCTGGCACCCTGTTTACAGACACCGCATCAGAGCCCTTTGTCTGGGTCGCACGGGCGCGACGGAGGAAAAGTCGCCGGAAAAGAGGGAAGAGAGCCGGCGTCCTAGTAAGACTCAGACGTCGTCCCCTCCGACCTCCTCTCCCAACCATTCTGCTGGCTAACGTTCAGTCACTGGACAACAAACTCTGTGAACTGCGGGCACGCGTCTCATACCAACGAGAAACAAGGGACTGCTGCATTATTTGCCTCACAGAAACCTGGATGTCTGCAGTGGTTCCAGACTCAGCCATCGAGCTCACGGGTTCTCCGTGCACCGCTCGGACAGAACGAAAGAGCTCACGGGAAAAGCAGAGGTGGGGTGTTTGTTTATTTGTCAACCACTCGTGGTGTGACGAAAGGAACCTACACTCCATTAAATCCTTCTGCTCCCTGATCTGGAATTTCACATGCTTCTGTGCCGACCATTCTGGCTACCGAGGAATTTACAGCGGTCATAATCACAGCTGTTTATATTCCTCCTCAAGCCAACACAGAACAAGCACTGGAACTGTATGGGAATATAAGTGAGCAGGAAACCGCGTGCCCAGAAGCAGCGCTTGTTGTTACGGGGACTTTAACAAAGCCAACTTCAGAACAATAGCCCCAAAATACTTTCAGCACATCACCATCAACACGCGTGGTGATCGTGTACTGACCACTGTTACTCTCCTTTTTCTGAACGCATACAAATCTCTCCCGCGCCCACCTTTCGGCAAATCAGATCACTCTTCCATCCTGCTCCTGCCTACTTACAGGCAGAAACTGAAACGGGAAGCACCGCCCTCAGGACAATCCAATGCTGGTCGGACCAATCAGACGCTACACTACAGGACTGTTTTGATCACGTGGACTGGGACATGTTCCGGGCAGCTTCTGATGACGACATAGAGGTGTACTCAGAGACTGTAACGTGTTTCATCAGGAAGTGTGTAGAAGACGTTGTGCCGACTAAAACAATCCGTATCTACCCCAACAAAAAACCGTGGATAAATATCGATGTCCGAGCAGCCTTGTCAGCACGAACATCCGCTTTTAAATCCGGTAATGCTGATGATCGCAAACAAACCAGTTACGATCTCAGAAAATCCATCAAAGCCGCAAAAAGACAATATAAAAACAAAGTTGAAGATCAATTCAACACCAACGATGCAAGAAGTATGTGGCAGGGAATCAATAACATCACAGACTTTAAAGGGAATAAACCAGCTACGGTGAACAGAGATCACATCTGCTCTGTGCTGCCTTCATCATTGGATCCGCTACAATTTGCATATCGTAGTAACCGTTCTACAGATGATGCTATTGCTTTCACCCTACACACTGCTCTCTCCCACCTGGAAAACAAGAACACCTATGTGAGAATGCTGTTTGTTGACTACAGCTCAGCATTTAACACCATAGTGCCCACTACACTTGTTGCGAAGCTCCAGACTCTGGGACTAAACAGATCTCTGTGCAGCTGGATCCTGGACTTCCTGACAGGCAGAAGTCAGGTGGTCAGAATGGGCAACAACACATCATCCCCTCTGACCCTCAACACTGGTGCTCCTCAGGGCTGTGTCCTCAGCCCACTCCTGTACTCCCTGTACACACATGACTGTACAGCCACACACAGCTCCAACGTCATTGTCAAATTCGCCGATGACACAACGGTGATAGGCCTGATCACCGACAACGATGAGACCGCCTACAGAGAGGAGGTGAGCACTCTGACTAAATGGTGTCAGGAGAACCACCTCTCACTCAACACCGACAAGACCAAGGAGCTGGTTGGTGGATTTCAGGAGACAGAGCAGAAAACACAAACCCATCACCATCGACAAGACACCAGTGGAGCGGGTTAACAGCTTTAAGTTCCTCGGTGTCAACATCAGTGAGGATCTCACCTGGTCCACACACACCGACGCAGTGCTGAAGAAGGCACATCAACGCCTCTTCTTCCTGAGACGGCTGAGGAAGTTTGGAATGAGCCCCAGCATCCTCAGATCCTTCTACACGTGCACCATAGAGAGCATCCTGACGGGCTGCATCATGGCCTGGTTCGGAAACAGCACCGCTGGCAACCGCATTTTATACGTACAAATGTCAATAATGTAGAACGTGTACATTCTGTGTATAGTGTTTCTTGTGTATAGTGCTTAATGTGTATATTCTGTGTACAGTGCTTAATGCGTATAGTGCTTAATGTGTATATTCTGTGTATTGTGTTTGTGTATAGGGTCTAATGTGTATATATCTGTGTATAGTGTCTAATGTGTATAGTGTCTAATGTGTATATTCCGTGTATAGTGCTTAATGTGTATAGTGCTTAGTGTTTAATGTGTATAGTGTTTAACGTGGTGCTAACTGTATGCATGTACTTTCAGAGTATAATGTGTAATGTAGTACTGACTGTAAGAATGTCCAATAGTACACTGTGTGTACTAACTATATGTATGTGCACATTGCACTTTTTTCTGTTTTTACCTGCTTAAGGTTGTATGGTTATGTTAACTGTTACTGCAATTGTCTGGAGCACGCTCCCAAGAATTTCACTCTCCAAGGCACATGTGCTTTGGTGATGTGACAATAAACTGACTACTACTACTACTACTAGTCCAGTCTCTTTTAAAACTTTCATCTCTTCAACAAAAGGCTTTTAAAAGGTCTCAATCACTGGCTTTGACTTGCCAAACCAGCAGGATATGTTCTTTTCTCATAGCTGGTGGCAGCTCATTGATTGTTACTTGTATTGGCCAGAGGGAACACTGAGATGATTCAAATACGGGAATTCCATCACAATTCCACAGTAATGTCAAATCCCACTGGCCAATTCTTTTGTTCTGAATGTGCTCTCTCATGACGTCACCATCAAAAATGTCACGAATGGTGTCATCCCATTCCCATTCAGCTTTGTTTATTAGCTGTTGAGAGTTCTTTTTCAGACTTTCAAGGACATCTTTCAATGAGGATGACAATGGCAAATAGATCATGAATGATCCACTTTTTTGAGGTTAGAGGCAATGTCAAAAGGAAGATCACAACGAGGACATTTGGTGAGTACGGTTACTTCCTTACAAATGTACCCCTTGCATGACTCACAGTAAAAGTGAATTTCAAATTGATTTGTAATGGATAGAAAGTACTTATCAAAAAGGTATTTTGTGGCTGGCAGGATACTTAGAAACAAGATGTCCAATAGTGACAGGAAATCTTTCAGACCCTCTTCACTTATTTTATGACGCAGGACAAATGTCAGAATCATTAAAATAGTCTCTGGCTTTGTGACATCACTTCCTGGATATATAGGTTCATCTCCATCATCCAAGTGCAAGGGATCCTAAAAAAAAAAAAAAAAAAAAAAGTTAAGCATTATCATAATTCCATTGTTGGTAACACTTTACAATAATGTTTCATTAGTTAACATTAGTTAATGCATTAGTTAACATGAACAACACCTCTGTTCAGCATTAGTTCATTTTAACTCACATATATTAAAGGTGACCTAGAATGAGTTGAAACTATCTTTTAAATTGTTGTAGAGTATGGACGGTGCTCATAAATGATCGATCAGACCACTACTTTGATTATGCAAAATGAATCAACAGGACCGGCTCCGTTGAGTCTACGGACTGACAGTTTAACACCCCTAAAAAACACAAACCAGCTTCCTGCATCCCTCTCTCCTCTGCATTCCACGGGACACCATAAAAAGGCCCCCTATCCTCACACACTCACACATACCAAAGAACACCCAAATGTGCTATATGACCTTTAACTTAGTTATTTTTCATTTTAGGTGTGCTGTGTTCCCTGTATGTATGCATGCTTTTTGTTATAACCATTTTAGATGTGTTTGATAGGTTAGAAACTTGTAGTCAGTGAATGCTTAATGAAGAACGACGTCAATCCTCACCTTTCCTTTAATTCATAAGTTAAACTCCCCATGCTTGGTCTCGAAATCTTTGTCTCTCAATTTGTAGACCGGCTATGTGCGTTTTGTGGTACTATGATGCATCAAACTCTTTCTTTTATGCCAAAACCCAAAGTCTGCAAACTTAAGAAGGCCATAAACATGTTAATGAGACAAAACTCGAAGACAAAGGGAGATTTCCCGCTTCTTAGTGCCTTCGCTCTGATTGGCTGTTCCGACAAAAGAGGCGTGCCCCGTGATGACCTTCATGCAGGCTCTTTTACGCTCTCTTAAGGGCCTGCTCTTGCTCTTGCTCTTTACTCTCTTGTTGCTTTACGCTCTTGCTCTCTGCTCTCTCTCTCCTCTCTGCTCTCTCTCTCTTCTCTCGCTCTCTCTCTCTCTCTCTCTCTCTCTCTCTCTCTCTCTCTCTCTCTCTCTCTCTCTCTCTCTCTCTCTCCCTACTCTCTTACTCTCACTTCTCTTCCCACTCTTCTCCGGCACGGATTCTCGGACCGCCAGCGCGCCATTTTCCAAAGGACATTACCACACAAAGGAACCAAATTTGAACTTTTTCGCGGACTCCAACGGATCCGCCCTGCAAGATTCAAAACACGGACCGGATTATGGAATTCCTCACACGCACGAATTCGCGACCAGCCACGAAGGAAGCATATACAAGTATCCCTTAACTGTCGTTATAGAGTATTGAGCTTATACCAATAAGTTGGTCTGATTCCTTGCTTGTTCTCAATAGGTTATTGTCGGTAATACCACCTTTTCTTTGTCTCTCTCTCTCTCTCTCTCTCTCTCTCTCTCTCTCTCTCTCTCTCTCTCTCTCTCTCCCTACTCTCTTACTCTCACTACTCTCTTACTCTCACTTCTCTTCCCACTCTTCTCCGGTGCGGATTCTCGGACCGCCAGCGCGCCATTTTCCAAAGGACATTACCACACAAAGGAACCAAATTTGAACTTTTTCGCGGACTCCAACGGATCCGCCCTGCAAGATTCAAAACACGGACCGGATTATGGAATTCCTCACACGCACGAATTCGCGACCAGCCACGAAGGAAGCATATACAAGTATCCCTTAACTGTCGTTATAGAGTATTGAGCTTATACCAATAAGTTGGTCAAATTCCCAAAATGATTCTAGTACCCTAGCACCTGGTTATTTGAAATTTGGTTTAAACTGAGTTTAAATTCAACATTTTTAAATTAACACTCTCTGTCTGTCTGTCTGTCTCTCTGTCTGTCTCTCTCTCTCTCTCTCTCTCTCTCTCTCTCCCTACTCTCTTACTCTCACTACTCTCTTACTCTCACTTCTCTTCCCACTCTTCTCCGGTGCGGATTCTCGGACCGCCAGCGCGCCATTTTCCAAAGGACATTACCACACAAAGGAACCAAATTTGAACTTTCCGCGGACTCCAACGGATCCGCCCTGCAAGATTCAAAACACGGACCGGATTATGGAATTCCTCACACGCACGAATTCGCGACCAGCCACGAAGGAAGCATATACAAGTATCCCTTAACTGTCGTTATAGAGTATTGAGCTTATACCAATAAGTTGGTCTGATTCCTTGCTTGTTCTCAATAGGTTATTGTCGGTAATACCACCTTTTCTTTGTCTCTCTCTCTCTCTCTCTCTCCTTCCTTCTTTCAGTTAATTTGTGTATGTTTGTTTATTGTTTATTGATTATTAAAATATATATATTCACACGTGATTGTACCTGAGTTGCTCACCCATAGGTCCCTTTTACGGTGAACCGACCCGGTTACAAATTTAAAAAAAAAGATACTTCTTCTGGCCAAAGAAGTCTGGTCTAAGTTCTTATAAGGGAGATAGTTGGTGGACAATTATCCGTCCTTTGAACTCAATTCTAGAATTAAAGAAAATTCTACAAGCTGAATCAAGCCATAGATATTAATAATTGTTATAATACGTTATAATTAACTGTTAATATCCAAATTCCCCTCTGTGCCGATTTATGTATGTCTGATCGTAAAACCCATAAATCCTGCACCATTTCCCTCGGGCTAGATTTCGCTACATTGTTCTCTGATATATTTAGCTTTCCTGTAGCTCAAACAATAAGAGCGTGACAACGCCAAGGTCATGGGTTCGATTCACAGGGAAAGCGAGAACCGTAAAAATGAGTAATTTTGAATGCAATGTAAGTCGCTTTGGATAAAAGCATCTGCGCCATGACATTGGAGAGTTTAGGCATTGATCCAACCTCATGTTTGAACCTGTTTCTGTAAAAATGTTATGTTGTGATTCGCCTATTTTTCCATGGTGTTTTTCATGCACGAGATTTACATATGAAGGAGGAAACAATATTGTTTGAGACTCACTGTATGTGATTTCCATGTACTGAACTCTTGTTATTTAACTGTGTTAAATTTTCATTCTAGGGCACCTTTAATGCATCTATTCACATTAACAATGCAATTACTTAATTTTAGTTAATGCATTAGTTAACATAAACCATGAAGAACGCCTGTAGCTTTACTGTTTTTGTAAGGTTATATTATCTTATTTACATTAGTTTACGTACAGTTGAGACACACTAAGGATGAACATTTCTAACTCACCATCTCACTCTAATGGTAAAAATGCTGTTGTGAACCTTATCAACATTATTTAATAATAAGCCATTGATTAGGGCTGTTGGTAAACTTGATTCTACAGTGGAAACCATCTGAACATCAACGGATGTTCATTACTTATATTCAACAAAGCATTTATCAATGGATTTTGTGACTCTTATTGTAAAGTGTACACTATTTCAACATTACCTGATATGTTACTAACATTTGTAGACTCTTTATTAACATGACTTACCATTAACAAAGTATTTGTTGTTGTTTACTGCTTTGTAATGAACCTACAAATGTTAACACATCAGGTAATGTTGAAATAGTGTACACTTTACAATAAGAGTCACAAAATCCATTAAAAATGCTTTGAGTACATGTAATGATAGTAAAGTGTGTATAAAGATGAACAGCCTATCCGTTGATGTTCAGATGGTTTCCACTGTAGAATCAAGTTTACCAACAGCCTTAATCAATGGCTTATTAAATAATATTTATCTGTTTTTCTCTTACTGTGATTTCGTGCAGTATGTAAAGGCATTAACCTGAGAAAAGAAAGAGTTTTGTGACCTCTGCTTTATGCTGATGTGTTGTGTGTTTGTGTATTTACAGATCGTACCAAATTCTGGATCAGGAGCAAAGAAAGGATGTTGGATACAATTTCTGACTTTTCTATAAATCGATTTGTAAAATACATTGGGTTTTTTAGTTCTATTTAGTGCATTAAATGTTATTCCTTTGAACACATTTAACAAATGTCTTTACTGGGGTCCAAGCAGATTGGAGAAGGTAACAATGCTCAATAATACGACTGCCACATCTTGTACTGTATGCCCTTATAGGTTTATTAGTCAATTTGGGTAAATGTTGCTCTTTTTGATTTTATTGTTTTGTATCTGACAAATTATATGAATCAGAAATCATTAAATAATGTGACAAGACTAAAATACAGTAAGTTTATACATCCAAATAAAAAAATAAACCAAACTTTAAAAAGTGTCAGGTAAGTTTTCAATCACATTTTCATCTTCAAACTGTCTTTTCAACTTGTGGCTGCTGGTTCAAATGTAAATTCTAATTTTCTAACATTAATGAATATATATGGTACATAATCAGTTTTGTTTTTTAAAACCTTTTTTCCAGCCAGTCATACCCCCATGAAAAAAATGATAGGACCTAAAGAAAAGTGAGTTCAAATTCAAATGCATTTGTGGTAAGTACAAAAAATAAAATAAAATGCTTGTCAAACTAGTTTTCGTTTAACTTCCCAAATAAAATATGGATAAACGTCTATATATGAAGGATTTGACTATGACCTATGTCACACTTAGTGAGATGATCTGCATTAAGCCAAATCGCAGTGTTGATTTGTTTTTCCTTCTCAAGCCACATTTTATCCCATCTCGAGTTCTAGTGGTGGTTGAAGCCGGTGCCTGGAAATGTAAGACTGCGCCATTTGGAGATTTATTTGTTAGCCACCATTTCCTTCCGCGTATAATGCATCTCACATTCACAGAACTGACTCAGGAGAGGAAGATGGAAGTTAACAGGAAGTGTATTGACAACAGTGAGCGGTACAGGATAAAGCAGGTAAGTGAGACGCACAATGATAAATTGAAGAACTGGATGCTGGCGGTAAATGGAATGTGTCCACTTACAGGTGGGAGGACTGATGGATGATACGGTGGGTGACAAAGCAGATAAACACAGGTGGGAATCGAGACACAGTGGAATGATGATACACTGGAGAAGGACCGAGGAGGTAAGGTAACAAGACCAGACAATGAGCTGGGGTAAGGTGTGTGTATTTATGGTGGAGGTGATACGTGTTGTAATGAGGTTCAGGTGTGAGTAATCAGTATTCGGGAGAGGGACTATGCTGTAATTGGCTGGTGTGAGAACCTGGCAGATCTATAACCAATAGAAATTGAATTTGAATCTAAAATTGTGTTCGTATTGTTAATATATTTTGACATCCACACAGAATTGTCTATCCCATAGTTCACCTGAAAATTCCGTCATTAATTACTCACCCTCATGTTTTTCCAACCCCGTAAGACTTTCGTTCATCCTCGGAACACAAATGAAGATATTTTTGATGAAATCCAGAAATACGCCACGACGCATGCGTGACAACTGACGCTCACGATCATTTGATGGGAAACTGAACGGTAATTAAGCCATTCATTTTGCGGCTTTGGTAAGGCACTTATTACGTTTTCTCGTTGGCTTCTCGCCATTCGGACATCCGGGAAATGCACACTTTAGAACCATTTTAAACACATTTTTTGTTTCTTTTTTGCACACAAAAAGTATTCTCGTTGCTTGATAAACTTATGGTTGAGCCACTGGAGTCACTTGCACTATTTTAACAATCTTTACTTAACTTTCTTACTTTCTCTCAAATTTAATCAAAAATATCTTAATTTGTGTTCTGAAGATGAACGAAAGACTTATGGGGTTGAGGGTAAGTAATTAATGACAGAATTTTCAACTTGGTCATTTCTAATTATCATCTTCTTTAATACGGACGAGAGAGTGTGAAAGCATCAGCTGGTTGCCAGGTCAATAGTGAAGTCATAGTGAATGCCATTAATAAACATATAATGATTATATGGTATGTACAGTATATCTACATGTTTTGTCTTGTAAGATCTTTGTTTTGTTTTTTGTTTTTTTCAGTCTGCCAAAAAGACCTGTCTATACCAGCATGAAAAAAAGCAAGAGAAAGTGAGTTCTGTTGGCAATTCAAGTGTATTAGTGGTAAGTACATTTACAAACCAATGAATTTTTGTCTAACAGATGTCAGTATAACTCCCCGAATGAAGTATGATAAACATTAAAAGGATAATTAACTTACCAAAAAATATTTTATGTCTGTCATATATATCTGTCACATTTTTTCTAGTGTTGCATGATATACTGGTACTAGAAAAGTATCACGATACCCAGCTATTGAAAAAGTTACAATATGAAATGTTATTATTACCGGTACTTTAAGATTGACAGCACTCTAATAAGAGCGGTGTTGCTTAATTCACGTTGATGTGTGACAGACAGCAGGAAGTGTGTGCAGAACTCAGTCAAATGCGTATGACAAAAGCACATGACAAAAGAAAGCAACAGAAACATGCATATGATGCATGCATGAGAAAATAAAGCGCGGTGTGGGACGTGCTCGTGCTGACGCGCTCTGACCTGAAGTGCGCGCACGCTTCTCAGACAGCAATGGCGTGCGATTCGCGGTTTATTGGGTTTGAATTGTCAAAAATATGTAAGAAAACTATGGAAGCATATGGGTAGCAATATTCAATTTGCAATGCAATATGCAAAATGTCAATGCATTTCAGTATTTACATTTACATTTTCCAAAGCATGTGTGCAACATTGAGCAAAATTCAAATTCAAATTGAATAATATAATTTACATTTGCTATTTCCTACACTAGTTTGAACATATAATTTAAACATATATTTTAACGCTTTATAAGCTGCAAAATTAAAATGTATTACAGAAATGATTAGATGTTTAACATCATGTTTTGCGGCAGCAGAGCTATTAGAGCGAAGCGTGAACAAGAACACAGTGAACAATGAAGTGAACAAGAACACAGAGATTATTACGCGCGTGTGTCAGTGATTCGCTTTAGATTGTTCAGTGATTAGAACCATTGATATTTATGGTTAGAACATCTGGCAGAGAACGCACCTTAACACGAGTGCTGTCGCATGTCTGCTGAAGGGCTGAAACAGTGAGCGGTGTTTTACAACACGTTATTTTACTCTCAAATAAACCTGTCCAAGATTATTGTTTGCTATATCCGTTGTGTTTTTCTCTCTTTTTCCCATTCGGATTGTTGTTTTGTTCCACCTTTATGACTCTGTGGAACATAAAACGTGAACTTTGGAAGAATGTTCTTAGTTGTTCCTTCCATGTAGTGAAATTTAATAGAGCCAATCTTTTTTTAAACTAAAAAGAATAAAACATAACCATAAAATAGGTCAACATGACTCATGCACTGTTTTCCAGGTTGAAGCAATTCAATAGCTTTTGGGTGAGAAAAACCCTTTCTTGATTATCTGTCTGGGTATTTCTCAATTATTTATTATTTATGCATTTAAGACTGAATTGAGAGTCCAGAGCTCTATCCCGTTGTTGGTTATAGATGTCTATTCAAACCAATACTTTCTCCATCTCTTTTGTCTGTATTCCAACCCATTTTCTGTTTCATGAAATGATGTATATATGAGACTAGTACTTTTGTTTTGTTTAACCTTTCAAGAGTATAAGTAAAGGAGAATACACTCAGCTGATCATATAATGTACATTCTTTTGGAGCCCTAATAATTTATGGGTTATGAAAACACTGACTGAATGGACATCATTGCACTTGGACATTATCACATGGCTGCTGGATAGTATAGCTGAGTATTCCAATGTGGTGTGTGTTCTTCTCATTTTAGCTCCTATGTCCATTTGGGCTGAAGGTCAAGACAGAACCAAAGCAAAGCTGGACTGTAACCTACTGGCCTATATGACAGACTGCACACTGACAACCACTGCCATGGATGCTGCATCACATGTTTTTGAACAAAACCTTTTCCACCTAGAATTTCAAGTGTGGAGTATTCATCCGGCACGAGGAAACTCCATGTCTTCATCTCTCGTGAGTGGATATCATTTTAAACATTCTTTTAAAGAACTGCTCATTTCTGCTGAATTTATTTTGTGGAATTTTCCATTAAAAGAACATAAACTTTTAGTAATGTTTTTAAGTAATTAATTGTTAAGTGATGTTGTTGTAATCCTGTTAATGTATGTACAGTATGAATTGCAAACGTATGAACAGTATGAACAGCAAAAGTGGGAACTACGTAAGACTGCTATTTATTGACTATAGCTCAGCCTTTAACACCATAGTTCCCACCAAGCTAACCTCCAAACTCCTGGATCTCGGCCTGAATCCTTCTCTCTGCCACTGGATTGAGGACTTCCTCACTGGCAGGCCTCAGGTGGTGAGAATAGGCCAGTCCACCTCCACCTCCATCACCCTGAGTGTGGGAGCTCCACAGGGCTGTGTCCTGAGCCCCCTGCTCTACTCTCTCTACACGCATGACTGTTTGTCCACACACAGCTCCACCTCTATCATCAAATTTGCTGATGATACTGTTGTCCTGGGCCTCATTTCCAACAACAATGAGACGGCATACTTGGACGAGGTGGAGCATCTAACATCATGGTGCCAGGACAACTGTCTCTCTCTGAATGTTGGCAAGACCAAAGAAATGATTGTGGACTTCAGGAAGAGACAGCAACGGACATACTCCCCCTCATGATCAGCGGGTCACCAGTAGAGAGAGTGAGCAGCTTCAAGTACCTGGGAGTAAACATCTCCGAGGACCTGACCTGGACTGCTCACATTCAGACACAGGTGAAAAAAGCCAGGCAAAGACTGTACCACCTGCGCCAGCTGAGGAAATTCAGGGTTTCACCAGCTATCCTGAAAACTTTCTATTTAGGGGCGATAGAAAGTGTTTTAACTCAGTGCATCACAGCGTGGTATGGGAACAGCACCAGTCATGACCGCAAAGCCCTGCAAAGAGTAGTGCGCTTATCCGAGCGTATCTCAGGGTCAGCTCTCCCGTCTCTGCAGGACGTCTACACCAAACGCTGCAAAGGTAGAGCTACCAAGATCATCAAGGACTCGAATCACCCTGCAAACCCTCATTTCACGCTGCTGCCATCTGGTAGCGCTTCCGAAGCCTGATGGCCAAAACTGAGAGACTCAGGAGGAGCTTCTTCCCCAGGCCATCAGACTCCTGAACTCAGTCACTTAACATCACGTGACTTCACGTCCAGGATAAACATCGATACACTGACATTGCACTGCACTTTCTGTTCTCGTTGTTACTGTGTAACAACCTGTCATAAACCTGTTTGCACATTATACTCTTTATACATTTGTTAACCACATATTTATAAGTCTACAGTTTACTCACTGCAAAGTCTACTTCAATTATTTTATTCCACTTTATCCTTATTTGTTACCTTTTTTCTCTTGACTTGATTATTTATAATTCTACAGATATAGACATATATATATATAGAGAGTACTTTTTTATATCCTATTTCTATTATAATTTCTTCCTTGTGTTTTTAACTGTGAATTTGCACTGTCCATGGAGCGGACCTGTTTACATTTCACTGCCGGTTGTATATTCTGTATATAACTGTGTATGTGACAAATAAAACTCTTGAATCTTGAATCTTGAATCTTGATGCTTGTTTTGGGCATGTGTTTACAGGTTATAGACATTTTAGAGGAGGTAGATGCTGTGTATTTAAAGGTGCTCTAAGTCATTTTTATTTGTAGGCCTACAATATATTTCTTTTGTATATAAACCATTACAGTGGAACAAATAGCTATTTTTTATTTGTAAATTAGCAACTGAATTTAACTATTGCACAGCACCACTTTATCACCAATAATTTTGTACAACTTTGTAGTTTATTGTTTTATGTCACATGTGAGAACAAATGCAAATTTATATTTTCTTTCAGCTTTTGTAATTTCTGTAATAAAGTCTGTATCATAGAATGGTAACTTATTTCTGTTGTTATTTTGTAGATGTTTGTTGTAACTAAATGGCTTAAATGTAATTCAAGATTATTTAGTAAAACCATGGCTACACTGTGGTAATACAACCAATTTATGGTACATGATCCATGGTTTTTAAAACCATGGTTTGCTCCAAAAACCACGGTTACTACAGTCATGGTTACTATGGTTTTACTGTAGTATTACTACAATATAACTGTAGTAAAACCATGGTATCAAAACCATGGCTTTTAAAAATATCAGTTACTACAGTCATTAAAACTACAGTTCCCATTCAGTCGGTCACTCTCGACGCCACGTCGGAGTACCGACGAATAGGAATCTCGCTCGCGAGAGCCAATCTACTTCGAGTGTAACTAAAACGAGCCAATGCACATTGGCATGCAATGATTGCACCAGGTGCTCATGCCACGCTGTGCGGTATAAATGAGACACAGGTGATTGCATCAAATTAGCATTTTGCTTGGGCCGAGTGGTAGATGGTTACTACAGATATCACTCCTTACTTCGCAGTCCTGACTGAAGACAGAAGCCGCCTTTGGAGGCGATCTCTTCATTCGGTGTTGGTGTGACGGCACAGCAGCGGTCGTGTCGTGTGGTTTCCGATCATCTCTCTTTGTTGTTTGAACAGAACGATCACAAAGGCTGTTCTCACAGCCGGTTCGGTGCGCTAGGTGGAGAGCGCTAAAAAACCGTTCCCACGGCTGGTAAGAGAGCGCCTTCGTGAGAGAGCGCGCCGTCAGGCTGCACTATCCCTGACGGTGTCGCGCGACCCCTCCCCTGCGTGCTTCAGCACCAAGGAGAGCGTCCTTCTGAAAGAGCTTACACAGATAGAGCTTGCGTCTTTTTCAAGATGACATTCTATCTGTGTGTTTCTGGATCTGGTGGTTTCCTGTCACCGAGGATGGTCATCAGCGCTGTATCTCGTGTTTGGGCGTTCAGCACGCTGAGGCAGCGCTGGTGGATGAATCATGTTCTCACTGCGGGAACATGACCATCTCGGAGTTGCGATCGCAGCTCCGTCTCGCAAGGGGCGGAGCCTCTGTGCCTCTGCCGTGATCTAACTCTCCTCAGAGAGTTACTTCAGGCAGTAGCCCGGCTGATTTGAGGGTTACGGTGAGCGTGTTTCCCCCAGGGAACCAACCCCCGGGGAACCCTCATCCCTCTCGCACTCCGCAGCCAGTAGAGCTGCCATTGGAACGCGGTGGGCCATCCACGAGATGTGCACCATCCGTATCCTTTGGGGCTCCCCTTGAGGACCAGATGTCCATCGCTGCATCGGAGGGAGGGTCAGAACTCTCTGGAGAGGATGTGTCGGCGCAGGGGCTCCTCGGGTAGACCCGTTGTGCCCGATACTGATCCGGAGATGATGGCTATGCTTGCCGGGCCGCCGAGAGAGTCGGGCTCGTGTGGAACCCTCCACCGTGTCCCGAATCCTCAAGGCTGGATGATTGGTTTCTCGGGGTGGCCCGTGCTGGTTCTCAGCGCCCCACCCGGTGCCTTTTTTCCGGAGGTGCACGAGGAGCTCACAAGGTCGTGGACGGCACCTTTTACTGCCCGAAACCGGCCTAGTGGATCCTCCTCCTCACCACCCTCGATGGCGGACCTGCAAAGGGATACACGCAGGTTCCCCGTGGAACGGGCGTTGCTATGCAACTGTGCCCTAACTCCACTTCCAGGGGAACCCGTGTCTTCCCTCCGGGGCCTGTAGGTACTCATCCGATCTGATCGGGAAGGCCTACCTGGCTTGTGGAGAGGCAGGCTCCGCTTTGCGCTTCTGGCGTTGTTGCAGGTCCATCAGGCCCGGCTCTGAAGACCTTGCACGAGGGTGGTCACGATCCGCAGTTCTCCAGGAACTGAGAACCGCAACGGACCTCGCGCCGTGCGGCGACGAAGGTTCTGGCGCGGGCCGTGGGTCGTCGCGATGTCCACTATGGTGGTCCAGGAACGCCACCTCTGGCTGTGTCTGGCGGACATGAGGAAGACCGACAAAGTCAGGTTCCTTAACTCCCCCGTCTCCCAGACTGGCCTCTTCGGCGACGCGGCCCAGAACTTCGCCCATCAGTTCTTGGCGCACAGAAGCAGACTGAGGCGGTCAGTCACATTCTGCCTCGGCGGTCAGCTGCTGTCTCCACCCGCCGCCGGCAGCTTCTCAGCCTGCTCGTCGCCGAGGCGCCGCCTGCGTCTGCCTCCTCCGCTCCCGCCGCAGCAGCAGCCTCCACCAAGCGGCGTTGTGGGCCGGGTGCAAGCAGGCCGCCCTACCCGTCCAGACGCCTGCCAAGAGGAGGCAAGGCCAAGGGCAGGCTGCCACGAGGCGGGCGACCCGGAGGTGAGGAGGACTGCTCTTCTGGAGATGGTGACCACACCGCTCCATCCCCCGGTGGAGGGCCGGGAGGAGAATCTTGTGTTCCATTTTGTCTCTGTTCCGCCGCTGGGCTCAGCCCCAGCGGTACCCAAATTCTCAACACAAGAGCAGTTCCTTCCATCTCCGGGTCCGCAGGGGGCTCGGAGAGTTGTGGCCGGTCAAACGCCGGACCACACTCATCCTCCCTCTTCGCCAGCGGGCAGCAGTGGACAACCCCATGTTCCTGCTGCCCACCTGTGGAATCAGGTAAGTGTTGCACGGCACACTCTCACCTCGCTGCGGGCCGCCTCCACGAGACAGCCGCCCCAGTCCGGTATCTGCATTCCACCTCGCTGCCCCACGGTGGAGTGCGCCGGTGGTCCCTATGGTCCTGCTTATGCGGTCCCTGGGAGCCTGGCTGGTGCTCCTCGGTCCGTCTCGCTGGCTCATTCGGACCATCAGGCTCGACTCACAGCGATTCAGTTCGCCTGGCGCTCCCCAGGATCAGGGCATCCGCTTCACTTCGGTGAATGCTGCAGATGCCCATGTCCTGTGTGTGGAGATCGCTGTCCTGCTGGCGAAGGACGCGATAGAGCCGGTCCCTCCAGCCGATATGAAGACCGGCCTCTACAGCCCGTACTTCATTGTACCCAAGAAAGCCGGTGGGTTACGGCCAATCTTGGACCTGCGAGTCCTGAATCGGAGCCTCCACAAGCTACCGTTCAAGACGCTCACGCAGAAGCACATTTTCGAATGCATCAGTCCCCAAGATTGGTTTGCAGCGGTCGACCTGAAGGACGTGTACTTTCATGTCTCGATCCTTCCTCGACGCAGGCCATTTCTGCGCTTTGCGTTCGAGGGTTGAGCATATCAGTACAAAGTCCTGCCCTTCGGGCTGGCCCTGTCCCCCCATGTCTTTACGAAAGTCACGGAGGGGGCCCTCGTGCCCATGAGAGAACGGGGCGTTCGCATCCTCAACTATCTCGGCGACTGGCTCTTTCTAGCACAGTCCTGGGATCAGTTGTGCGAACACAGGGACCTGGTGCTCAGACACCTCAGCCAGTTGGGTCTTGGTCAACTGGGAAAGGAGCAAACTCGCCCCCGGGCAGAGGATCTCTTTTCTCGGTATGGAGTTGGATTCGGTCGAGCAGGCAGCGCGCCTCACAGAGGAGCATGTCCAGTCGATGCTGAACTGCCTGAACACGTTTCAGGGCAGGATGGCGGTTCCACTGAAACGGTTTCAGAGGCTCCTGGGGCATATGGCAGCCGCGGCGGCAGTAACGCCGCTCGGCCTGCTTCATATGAGACCGCTTCAGCATTGGCTACACGGCCGAGTCCCGAGATGGGCGTGGCAACACGGCACTCACCGGGTGAGCATCACACCGGCCTGTCGCCAGTCCTTCAGTCCGTGGTCAGACCCTTCGTTCATTCGGGCTGGAGTGCCCCTGGAACAGGTGTCCAGGCATACTGTGGTTTTCACGGATGCCTCCGCCATGGGCTGGGGAGCCACGTACAACGGGCATGCAGTGTCAGGGGTTTGGACGGGCCCGCACCTGCATTGGCACATCAATTGCCTCGAGTTGCTAGCAGTACATCTTGCTCTGAGCCGCCTCAAAGGCGCGTTACGGGCAAAGATGTACTGGTCCACACGGACAACACTGCGGCTGTTGCGTATATCAACCGACAAGGTGGTCTGCGCTCCGTCGCATGTCGCAACTCGCGCCCGCCATCTCCTCCTCTGGAGTCAGAAGTGTCTGAGGTCGCTTCAGGCCATTCATGTCCCTGGTGTGCGCAAACCGTGTGGCCGACGAGCTCTCACGAGCTGCGCTCCCAGGGAGTGGCGACTCCACCCCAGGTGGTTCAGCTGATCGGGAGACAGTTCGGGGTGGCACAGGTCGACCTGTTTGCTTCCCCAGAAACATCCCACTGCCAGTGGTTCTATTCGCTGACCGAGGGTACACTCGGCACGGATGCCCTTGCGCACAGCTGGCCCCAGGGGCTGCGCAAATATGCGTTTCCCCCAGTGAGCCTACTTGCACAGACACTGTGCAAGGTCAGGGAGGACGAGGAGCAGCTCCTGTTGGTGGCGCCGTACTGGCCCAACCGGACCTGGTTCCCAGAACTTATGCTCCTCGCGACAGCCCCTCCTTGGCCGATTCCTCTGAGGAAGGACCTTCTGACTCAGAGACGGGGCACCCTGTGGCACCCTGGAGGTTCTAGGTGACTTACCCCAAGAGGTAGTTAACACCATCACTTCGGCACGTGCACCGTCTACAAGACAGGCTTACGCCTCGAAGTGGAACCTGTTCGTCGAGTGGTGTTCTTCTCGAGAGGACCCCGAAGATGTTCGATCGCGTCTGTGCTTTCCTTCCTGCAACAAGGTTTGGAGCGTAGGCTGTCACCCTCCACCCTCAAGGTCTATGTTGCTGCTATATCCGCCTATCACGACCACGTAGAAGGTAAGTCGGTTGGGAAGCACGACCTGGTCGTCAGGTTCCTTAGGGGGGCGAGACGGTTAAATCCTCCTCGACCCCCCTCCATACCCTCTTGGGATCTTGCTCTGGTGCTCCGAGCACTCCAGAATGCCCCATTCGAGCCTTTGCAGTCAGCAGAGCTAAAGATTCTGTCTATGAAGACTTTGCTGTTGGCTGCATTGGCCTGCATCAAGAGGGTAGGGGACCTGCAGGCATTTTCGGTTGACGAATCGTGCCTAGAGTTCGGGCCGGGTAATACCCACGTGGTACTAAGGCCCCGGCCTGGCTATGTGCCCAAGGTTCCTACCACTCCCTTCAGGGACCAGGTGGTGAACCTGCAAGCGCTGCCCCCGGAGGAGGCAGACCCAGCCCTAGCTTTGCTCTGTCCCGTCCGCGCTGCGGATCTACGTGGATAGAACTCAAAGCTTCAGAACCTCAGATCAGCTCTTTGTCTGTCACGGAGGCCAGCAGAAGGAAAAGGCTGTCTCCAAGCAGAGGATGGCCCACTGGATAGTGGATGCCATCACCTTGGCTTACCAAGCACAAGGTGTGCCCTGTCCGCTCGGGTGCGAGCACACTCTACTAGAAGTGTTGCATCCTCCTGGGCGCTGGCACGTGGCGCCTCGCTGTCAGACATCTGTAGAGCTGCGGGCTGGGCGACACCCAACACGTTAAGCTAGATTCTATAGCCTACGTGTAGAGCCGGTCTCCTCCTGTGTTCTCACCTCAAACGGGTAGAAGCACTGAGAGGCCCGGCTCTTGTCGGCTTGCTGCGCTCCGCGCTCTTATTCTCCAGAAGCAAACTCTGTGAGTCCTCCATCTCCCTCGGTGCCGGACATCGCGGGACGTCGGGCATCAGGCCCCTTGCCGCTGAATCCTTGAGAACCGGTAATGGGCTGGGCTTATAAGAGTGATCCTGCGGGGATCCCATATTTCTTCCACGGTCGCTCCTACGGGAAGCCCGTGTCTTTCCCTTGGGAGAGCCTTCCCGTCACCGGGACTGAGCCCCCTCCTCCCTTGCGGGCTACGGCTCAGCTTTGTACTCCACATAACTCCTCCGGGGTACGATGTGTGTCTCATTTATACCCGCACAGCGTGGCATGAGCACCTGGTGCAATCATTGCATGCCAATGTGCATTGGCTCGTTTTAGTTACACTCAAAGTAGATTGGCTCTCGCGAGCGAGATTCCTATTCGTCGGTACTCCGACGTGGCGTCTCCGTTCCCTCCTTCAGGGAACGAGGGTTATATACGTAACCGAGACGTTTTACTATAGTATTACTACAATATAACTAGTAAAACCATGGTTTTTAAAAACCATGGTTTGCACCAAAATACCACGGTTACTACAGTCACAGTTAACTACAGTTTTACTATAGTAAAACCATGGTTAATTTTCGTAAGGGTTATGCACCATTTAATAATGATATTTGTCAGAAAACTATGGAAAGACAAACAGTAATTGATCACAAAATTGTGGTTCAAAGCTACACAAAACACTACATCAACACTAATGTTGGCTAGCAGGTGAGCGGAGGAAAAGCTTTGCCCTTTGTTTGCATCGTAGCAACAACATAAATCTTATAATTGGAACTGTTATAGAAAACACAACTACAAATAATAAGACATACTTTTAAGTTGTGATCCCTAAACAACAGATTGTCCTGACAAAGTGGGAACTGCTCCGTTTCAGGAGAAGCTCTTGTGCATGGCCTGCATTGTACTCTTAGTTTCTGGAAGCTATTCTTTGATTCTTCCATCTTAAAAATATATCTAAATTACGGCACATGCTTTCAATGCAAAATGCTGAACAGTTAGTTCATGACCTCAAGGCTAGATTACTGTAATGCTTTACTGGGTGGTTGCCCTGCTCGCTTAATAAACAAACTCCAGCTGGTCCAAAATGCAGCAGCTCAAGCTCTTACTAGAACCAGGAAGTATGACCATATTAGCCCGGTTCTGTCAACACTGCACTGGCTCCCTATTAAACATCACATACATTTTAAAATCTTGCTAATTATCAGAGCCGTATCCAGATCAGATGGTGGACCTGCACCTAGACATGACCACAACGCAGCCCTGAAGTGTCAGAGAGACCATGTCAACTAGACTCTCCCCTGTGAAGGCCTCCTTCGCTTTCCCTCTGTACAGATGAAAACACTATCAAAGTGATTCCCGTTCACGTGGATCCACAGAAGCGACTAGAAGTGCTGTATTATGCAGGCCAGACAAGTAATTGTCATTACTTTGGGGCCACTTACACGACACCATTTTCAACTAAAATAGAAAACTCTCAATGCGTTCTGGACGTTCATTTGCATGGCAACAGTGTTTAGTGGCCCAAACGCAAAAATTTAAATACGTTTTGAAATCATTTTGAAACGATACCGTTATCCTCTTCAAATGTGTGGATCTGTGAGAATGGTGACGGTATGCACATGCGTATTACATGTTTAGTCTATAGGCAGCGTGTTTGAATACACGCACAGGCGCATAGTCTTTTAAGCTATTCAAACTATTTTAAAACGTGTTTCAAGTTTGCATTCTCAAGCCACCAATCATTTTTACAACGGAAATTAATCAATCAAAAACTCACTTTAGCTGGACTTTTTGCTGATGTACAGCCAAAACAATCTCTCTCTCATTAATATCACTGTGAAGCTGCTTTGAAACGATCTGTATTGTGAAAAGTGCTGTATAAATGAAGGTGACTTGACTTGTAAAGTGTGCGGTGATGACGCATTCATGTAACCAGAGCGTGGCGCTGCCAGTAACGCACCTAAAAAAAAGCTGTCAATCAACTCTCAGGGATTTTTACACTGGCCGTGTTTGCTGCGGTCCGAGTCCAAGCACCGATTTGTTCCGGCCCCCGCAGCGTTGGTCTGGTTTCACACTCAACTTGATTCTGTTGAATCCTGGTGCATTTGTGTTCATCTTACATCATCACAAATGTGCACAGCCATGATAGAAAACAGAACGCAGGTCAATATATTGTGTTTTTTATATTTTTGGTGCTATTATGCGCAGCTGAGTAAACGACACGGGTTTACTGTATGTGTGTCACATGAAGGCGGCTTTCTGCTACCTGCAAACAGACTCTTTTGAGGAAACAGTGGATTGCACTCGCAATGCTCGAATACACTGCATGCTCACCATCACTCGCATCTAAGGTAAATCATCAACACTATCATCCCTTACATGTGTTTTATTAAAATAAAGACATCGTCATCGACTAAAACACATGCGCTGGTTACTTTTCTTCCTGAACAAGTGCACCCAAGTCCATGTTGCTTTCACATTCATGTGAATCGAGGCACAGTTCAAGTGCAACCGCATGACACCTTTCACATTAGCTATTTTTCATGTGAACCATGCCCCAATTTCGACTAAACTGCCAGTGTAAAACGCCCCGAGACAAGAACACAGTGTCTTACACACACACACACTATAGACTTGCATGTCATATAACAGTTACGGTAACATGGGACAATGTCAAATAAGTGTCATGTTTCAGCACGCGTTACAATCGTTATATGGCTTGAGTTAGTAAATTATCTTTACTTTTTGTAATGATTACGATTGATTTTTGCTTGGTGCAATGCCGAAAAGTTGCTGTGTGGAATTCTGCACCTCTAATAAGTTAAAAACCTGATCTGAAGTTTTATATACTGCAGGATAACAGACGGAGCTGTTCGTCAATTCAGAAAGCCTGTGCAATACATCCATTACAATTAAACATCTGCACTACATGATGATGTATTATTGGAAAGATTTCATTACTGCAATGGCAAAAGTTTGTCACAGGACTCGAACTGCATCAAAAAGCAGTCAACTTCTCATTAAAGCAGTTCACATAGTGTGTGAGGTTATCACCGTACAAATCATTCAAACGTCTTTATTTCATGAAGGGAAGGGCTGGGCTCATGTTTGTGCTTCAATACAAGCTGATATAGTCACATTACATGTGCGACATAAATTACATTTTCTCGTCAGAATACATGCTGCTCCCCCAAATATTACTGTATAGCCTATTTCATAAATCATCTAGTCTTTCGATGAAGATGGTTGCTATAAAAAGGCAAAAAACATTGCTTTTGTCAGAAAAATATTCATGTTTCTATTCTCGCCCAAACAAATACATGAACAGACGCCCTTTGCATTGCACACGACATATTCAGAAAAACATTTCATAGCACAAGACAAGTTTTATGATCATTTTAAAACGTTAAATGTATGTATACTCTAAATCCATTAAATTCAAGAACATTGAATAAACTTCATCAAAAGACTGGGTGATTTATGAAGTAGGCAAGTAATATTTGTGGGAGCAGCACGCATTGTGACGAGAAAATGACACCTTTGGCCATTGCATTGGGTTTTTTGCATTGCATTTGTCCAGTCACAGATACTGTACGGACAATCTGACCCAATACGGCTCAGTTTTTCTCTGTCGAGCGGCAGAAGTGATAACTTATGTCACATATACCGTGAACTCCTGGATTAACCCAAACCTTGCTTACTCGAGGTATGCTGCTTTCAAAAATGAGTCCAGTGCTGCGTTCCAGTTGGTTTTTATTATGCCCTTCACTCGCTAACTTCCCTCCGTCTTGTTCACTCTGATGGGCGTCATTGCTTACGTTGCATGAGTGCCCACTACTGACAGAACCTTTGCAATGGACTGAACTGGAACATCCTAAGCCCTTGAACACTTGGAATCCACTATAGAGTTGATTTTTTTTTTTTTTTATAAAATTGTTTAATGCAGCATTCTATATGTATGTAGGTGTGTTTGGGTTGTTTTAAATGTCTTTAAAAATAATTAAAATATCATAGAGTTGTTTGTGGTGGGGTAAATTAAACATGATATGCTGTGACATCACAATCGCATTGCATTGTGGTATATGAAGCTGCCTGAAGTGTATATATGAAGTAGACTCACCCCCTCGGTCAAAATCGAGGGAGCGAGGGTCTGTCCATATAAACTTCGCTTGTTCACGTCACGAAGTGGAACGCACTTCAAAATGGTGGCGGGGATTCCCCCGAGGGGAAGTGCTTAGGGACGTTTGCAAGTGCGTGTCTAAAAGTGGAGTGGAACGCAGCACAGGAGTAAGTTCAGACACACAAGACCTTCTCAACAGAACAACGAATCAATGATTCCCCATGGAAACAGATGCTAAGAAAGAGCGCGCCATACCACTTTCTTCTTCTTTGTTTAATGCCGATTTACATAACCTACTATTTATGCAATCATTTTTTCAGCCTTTTCATTTAATAAGTAATTTTTATTCACTGAGAATAAGGATTATGTTGTTTGTTTGATGCTAATTAATTGAATACAGATTCATGTGTGAGATGACAGTTAAATAAATAATAAATATATTTGAATTGAATTAACATTTAAACATTACCTTGTTATAATGGTGCTTTAGAATCAATATATAATGTTGTATATTATTTAACGAACTATACAACATACAAACAACTTTACTGAAACCTAAAAGACCTCGTAATGAATCAGAAAAACATTATGACAATGTCCGAAATAAAACAAGGATTTGTATAGGAGATGCCTTTGAAAGATGGAGCGGCTGAAAACGGAGAAGAATTCAAAGACAGATGCCAACGTTGCTAATTTTCTCCCGGACAGGTAAGGTTCATCTACGTTTGGCTAACTTGTACTTAATCTTCAAGATTCAGATTCAAGATTCAAGAGTTTTATTTGTCACATACACAGTTATATACAGAATATACAACCGGCAGTGAAATGTAAACAGATCCGCTCCATGGACAGTGCAAATTCACAGTTAAAAACACAAGGAGGAAATTATAATAGAAATAGAATAAAAAAGGTCACAGGTAGAAAAAAAATAAAAGCTAAAAATAAAGAAGTGGAATAAAATAAGTGGAGTAAACTGTGCAGTGAGTAAACTGTAGACTTATAAATATGTGGTTAACAAATGTATAAAGAGTATAATGTGCAAACAGGTTTATAGCAGGTTGTTACACAGTAACAACGAGAACAGAAAGTGCAGTGCAATGTCAGTGTATTGATGTTTATCCTGAAGTGAAGTCACGTGATGTTAAGTGACTGAGTTCAGGAGTCTGATGGCCTGGGGGAAGAAGCTCCTCCTGAGTCTCTCAGTTTTGGCCATCAGGCTACGGAAGCGCTTACCAGATGGCAGCAGCGTGAAATGAGGATTTGCAGGGTGATTAGAGTCCTTGATGATTTTAGTAGCTCTACCTTTGCAGCGTTTGGTGTAGACGTCCTGCAGAGACGGGAGAGCTGACCCTGAGATACGCTCGGATAAGAGCACGACTCTTTGCAGGGCTTTGCAGTCATGACTGGTGCTGTTCCCATACCACACTGTGATGCACTGAGTTAAAACACTTTCTATCACCCCTAAATAGAAAGTTTTCAGGATAGCTGGTGAAACCCTGAATTTCCTCAGCTGGCGCAGGTGGTACAGTCTTTACCAGGCTTTTTTCACCTGTGTCTGAATGTGAGCAGTCCAGGTCAGGTCCTCTGAGATGTTTACACCCAGGTACTTGAAGCCGCTCACTCTCTCTACTGGTGACCCGCTGATCATGAGAGGGGAGTATGTTTGTTGCTGTCTCTTCCTGAAGTCCACAATCATTTCTTTGGTCTTGCCAACATTCAGAGAGAGACAGTTGTCCTGGCACCATGATGTTAGATGCTCCACCTCGTCCAAGTATGCCGTCTCATTGTTGTTGGAAACGAGGCCCAGGACAACAGTATCATCAGCAAATTTGATGATAGAGGTGGAGCTGTGTGTGGACAAATAGTCATGTGTGTAGAGAGAGTAGAGCAGGGGACTCAGGACACAGCCCTGTGGAGCTCCCACACTCAGGGTGATGGAGGTGGAGGTGGACTGGCCTATTCTCACCACCTGAGGCCTGCCAGTGAGAAAGTCCTCAATCCAGTGGCAGAGAGAAGAATTCAGGCCGAGATCCAGGATTTTGGCGGTTAGCTTAATGGGAACTATGGTGTTAAAGGCTGAGCTATAGTCAATAAATAGCAGCCTTACGTAGTTCCCACTTTTTGCTGTCGATGTGAGTGAGGAGGAGTGGAGGACATGAGAGATGGCATCTTCAGTCGATCTATTGTTGGGACGATAGGCAAACTGAAGAGGGTCCAAAGTGTCAGGAATGAAGGAGCAAATGGTGTTTTTAATGAGTCTCTCAAAGACCTTCATGACTATAGACGTGAGAGCCACTGGACGATATTCATTTAGGCAAGAGGGTTTACTGTTCTTAGGGACAGGGATGATGGTGGATTTTTTGAAGGAGGTGGGGACCACAGATGTAGCGAGGGACTCATTAAAGATAGATGTAAACAACCCGGCGAGCTGATCAGCACAGGACCGCAGTACACGGCCTGAAATACCATCCGGCCCAGCAGCTTTCCTGACGTCCACACGCTTGAGTGCCCTTCGAACTTCATCCTCCGAGACAGAGATCACATGGTTGTTGCTGCTCTGAGTAATTCCTCTGACGCGGCACTTGGCGGAGTCGCGCTGCCACGATTAGTCAAAGCGAACGTAGAAAGAGTTTAACTCATTCACAAGTAATGGATCAGCTCTGACCTCTGCAGAGGATTTAGATCCAAAAGAACAGACCTCAGACCCTGCAACATGCGCCGCGAGTCGTTGAGTTGGAAATGAGACTCCACTCGATCCTTATAACGGAGCTTTGCGGCTTTAACTGCGCATGGCAGAGCATAGCAGGACGATCTGTATGCAGTCATATTCCCCGTTAGGAGACCGGCGTTGTAAGCGGCAGTGCGTGTGTTCACTGCAGCACGGATTGAATTGTCCACCCACGGTTTCTGATTTGAGAAGGACGTTATTGTTATTGTTTGTGTGGCTTGCTCTGAAAGCGTGTTGATGAAGCAAAGCGCCACATCCGTGAACTCGCTGATGTCAGATGAACTCGCCCGGAACATGTCCCAGTCGACGTCATCAAGAGCTGCCTGTAGCACGGTCTCTGAATGGGGTGTCCAGCGTTTAACTTCCCGCCTCACCGGGGGTTCCTGAATGACCCTTTGTTTGTATTCAGGTGTGAGGAAAATGGCGGCATGATCCGATTTGCCGAAAGCTAGAAGTGGCCGCGCTTTATAGGCGTTCTTAAATGGAGAGTAGCAGTGATCCAGTGTGTTTGCTCCTCGTGTAGGACAGGAGACATGCTGGTGAAAGTTTGGCAAGACTTTCTTTAGGTTTGCTTTGTTAAAATCGCCCGCGACGATGAACGCCGCGTCGGGGTGTTTGTTTATGGCGCCGCTGGCAACATCATGAAGGCCAGATAAAGCCAGCCCTGTGTCTGCCTGTGGTGGAATGTAAACGGCGGTCATGATGACAGAAGAAAACTCCCTCGGCAGATAGAATGGGCGGCAGATGATTGTTAAATGTTCCAGATGAGGCATGACCGCGAGAGAATGGTGATGTTCCTGGGGTCGCACCATTTCTTGTTGATCATGAAGCATACTCCACCGCCTTTGGATTTACCAGCCTCGGCTGTTCTGTCCATCTGAAAAACAGAGAAGTTCTCCGTCGGCGTCACAGCTGTGTCCGGGACCGCGGGCGTGAGCCATGTTCCGGACAAACAATAGATGTTACAGTCTCTCATGTCCCATTGAAAACTTATCCTGGCTCTGAGATCGTCCATCTTATTTTCCAAGGATTGGACATTTGCGAGCATGATGCTCGGGAGAGGTGGGCTGGATGCCTTTTTTCTCAGTCTGTTATGGATCCCCACGCGTTTCCCACGGTGTTTCTTGTTTCTTCGCCTTCGACTCTGGCCATTGTTCAACTCGGCGTTCCGAAGGATCTCAGATGGCCACAGAGGATCGGTGAAAGTGTCCTGAAACAGTCCAGTGTAGAGGTAACCAATGTCCAAAAGAGTTTTGCTGTCATAGCAGATCAATGCAGATGATAAATTTGTAAAAATTGAGAGCAAAAGAAAGTAAAATAGTAAATAAAAGCACAGTCTTCGCGGAGCGACCTGAATGGCGACTGAACACGGCGGCGCCATCTTGTTTTTTGTAAATGGACATTTCAAATATTCATGACAGTGTTATGCATGTTAGTGCAAAGTAATGTTAGGTTAGCGCATATGGAGGAGGTGGGTCATTGAATTGAAAAGGTAACGTTAAGGAATTGTTTGGGAAATAAAAACGGCGAGTCGTCATTGCTAACATTAGTAATGCATTATCAGAGCCCATTTCTCTGTCATTATTATCGTTTCTCTGTCTCCCTGAAGCACTCAGGGGGATGGCCGCGGCTCACCACAGCTCGATAGTGCAGGTCTGTGCGAGTACTCACTCGGGAAACACCCAGCGAACCAACAGGGTTTGTTGCAGCCACTCACTGACTGTGCCGTTGTGCCAACACTCTAACAGGTAAGGGAATCCTTCTCACTCTTTGCAGAAAGAAAACAGCGGCTCTATCGCGACTGTTCAGCTCCGAAGTTGAAAGCAAGGATGCGGTATTCCACTTCCGTATTTATACCCGCGCTGCGGGGCGGTGCGTGGACCGCATGCCAACATTATTGGCTCATTTCTATAAAGTAGATCCCCAATTCGTTGGTCAGTTCCGACGTCGCGAGCGTGACCGACTGAAAGGGAAAAATATATAACACTGGCCTAGTGGTTTCTGGATATTTGATTGACATTTGTTTACATAGTGCACCTTTAAGTATTGGTAAAATTTTAGATTCTTTCCAAATATTTGGATATACACCACTGTGCAAACATCTAAGATTGGTTGAGAGAGCTGACTAGCTACCATTTTTAACAATTTATTGTCTAAATGATCAACTCCACAAGGTTTATTATCTGGAATTGAGAGCAACATCTGCTCTACTGTCTTTTGATCAACAGGACTAAAATTAAAACTACATATTTTTATCTGTCATCATTTTAACAATAGGATTACATGTTCATTTTAAATCATTGCCATACATGCAAGATTGTAAACTATTCACTTTATTATTAAAATAATTAGCTATATCTAAAGGTTTAGTAATAAACCGTCCATCATTTCACACATAACCTTGAAAGTTATTTGTTTTCCTACACATTAAAACTTAATATTGAAATCACACCTGTCAGTTGCACATAATTCTGAAGAACATAACTGCCTTGTTCAGACATGAAATATTCTTTTAAAAAAGTTACGTAATTTGTCTTCCTGCACATAAAAACGTAATGTTGAAATCACACCTGTCAGTTGCACATAATTCTGAAGAACATAAATGACTTCAGGGTCACTCATTTTGTTCCCTTTTTTTCCTCTGATTTTGTTCCCTTTTTTTCCTAATTGTATTTTATTGACAAAATATTTTAGTTGGTCTTGGATATTTTTTTTGATTATATCAGGTATCATTTTAAGCTGTCATATGGTGATGTTATAATGTGCCCCTCACATGTTACAGTGTACCCCACCTATGGGGCATGTTGTCACATTTCACTTTCATTCTTTCAGGGTAAAATCAAGAGAAAAAAAAGTATACACTATTAATGAAACAAAACCACATAATTGTACTAGACATGTGGGAAATTAATGTGGGAAAAAATAAATACTCTGAACCCCAAGTGGATTTACACAAACTGAGAAAGTCAAAAAGCGTTAGGTTGTGCACCGCTCTCCCCTACCGCGAAGGCCTGTCGAAAACAGGACAAATCCATTGATCAGAGACATCCTGAATGCACCAAATAGCTCGGCAGCCACGATGTCCCAATGTAGATTTCAGTTTAATTGTAAGACCGCTCCACTTGCCACAACGCCTATGCGTTTCCTCATGGGGTAACAAGAGGCCGTCGACGCAGGTGGTCGGGGATATCCGGCAGGAACGGTTGAGGATATGAACAAGAGACATTCGAGACAGCATAGTTCCATTTCCAGAGTCCAAAGCGGAGTTTCTAATCTCTGTCGTATATAAGTGTCTCTAAGACTGAGCCATAATAAGCTAAAACTAAAAAGCGACCAGGAGCAACAGGCGGCATGCCAAACACAGCGGCAACATTTTCTTTTCCCACGTTACGTTACGAAGCAATTTATTACCGCTAGAATATTTGCGTGTGTTGGGTATTTATTCAGGTGTATATTTACACATTCTGGGAGAATGGAGCAGACTTTATTCAAATTAAATCACTGAACAAAAGCGTTTCCTTGATTTGCCCTCTGGCCTTCATTTAGCAATAATTTTTTCTCAGAACTTCGGCTTAGAATTTTTCTCCAGAACTTGTATCTTAAGAATATTTTCTGCATGACTGAACCAGTGTGTCATGTCATGTTCAGGATGAGTTGAATATATAAGTGAGAGCCATGTGAAGGTTCTTTACAGATCTGCTCTGCTGTCGTCGGTGAAACAGCTGTGTCTTCTACAACATTTTCTGGTGAGGTGATGATTTATTCATCTGGAGAAAACAACTTGACAACAACCATTTAACAGCTATATGTAAAAAAAAAAGAAAAAGTTTTTAAATATATAAATTAGTAAATGTTGCCATTGTATTAATACTTTTGAAGTGCTTGTAACAATAGCTCTAAAAAGATCTAAAAGACTGGTGGGCCAAGAAATAAAATTAGTACTAAAATGTAGAAATAGTATGCATGTCAGACTTTATAAATGAAACAATATATCAGAATGTATATCAATTCCTAATCAAATAAGAAAAGCAATAATCAAATGCTGTTTTTGTTTGTTTGTTTTGCTTCTACAGTGCCAACAATACCGAAGAAAACAAAATGGCAAATGCACAGCAAATAACAAAGCTCAATGTCTCCACCTGTAAGGATGAAGAAGAAATACTCAGAGCTCAAGGTTATCAGCTCGTCAATGTTAACCTCAATCAAGGTATTTGTGGAAACCAGGTCTTTTTGGTACAAGAAAGAGTGTGAAAACAGACCTGTGACCAGGATCGAGTTTACATTCTGTGATGGGATGAAAAATGGTCTGGCTGAAGCTGGGTATGAGCTGGTCAACAGGGATCTGAATGCAGGAGTTTCTGGAGATCACATCTTTCTGTGGTACTTCTACGGCAGCACTGAATATGACATTCCTATTGTGGACCTCACGGTAAGCATAGACGCCAAAGAAGAACCTGCTCTTATGCAAGATGGCTGGGAGAGACTGGGCTGTGATCTGAACCGTAATGCAGGAGGAAACTTCATCTACCTGTGGGTGAAGAGAGAGAAGCCGAGCCACATACAAGATATCAAAGCAACTGCTGACTTGTATTCTGACAAGCAAATGTTTGAACTGGGCTACACCCGTGTCGGTGAACACACCAATCGTGGCGCTGGTGGTGACCAGGTCTTCCTCTGGTATCGCCGCACAACCAATAAGAAACAGGCTCTCACTGCTCTTAACATATCCACCTCCCGCCAGGAGGCAGCAAAGATTCAGAATGAAGGCTATAAAATGCTGCCTGTTAATCTCAATAAAGGAACCCGTGGAAAAGATGTCTACGCATGGTACAAGAAAGAAGGATGTGAATCGCAGATCCAAGGCATGGTTCTGCTGATCAGCTGTAAAGCCTGGAATGAGTATCAGAAAGCTGGTTTCACCTTCATCGACAAAAATCTGAACGATGGCAACAACGGCTGCATAATATACATAGCCTATAAGTAAACACACAGAGTCATACTGCCATCACATGATCTTTTTCAGTTATCTAATTGGCAGCACTTTATGACAACTGTAAGCACAATTATTTCTAATGAATTGTTTAATGTCATTCTTTAAAGCATTTTGTGACCGCGGCTGTTGTAATGCACTCATTCGTTTTTCATTTGGCCTTTGTGTTTATGTTGATTTATGAAATGAATAAATAAAGTCAACTTTAACCACAACAAATGCTTTGGTTATGTTTTTACACCTGTCTTTGGGATAGGGAAGCGTGGGGTAAGATGAGCCAGTGGGTAAGTTGACCCACCCCCTTTATCTTTGTAATGGTATCTTTTGTGACCATATATTTTGAAACCACCCATAATTTCTGCCAGACTGTGAAAATGAGAAGCACATGGGATGAGTGGAAGGCATAACAGATGTAACGACTGTTGCATCAAAGCAAATTTAAAGCAAATCTAAAATATTCATGATCCATATTGTTGATTTAGCAATGTATAAAACCATGCCTTTAGCCAAACATTAGCCTGAATTGGTAGGCTAGCTAGTTTTGTCCAAAATGGCAGCTATGGGGCAAATGCTCTGAGTCAGCGTTTAAACTAACCCCACCATAAGGCACTGTAGTTAAGTTAAATCTCTGAAGTATAAACTGGAATAATTTCAATGTAATGCTACACAACTTTAGTTTATCATTTTCTTAACATTTATTTGATAGGAACAATACACAACTACACATCCTACAAATCCTTCTCTGATAAGTCCCAGAAGATGCTTAATCATATATATCTTTCCACCGGTAGTCCCTAATGGCCTAGCATGTTCGACATTGCAGAAAAACTTACATGCCAAGAACCTTTCGACTAAAATGTTTATTAGTTTCAATGACATTTATTCATTCATTCTAATTCAGTTTTTTTTTTTTTTTTTTTTTTAACCCAACAAACTCTGTTTAGTCTGTTTTTGGGAAGGTTACAACTATGGTGTTCAACATATTGTTTCAGAAATGCAAACAATTAAAGAATTGCAACTTCATTTGGTTGGTTTTATGTTGTTTAAGTTAATAAATATGACTATTTGTAAAAGGAAATTTGATAATTGAATGTGTTTTTAAAAGAGGCAAGTTATCTTTACAATTTAACATGGGGTTGATTCAGATTCAGTGCGACTTACCCATTGACTTGGATCAACTTACCCCTAACCTGGGGTAAATTGAGCCACAGGAACACTTCTTTATAAGAAGCCATATTTTTAGAACCCTTTGTCATAGATGTATTCGAATCATTTAAAATGATCAAACCTCCTGAAATTACTTTAGATACTTGCATTGTACTTGGATGTAAGTAAAAATGGTGCATCTTACCCCACTCTCTCCCTATATCTAGTCAAACGTTTTCTGCATGCACTGTCCCCTCATTGTCAGGGTCATAATACTGTTATGTATATGAATCATTTCTGTACTGAATACAGAATTTATGTAATTTCTGGACTGAATAATTTCTGGGTGCAGTTGTTCCCTGTCACCAGCTGACGGTCACAGTCATTGTCGTACGTGCCTGGGCATTCAGCACGCTGAGGCAGCGTTTGTGGATGGTTCATGCACCCATTGTGGGAACATGACCATCTCGGAGTTGAGGTCGAGACTCTCCTACCTCCGGGAAGGTGGAGTCTCCTTGCCTATTACCCGTCCTAGCTCTAGTCCTGCTGGACAGCAGAGTAGGGCTACTTTGAGTGGCCAGGGTGACCTGAGGATTACGTTTAGGGCTACCAACTCTGTGGGCCCCTAAACCCTCAGTAGCGCCACAGCCGGTTGAATTAACAGAAGAGCGCACTGGCCCCTCCCATGGGGGTCCAACTGTGACTTTCAGGGCTCCAGCAGATCACAGCATGTCGATCGCTGCATCGGAGCGGGAGCTTGTGTCATCTGGGGATGAAGACTTCGGCTGCATTGCCTCCCTCTGGGAGAGTGCCGTTGGCCGAGACGTGACCCAGAACTGATGGCTATGCTTTCCTGGGCCGCCGAAAGGGTAGCATGTAAGTAGCATGTAACCTGCCTCACCTTGGGACACCTGTGTAGCATGTAACGGTAACCCTGTTACAGGGGTGAAATTTTCCATCCTTTCCTCTAGTGGGCAACAAAGGGAGGAAGTGGTTTTAGGGTTGTGAGAAGCATAGAAGAGGTGATGGAGTATGTGTGAAAGATCACATTAGCTGTGTCCCAAAGTGAAGGGTGCACACTTCGAAGGCCGCTTTTAACGTTTATGTTTTTCTTTTGTTAAACCTTAAAAAGTTATGTTGTAAATATGTCAGTAACATATCAAACCATTTATTTTAATGACAGTTTAAATTTACATGACAAAAAAGTGCCATATATAGAGGAATGTTTTTGTCACAAGCACACCAGGCTCCACCCACTCCCAAGCACCACACACAGCCTCTCCCGAGTACTGATCACACACACCTGCACCTCATCATTACCTCATCACTGCCTGCACATAAGCCCCACACACACACTCAGTCACGGTCCTCCAACACCTGAGGAGCTTCTAACTCATCCTGAAAGCCAAAAAATGCTCGTCAGCCCAATTCCTGGGATACATCATCGATCGCAGTGGCATCCGGATGGACGAGAGGAAGGTGGAAGCCATCTGGTCCTGGCCCACTCCCACTAATATCAAACAGCTCCAACGGTTCTTAGGTTTTGCCATTTTCTACAGACGCTTCATCCAGAACTACAGCTCCATCGCCAGTCCTCTTACCCATCTCCTCCGTAACCAGCCCAAGTCTCTTTCCTGGTCCCCAGCCACCACAAGTGCTTTCGAAGCCCTAAAGACCGCCTTCACCACTGCTCCCCTCCTTGTCCACCCCAACCCTGAACTCCCCTTCGTTGTGGAGGTGGACGCCTCCACCACCGGAGTGGGAGCGGTGCTTTCCCAGCAGCAGGGGAACCCCAGCAGCAGGGGAACCCCAGCAGACTCCACCCATGTGCCTTCTTCTCTCGCAAGCTCAGCCCGGCGGAGGTAAACTATGACATCGGGAACAGGGAGCTTCTAGCCATCAAACTGGCCCTGGAAGAGTGGAGGCATTGGCTGGAGGGTGCTAAACACCCCTTCCTTGTTCTCACCGACCACAAGAACCTAGGCTATCTCCATGAGGCGAAACGGTTGAACCAGCGCCAGGCTCGATGGGCACTATTCTTTACCCGGTTTGACTTCACCATCTCGTATCGTCCTGGGTCCAAGAATGTCAAGGAAGACGCCTTGTCCCGTATCCACAATCCAGAGGAGAAGGTTGAAGACTCTGAACCCATCCTCCCGGAGCAGCTCTTTGTCAACCCCATCGTCTGGTCCAAGGAAACCCTGCCCTCTTCCAATGCCTCCACCAACACCCCGCCGGGCTGTCCTCCGGGCCTGCAGTATGTCACCCGCTCACGCTGCAATCCCCTCATCCACTCCTCTCACTCGTCTCTGGGCACTGGCCACCCTGGGGTCAATGAGACCCTCTCGCTGCTAAAACAGCGCTTCTGGTGGCCACGCATGGCATCCGACGTCAGAAGGTATTTGCAGGGATGCAAAGAGTCCCCGCCATCTTCCCTCCGGCAAACTCCATCCTCTGCCTGTTCCTAACTGACCCTGGTCACATCTAGGAGTAGATTTCCTCACAGATCTGCCCGTCTCTGAGAACCACACCTGCATCCTGGTAGTGGTTGATCGATTCTCAAAATCCTGCCATCTGATTCCCTTGAGGGGACTACCCACCGCCATGGAAACAGCAGAACTTATGTTTAACCACATCTTCCGCTACTTTGGCATTCCTGAGGATATCATCTCAGATCGCGGCCCCCAGTTCATCTCCAGGGTCTGGAAAGCCTTTCGTCAGCTTCTAGGTGTTACCATCAGCCTCTCATCGGGATACCACCCCCAGTCGAACGGGCAGACGGAGAGAGGAAGATCCAGGGAATCGGCCGCTTCCTCCGTACCTTCTGTCACGACCACCAGAACTCCTGGAACCAGTTTCTCGGGTGGGCTGAATATGCACAGAACTCCCTGCGTCAACCATCCACTGGTCTCACTCCATTTCAGTGCGTACTCGGCTACCAGCCCCCACTGTTCCCATGATCTGGAGAACCATCTGATGTCCCGGCGGTCAACTACTGGTTCCGGGAGAGTGAGAGGGTCTGGGACTCAGCTCACCATCAGCTACAGCGTGCTCCGTGCCAACGGAAAAGGGCAGCCGACTTCCACCGCTCAGAAGCACCACCCTTTAAGGTCGGGCAGAAGGTCTGGCTGTCTACCCGGGATATCTGCCTACATCTACCCTGCAAGAAGCTGAGTCCCAGGTTCATTGGCCCGTTTCCCATCACGCAGCAGATCAATCCGGTCACCTACAAACTCCAATTGCCACCTCACTACCGGATTCACCCTACATTCCACGTCTCCTTACTTTACAAAAAATAAATAACACTTTACTCAATTAACAAATACGATTTAGATAAAACAATTGTAATGTAGCCTTTTTTAAAAGCATTTTTTAATAGTTTTCTCTTCTTGAGAGAATGGTTAACAAAACTTATTTGTTAACCATTCTCTCAAGAAGAGAAAACAGTCTGCCCATTCGCTCCTGACTCTCCTGCGCTCTTCTCTCCTCGGTCTTTCTCTGAAATCTGATGTCCTCCCTGAGAAGCTCCAGCAGCTCATCCTCTCGCCCTCTTTTTCTCTGTGCTGGTGCTGGTGGCTCCTCTTCCTGCTCACTCACTGCTGAACTTGGCCCTGTCGTTTCCCCAGGGATGGAGGCAATTAGGACAGGGGGTTGTTTGAAGGTCTCTGTCTTAACTCCTCATCCAGCAACAGCCACAGATAAACAGTCACATTGATTTATAGCATCCTTTAAAAAGGGAATCAAAGGGAATTAGCGGAGATTAACAGCAGTCTGATATGCATGTTAAGGAAGTTCCTTTATATATTCCCAAAGGGGAGACCATATCAGCCAGAATTGATCAGATTTTTGATGTTTGTCGTAGGTAAGCTTTTCAAGTGGTAACCATGTAGCGATCTGTGATGTCCACATTTTAAGGGATGGAGCCTGTGATGCAGACCAAAGTAACAAAATGCATTTTTTAGCTAAGGACAACAAATTGCATCTTTTTTAAACAAACTGGTCATATTAAGATTCAGTAAGTACAAAGCTGGGGTCATATCGAAGTGTAGTCCAAGAAGAGCTTCCATTACATTATGTACTTTTTTCCAGTATGACAAGATTTTATCACAGTACCAAAACAGCTTACCCGACCAGCTTACTTTTAAAACAGCTACCCTGTTTGCTATTGCTGCTGTGCTCACATGTGCTCTGCTCTGCTCTTTTGGGATTTTTATTTGATATAATTCTCTGTTGTTTAAACTGCTAATTATAACCTACTCATCTTCATATATTGTCTAACATTGCCTACCACATTAAATCTGACATCACTAGCTTTTAATCTAAATCACTATCACACGTTAGCTTTTCGCTAGCCTGTTAGCTTGCTATCTCTGCACCCGGGTTTCCTGTTTTCTGAGTTCACTAAACAACTGTGGTGAGCTGGATTAGTAAATAGACTCCATCAAACAACTTTGGTAAGTTGGATTAATCAACAAATACGGTAAGCCATGTCTTCTTCTCCAGTCATTGTCACTTGCACCGCATGTTTCATGTTTAGTGTATCTGTCTCCGTTGGCGAGCAGGGCTTCACATGTGATAAATGTAAGGAGATAGTCAGGCTGACGGAGAAGATTTCAGAATTAGAGACACGCATCCAGACTTTATTTGAGAGTAGTGAGAATGTAACAGCTTTAGACACTGCTCTGGATGCGACTAGCTTAGTGAACGTTGTACATTGTTCGGTTCTGGCTGTAGAGCCCGTGCAGCAGGGCACTTGGGTGACGGTCAGACGGCATAGTCGCGGATCAAAAAACCACTCTTCCATTCCGATTAGAACATCAAACAGGTTCTCCCCACTCAGTGACGCACCCACTGAGAATCCTGTTAAAAGTGCCCTAGTTATTGGTGATTCTATTACACGGAACGTGAAAATAGAGACACCAGCCACCATAGTCACATGTTTACCGGGAGCCAGAGCGCCTGACATCAAAGCAAATTTAAAAGTGCTGGCTAAAGCTAATCGTAAATTCTCTAAGATTAGTATTCACGTCGGCACTAACGATGTTCGACTTCGCCAGTCGGAGATCACCAAAATTAACATTAAAGAGGTGTGTGAACTTGCAAGTACGATGGCAGATGCAGTTTTTTATTCTGGTCCGCTCCCTGTTAAAAGGAGTGATGAGATACTTGGCAGACTATCATCACTCAATGGCTGGTTGTCTAAGTGGTGTCCGCAAAATAACATAGGGTTCATAGACAATTGGAAAAGCTTTTGGGGCAGACCTGACCTGTTGAAGAGGGACGGCATCCATCCTTCTTGGAGTGGTGCTGCTCTTTTCTCTAGTAATTTAGCATATAGTCTTAAAGCTAAACCTTGACTAACTGGGGCCCAGGTCAGGAAGCAGACGGACTGGCTTACCCGACCGTCTGCTAGCTGTCTCCGTTACAGAAGTCAGATAAATCCCAACACATAGAGACTCTTTCACCTAGATATTATCACATAGAGACTGTGTCTGTTCCCGAATTAGTAAATACAAAAAAACATCAAGACCATTCAACAGTAAAAACTTAATTGATGTCAAACGAATAAACAACAGATATAATACAGATGATCAAATGATAAAGCTCGGGTTGCTGAATATTCGATCCCTTTCCCCAAAGCACTTATTGTTAATGATATGATTACAGATAATAATCTAGATGTGCTGTGTTTGACAGAAACCTGGCTAAAACCTGACGACTACATTACTTTAAATGAGTCCACCCCACAAGATAATTGTTATAAACACGAGCCGCGTCTGAAAGGTAAAGGGGGAGGGGTTGCTGTAATTTATAATAATATCTTCAGTATTACTCAGAAGTCTAGTTTCAAATATAATTCTTTTGAAGTTTTGGTGCTTTATGTAGCATTATGTAGTGTAATTGATAAATCCCGTTTGACATTTGTGTTGGCTACTGTATAGAGGCCACCAGGGCACAATACAGACTTTATCAAAGAATTTGCTGACTTTCTATCCGAGTTAGTACTGGCTGCAGATAAAGTACTAATTGTTGGTGATTTTAATATCCAAGTAGATAATGAAAAAGACACATTGGGATTAGTATTTAGAGACATTCTAAACTCTATTGGAGTAAGGCAACACGTGTCAGGACCCACTCATCGCCTTAATCATACGTTAGACCTAATATTGTCACATGGAATAAATGTTGATACCGTTGAAATTCTGCAGCTGAGTGACGACATCTCAGATCATTACCTAGTATCATGTATACTTAATTTAGTTAAGGCTGCAAAGCCGTCCCCTCGCTTCAAATATGGCAGAATTATCACTGCCGCCACTAAAAATTGCTTTTTAAATAATCTTCCTCATCAGTTTCATCCCTCAGCATCCCAGATAGCCTAGAGGAACTCGATTTTGCAACAGAAACTACTGACTCTGTTTTTTCCAGCACTTTAGACACAGTTGCTCCCCGGCGCTTAAAGAAGATTAAAGAAAATAGTCCAACGCCGTGGTACAACGAGCACACCCGGGCCCTTAAAACAGTAGCCAGAAAAATGGAGCGCAGCTGGAAGAAAACAAAATTAGAGGTTTTTCGTAATTCATGGAAAGAGAGCATGATCGCATACAGAAAGGCCGTAAAAACTGCTAGATCTGCTTATTTCTCGACTCTCTTAGAAGAAAACAAACACAACCCTAGGTATTTATTTGATACAGTGGCTAAGTTAACCAAAAATAAAGCTTATACTTCTGATGGTTGTAAACAGCACAGCAGTAATGACTTTATGAACTTCTTTACGTGTAATATCGATAATATTAGGAAGAAAATTATAACCATGCAGCCGTCTACTACAGTGTCACATGAGACAGAGCATTGTTGTGTCACTGAGAAAAAATTACATTCATTCACTGCTATAGGAGAGGAAGAATTGGCTAAACTCGTTAAATCATCTAAATCAACAACATGTATGCTCGACCTATACCGACTAGGCTATTAAAAGAGATGCTACCAGAGGTCATAGATCCTCTTCTTAATATCATTAACTCATCTTTGTCATTAGGATATGTACCAGCGTTTAAGTTGGCTATTATCAAACCACTTATTAAAAACCTCAACTTGATCCTACAGAATTAGTCAATTATAGGCCGATCTCAAATCTACCCTTCCTGTCAAAAATACTGGAAAAGGTAGTGTCTTCACAATTATGTTCCTTTTTAGAAAGAAATGGTATCTGTGAGGATTTCCAGTCAGGATTTAGACCGTATCATGGTACTGAGACTGCTCTCATCAGAGTTACAAATGATTTACTCTTATCATCCGATCGTGGTTGTATCTCTCTATTAGTCTTACTCGATCTTAGCGCTGCATTCGATACTATCGACCACAACATTCTTTTGAATAGACTCGAAAATTATGTTGGCATTAGTGGAACTGCATTGGCATGGCTTAAATCATACTTATCTGACCGTTATCAGTTTGTAGCAGTAAATGAAGAGATGTCACACCGATCACAAGTTCAGTATGGAGTACCGCAGGGCTCGGTGCTAGGACCGTTACTCTTCACCCTGTACATGCTACCACTGGGAGATATCATTAGGAAGCATGGCATTAGTTTTCACTGTTATGCTGACGATACTCAGCTCTATATTTCTTCACGCCCTGACGAAACTTACCAATTCACAAGATTAACGGAATGCATAGCTGATATAAAACATTGGATGTCTAGTAATTTCCTGCAACTTAATTCAGAAAAAACTGAATTTTTAATTATTGGACAAAAAAACTCTGCAAGTAGTAACCTAGAATACTGTCTAACACTCGATGGCTGCTCTGTCAAGTCCTCGTCGTCAGTTAGGAACCTGGGTGTGCTCTTTGATACCAATCTTTCATTTGAAAGCCACGTTTCTAACATCTTAAAAATATATCTAAATTGCGGCACATCCTTTCGATGCAAAATGCTGAACAGTTAATTCACGCGTTCATGACCTCAAAGCTAGATTACTGTAATGCTTTACTGGGTGGTTGCCCTGCTCGCTTAATAAACAAACTCCAGCTGGTCCAAAACGCAGCAGCTTGAGCTTGTACTAGAACAAGGAAGTATGACCATATTAGCCCAGTTCTGTCAACTCTGCACTGGCTCCCTATTAAACATCGTATAAATTTTTAAATCTTGCTTATTACTTACAAAGCACTAAATGGTTTAGCTCCCCAGTACTTGAACGAACTCTTAACGCATTATACTCCATCATGTCTATTGCGGTCTCAAAACTCTGGCCAGTTGATAATACCTAGAATATCAAAATCAACTGCAGGCGGTCGATCCTTTTCCTATTTAGCGCCTAAACTTTGGAACAGTCTTCCTAGCATTGTTCGGGAAGCAGACACACTCTGTCAGTTTAAATCTAGACTAAAAACACATCTCTTTACTATGGCTTACACATAAAACATTATCAATTTCTATTACTCAAATCAGTAAATGATTGTTAGGCTGCATTAACTAGGTCAGCCGGAACCGGGAACATAACACCTGATGTACTCGTTACATCATAAGAAGAATGGCATCTATGCTAATGTTAGTCTCTCTGTTTATCCCGAGGTTTACTGCGCTCAGCCGGATCCAGGCCGTATCCAGATCAGATGGTGGACCAGCGCCTGGACATGACCAACGCATCCCTGAAGTGTCTGCAGAGAACATGTCAAATAAACTCCCCCCGTAAATGCTGCATCGACCACGACATCCTCATTAAACCCGTCTTGGCGTGACGACTCCAATCTCTCGAATAATCTAACAAATATCTATTTGCCTAATATGAATTAAGACCTGCTATGTTGCCAGAATTATAATCATACACTGTTTGTTCATCGGCCAGAGGAGAACTGGCACCCCGACTGAGGCTGGTTTCTCCCAAGGTTTTTTTCTCCATTCTGACCCTGAAGGAGTTTTGGTTCCTTTCAAGATTCAAGAGTTTTATTTGTCACATACACCGTTATATAAAGAATATACAACCGGCAGTGAAATGTTGCCTCTGGCTTTTGGCTTGCTCAGTTGGGGACACCTAAATTTCATCTATATTACCGATCTGCCCGCATTGACGCTATATGATACTTGAAATTAGCTGGATAACATCACCGTTTCACCAGAACGGCTGTACAAATTCTGTTGCATTATTTTCCTGTTAACAATGTGAAGCTGCTTTGAAACAATTGGACTTGTTAAAAGCGCTATAGAAATAAAGGTGACCAAAAACAATGCATGACTGTACCTTTATCTTTATTACACTTGAAGCACAGGCCTGTAGCATTGATAAACATCTTCTTAATATGCATCGGTGTAAAATATATCCTATTAAAGAATTTGAAATTGAGCTTGTGGATCCCAAGGGAGGTACATTTACGGTACACATTATCACACACAGCAGCCCAGTCATTCTCTGCAATGGTTTGACCAATGTCTTTCTCCCAGACACCCTTCAGTCCCGGCAAGACAGTGGTACAATTGCTAGACAAGATGTCTTGTGTTAAGCAGACTGGATTCAGTAAAAGGTCTTCAATCTCTGTTATGACCACTCTTAACTCTCCTTTGTCAATCTTTAGTTTAAAAAAATGACGCAACTGAAGATATTTGTGAAACTTTTGGAACTTTATACTTTTGGAACTTTATATCGCTCCACAATCTGTTGGGTAGACTTTAGAGTGCCCTCTGAAAATAGACAAGAAATTTGAGAGATTCCCAGTTTTAGTCACGTCGAAAGACCAATATTTTGTAATGTTAAGAAAGTCTGGATTAAAAGATAGTGGAGAAGACAGGAAAGAGAGGCGGATATTTAAAAATATGCTTTAATATCTCTCCAAGCCCGAAGAGTCTTTAATATGGTATAATGTACTGAAATATTTTTTTAGCTTTGTATAGTTCTTAACAAATGGTAGAAATCTAATTGATAGTGGAGAGCAAGCTTCTATTTTATACCAGATAGAATTGGTCCTCTCACTGCACCAACTAATCATCATTTTTACCTAGGCTACCCAATAATATAACTGGAGATTTGGCAAGGCAATCCCACCTTTGTCCTTTGGCTTCATTAATTTGGAAATTTTGATCAGAGGCATTTTATTATTCCAAATAAACTTTGAAAGGTGTTTAATGAAGTCTTTGAAAACTTAACTTGCTAAATAACTAGGTATAGATTGAAATAAATATAAAAGCTTGGGAAGGACATTCATTTTTATTACATTTATTCTCCCTAGAAACAAAATCGGAAGTAAACACCAGGTTTTTTTTTTCTGTAAGAGGAGTATAATTATTGTTTATAAGATCGTCAAGTGAAGCTGTGATGAAAATGCCAAGATATCTGAAGCCATTTTTGATATTTGAAATGGATAGATTAATGTCCAGTGTTCTAAAGAAGAGATATTTAAAGGTTTATTTTGTAGCCAGAGAGACTACTGTAATGTGAAATACATTCCAATAATACAGGAATAGATTGAGCTGGTTTAGACATAAATATCAATACGTCATCAGCACATAATGATGCTTGATGATCTTCTCCTCCCACTGTAATTCCATGGAAATCTTTGCTCTGTCTAATAAGTTCTGCTAGGGGTTCAGTGACTAGAGCGAAGAGCAAAGGGGTGAAAGGGGGCAACCCTGCCTTGTGCCTCTCCTATGCAGAATGGAGCTGAAGTGAGACCATTTGCAACCACTGCGACTTTAGGATTAGCGTAAAGCAACTCCACCCATCTGATAAAATTATCCCTAAGTTAAATTTCCCTGAGTGGCAAACAAAAGTCCCACTCAACTCTGTCAAAAGCTTTTTCAGCATCAAGGAGAGAACAAGTGCAGGGTGCTTTTCCTTTTGAACAAAATTAATAACATTTAAGAGTCTGCATATATTATCAGTGCTGTAACGTGATTTCACAAACCCTGTCTGGTCCGGTTTAACTATCTTTGGTAAAATGCTCTCCAGTCTGCATGCCAGTCTTATTGGTCTGTATGATGCACAGTCTTGTGGGTCTTTTGTCCTTCTTAAGTATTAGGCAGATATTTGCCATTTTCCATCTTTCAGGTATTGTACCTTGATCTAAATCAGGCATACAAATGTTAGAGAGCTCTGGCCAAAATGCTTTATAAAATTCTGGGGGGAAACTGTCAGGTCCTGGTGATTTGTTTGATGGCATTGATTGTATTGCTGCCAGGGCCTCTTCTGAAGTTATGGATGAGTTAAGGTAATTTCGGTCTTCATCTGAAATAACTGAGAGAAAATATTATTAAAACAAATCTCAAAATCTACTTGTGTAGCACTGTTTTGTGAGCGATATAATTATTCATAATAGGACTGAAATGCATCCCCAGATAGCAGGCATGTTTGGGCCACATGTGGATTTTATCTGGCACATATGGCCCAGATATGGCATTTCTGAACAGATATGGGCCAAAATGTGAAATCAACACTTAAAGTGTTCATTTTAACACTACTTCGGATCATATATGGTCCCAATCTATCTAGTGTAAAAGTACACTGTTTGTAGTGTTGAATTTACAGTGTTAATATAGCACCTTACAGTGTATAAAATTTACACCGCATGTGTAAAGTGTTACACTTACAATTGTTGCTTAAGTTTTATACTATGGGGTGTTTAACACCCCTGGTGTTGATTTAATTCCATTGAATTACACTATTAATAGCACTTATAAAGTATTCTGTTTGGTGCAAAAAAATTTACACTATTATATGGTGTTAATGTACAAGATCAGACATAAAATCAAGAGTCTTCAGACAGATGTATAAATCCAAAGTTTATTTAACAAATGGGCAAAGCGGCTACTTCAAAACATCTGCCAGATGTGTAAAGGTCAATTAGTCAATCACATTCATGAGGAGCTGCACAGAAATAATAAATAAATAATAAATAAAAATAATAATAAATAATAATAATAAATAAAAAAGTTAATACAACCCATAAAATCACCAAAATTGCCTAGACATGAGCAATTATGACAGGTAGATTTGAACAAGATTGCAGAAAGCTACTTGTCGACAGTTGTGTAGAATCCATGAACGCTGTTCCTCTTCGTCCCATCAGCGAGTAGGTATGGCTGTGTGGTCTCTCAATGCAATCAAGGTGTTCTTGTATGTTAGTGCCTAAAGATCAAAGACAAAAATAACACTCAAAGTCAGTTCTCCAATTGGCAGTCTTTATATTAGTTTTCCACAATACAATCAACCCATCTGGCAATATTTTGAGGCAGACAATAGGTAGTGTGACAAATGTCCAAATGTACCTTTTTGAAGATTACAAGGTGTTTTTCAGCTTGATATGAGGACATCTTTCCAGGTCTCTTTCAGCCTTGTGGTGATGGTGGAATCAAATGAAGGAGGAGTCGAATTGATGCAGGATCGTTGCCCCATTCTAAATAACAGATGTGAAAATTTCAGAAAAAAAATGCATGAATGTGTATAGATAATCTTATTCTGAACTATATCATCGGTTTCATCATCTTTTACTGCAGAATCCGCAGTCAATCAGGTCCTTGAAGGTCCTTTCCAGGAACTTAGCTGAGGTCTTCTCACCAAAAATCAAAACAAACAAAAAACAAAGTTCCCATTCAGTCAGTCACTCTCGACGCCATGTCGGAGTACCGATGAATAGGAATCTCGCTCACGAGAGCCAATCTACTTCGAGTGTAACTAAAACGAGCCAATGCACATTGGCATGCAATGATTGCACCAGGTGCTCATGCCACGCCGTGCGGGTATAAATGAGACACAGGTCAAATCAGCATTTTGCTTCAGAGCCGAGTGGTAGATGGTGATGCCAGATATCACTCCTTACTTCGCAGTCCTGACTGAAGACGGAAGCCGCCTTTCGGAAGCGATCTCTTCAGTCGGTGTTGGTGTGACAGCACAGCAGCGGGTCGTGTGGTCATCTCTCTTTGTTGTTTGTCAGAACAATCACAAGGGCCGTTCTCACAGCTGGTTTGGTGCGCTAGGTGGAGAGCGCCGAAAAGCCGTTCCTACAGCTGGTAAGAGCGTGCCTTTGTGTGAGAGAGCATGCACGTCAGGCTGCACTATCCCCTGACTGTGTCACCTCGACCCCTCCCCCTGCGTGCTTCAGCAACAGGGAGAGCGTCCTTCTGAAAGAGCCTACAGAGATAGAGCTTGTGTCTTTTCAAAGATGACATTCTATCTATGTGTTTCTGGATGCAGTGGTTACCTGTCACCGAGGAATGGTCACCAGCGCTGTATCTCGTGTTTGGGCATTCGTCACGCTGAGGCAGCGCTGGTGGATGACTCATGTTCTCACTGCGGGAACATGACCATCTCGGAGTTGCGGTCGAGGCTCCATCTCGCATGGGGTGGAGCCCCCGTGCCTCTGCCTCGATCTAGCCCTGCACAGAGAAACAAGAGTTGGCACAGAGCTGCCATTGGAACGCGGTGGGCCATTCACAAGATGTGCACCATCCGTATCCTTCAGGGCTCCTCTCGAGGACCAGATGTCCATCGCTGCATCGGAGGGAGGGTCAGAACTCTCTGGAGATGACGTGTCGGTGCAGGGGGCTCCTCTGGGAAGACCCGCTGTGCCCGATACTGATCCGGAGATGATGGCCATGCTTTCCCAGGCCCCTGAGAGAGTCGGGCTCGTGTGGAACCCTCCACCATGTTTCTCGGGGTGGCCCGAGCATATCAGTACAAAGTCCTGCCCTTCGGGCTGTCCCTGTCCCCCCGTGTCTTCACAAAAGTCACAGAACAGGGCGTTCACATCCTCAACTATCTCAACGACTGGCTCATTCTAGCACAGTCCAGGGATCAGTTGTGCGAACACAAGGACCTGCTGCTCAGACACCTCAGCCAGTTGGGTCTTCGGGTCAACTGGGAAAAGAGAAAACTCGCCCCGTGCAGAGGATCTTTTCTTGGTATGGAGTTGGATTTGGTCGAGCAGACAAAGGAGCGTGTCCAGTTGATGCTGAACTGCTTGAACACGTTTCAAGGCAGGATGGAGGTTCAACTGAAACAGTTTCAGAGGCTCCTGGGGCATATGGCAGCCGCGGCGGCAGTAACACTGCTTGGCCTGCTTCATACGAGACCACTTTAGCATTGGCTACACGGCCGAGATGGGCGTGGCAACGCGGCACTCAACGGGTGAGCATCACACCGGCCTGTCGCCAGTCCTTCAGTCCATGGTCAGACCCCTCGTTCCTTCAGGCCAGAGTGCCCATGGAACAGGTGTCCAGGCATGCTGTGGTTTTCACGGATGCCTCTGCTGTGGGCTGGGGAGCCACGTACAATGGGCATGTCAGGGGTTTGGACGGGCCCGCACCTACATTGGCACATCAATTGCCTCGAGTTGCTAGCAGTACATCTTGCTCTGAGCCCCCTCAAAGGGCAGTTACGGGGCAAAGATGTACTGGTCCACATGGACAACACTGCGACCGCTGCGTATATCAATTGACAAGGTGGTCTGCACTCCTGTCATATGTCACAACTCTCCCACCATCTCCTCCTCTGGAGTCAGAAGTGTCTGAGGTCGCGTCGGGCCATTCATGTCCCTGGTGTGCACAACTGTATGGCCGATGAGCTTTCACGAGCTGCGCTCCCAGGGGAGTGGCGACTCCACCCCAGGTGGTTCAGCTGATCTGGAGACAGTTCGGGGTGGCACAGGTCAACCTGTTTACCTCCCCAGAAACACCCTACTACTAGTGGTTCAATTCGCTGACCAAGGGTACACTCAGCACGGATGCCCTTGTGCACAGCTGGCCCCAGGGACTGCGCAAATATGCGTTTTCCCCAGTGAGCCTACTTGCACAGACTCTGCAAGGTCAGGGAGGAGGAGGAGCAGGTCCTGTTGGTGGCGCCGTACTGGCCCAACCGGACCTGGTTCCCAGAACTTATGCTCCTTGCGACAGCGTCCCCTTCTCTAGGGCACCCTTTCCCAGTGTTATCCAATAATCACTGAGCGGGTCATGCGGAACAGCAGTGATGGACTTCCCAGTGTGAGCCCCGTCTCATCAAGTAAGAGAGCTCAGGTGGCTTACACAGGGCACTGGAAAGGGGCAGAGGCCATGGCACTTTGGTAAGGATTCCTATTCGTCGGTACTCCGACGTGGCGTCGAAGGCGTCGGTACTCCGACGTGCCGTCACCATGTCCTCTGTACCCTGCTGGGGTGCCTGTCTACCTACTCGGCTCCTCAGCAAAAGGCTGATTTGATGCAGTCACCTGTGTCTCATTTATACCCGCACGGCATGGCATGAGCACCTGGTGCAATCATTGCATGCCAATGTGCATTGGCTCATTTTAGTTACACTCGACGTAGATTGGCTCTCACGAGGGAGATTCATATGGCGTCTCCGTTCCCTCCTTCAGGGAACGAGGGTTACATACGTAACCGAGACATTCATCACCAAACAGTTACACAGTATAATGACAACCATATCTCTCAGTAACCAGAATATTCTGTTCAGATGATTGTGTAGTCACAGAGTAGCGCCGTTCACTCACACCTGGCATTAACATTCATTTTGGGTGACGCACAAGTGAACAACTCGAAGTACAGGTGTAAACCTTTTTTTTGTTGAAATCTGAGATTTCTGTCCCTCCATTGGCAGCAACGCAACTATCAATTTGATATTTCAAAAACTTCATGAAGAGATCGTAAAACTAATCCAAATAAATCAAGCAGTTTAGTCAATTTTCTTTTTCTTCTGTTTATGTTTGGTGATTAATGTTTATATGTGAATAAACGTCTACATTAAATCTATTCTTCACAAAGCGATCAAGTCTCTTCAGAAAATTCATTTGCATTGGGTTTCTGATATCTTTATGAACTTTGAAGTGTCAAAGTGGTAATTGCGTGGACTGTCAATGGAGGGACAGAAATCGCTCAGATTTAAAATATATTCATTTGAGTTTTGAAGATGAATAAAAAGTCTTGAGGGTGAGAAATTACAACAGTTTTACACTTTTGGGTCAACTAACCCTTTCATTTTTTTTCAGTTTAATATCTTGAATTAACACAATGACAGTGATTGATGAATGTCATGAATCAAGACACAATCACTTAAGACATGTAAATTCCAGGTCTGAACAAAGGCTGATATTGTGTGGTTGCTCAGTTACGTTTTAATTTTTCATGTTCATTCATCATTTAAAATTTGTACTGCACATAGAATAATATATAATGACACTCACAATTCTGGATTCATCTTCAGCATTGTGTTGCTTTCCTGAAGGGCTTCCATCACTCAGAAGAACAGTGTCATCAGACTCACAGTTTGCCATCTCATGAGAGGAGCTTCCTTCACTCGACACTGCAGGGCTCTGGGCCAATTCTATTGAAAAAGGATTTAAAATAATATTTACAAAATTCAGTAATGCAATACAATTTAAATTAGTCAAAATATTTGTGATTACCCTTCATTTTGATTATGCTGAGAGCTGTCTATAAAGCATGGGTGTCAAATTGTAAAATTATTAATATTCAAATCCTTCATTTTAGGATCAATTAAATGAGTGTTAAAAGTTAATAGCCACAAAACCTTGTGCAATGTTCACAGTTTAAAAACAGTTTAAATATTTATATAATCTGATTATTAAATACATGTATATAATTTAAATGATTACACTAAAAATGCTGAGTTAAAAACAAAAAAAATTGACTAACCCAGCAATTGGGTTGTTTTAAGCAAACATTTAACCCAACCGCTGGGTTAAAACAACCCAATTGCTGGGCTAGTCCATTTTCAACCCAACAGTGTAATGTGATATGACCACCAGATATGATGACATGACAGACATGATATTCATTGCTAAGAACAAGCAGCGTACAAATGTAATTCACACATAAACATAGGGCGAATAAAACGTTTTTAATCGCTTTCCCTCCGCAGTATGCAAGAGTTTGCACTGCGTGCTACAGGACACTTAAACACACTGCTAATAATGCACATGCGTCACAAAAACTGAATTCTTAACGCGTTAATGTATAACACAGCCATTTTTACAGGTTTCAGTGAAAGGACACAACGTAATGCCATACTTAATGCTGTCAAAACAAATATAAAATTACCATTTGAAGAATTCTCTCATCTGCGCAGAAAAAAGCCCAAATGTGGCTGCTTCAGACCTCCTCATCAACTTCACTGCCAGAATCGTCATAAAACCAGGCCTCTGCGTGACTGGAGGCAGGAATGAATAATTTCATGAAGGCTGTCAACAAACCAAAATGAAAGAAGCTAAAATTATATATAACAAAATGTAAACACATTCCAACAAATGTATTTTAAACGTAAAATCACCTTTATCCAGGAAATAAAATCGGCATGAGAAACTTTCACATTCTTCTGTACATCTCGGCATCTCATGAACTTGACAAACTTCCTTAATCCTGCAGGTAATTATATCTAAATGGGTCCACCACCATATTTGACTAAAAATGTTAACAAATGTATTTACTATTTAATGTTAGAAAGAGAAAAGCAATCCAACCTACCGTGTCGGTCGCATGAAGATAAAATGGCGTCGTCGTCTTGCGAGGCAGCAGTCATCAGAGGGCAGAGTCAAGACTATTCGGCGCGGTTTTTTGCACTTTCAGTATAAAAATAAAAGTACACTATGTAGCACCCCGTAATTACACTGAAGAGGAGTACTCTTTAACACTTTGGATTGTTAATTTAACTCTTTGGGAATTAATAACTTTTAACACTGCAAATTTTACACTGCTGATTTTACTGTGTACATCTATTTTTTCTAAGTGTAACCATGATCATATATAATAATAATAATAACAATAATAATAATAATAATAATTTGTTACATTTATATAGGGATTTTCAAGGCGATGCTCAAAGCGCTTTACATATAGAAGGGGGGATCTCCTCAACCACCACCAATGTGCAGCACCACCTGGATGATGCAACGGCAGCCATATTGCACCAGAGGAGACATTGTTATTAAACCCTTTCAATTACAAATGATGTGCTAACTGTCACGGGCTGGTTGTATGAACACACACACACACACACACACACACACACACACACACACTCAGATGAAGATAACTCGGTAATTTTAATAAATCCACATGATGAGTCACAAGGAACAGCGCAGCAACAACAACACATCCACATTAGATGACACCAGACAATGAACTGAAAACGGAACCGAACATATATAGAGGTGATAATGATGGTGATTGATGAGTGCACAGCTGAACATAATGACACTACACTACAAAATAATGATGCCCCAAAGTTTTTGAAACTCCATAGCAGTGGAATGAAGCAAGTGCTTGAAAAGTAGAGAGACATTGACAGGGCTAAACATTACCAAGGATGGAATACAGAAAATAGTTAAGGAACTTGAACAAGAGGGGAAGGGGAAACAGGGGACCTGAACTCTCTGAAGGAAAGTAGGCCCTGTCCCAAATGGCACACTTCATATGCACTTTTGGTCTTGTGGACTTACAATGGCTGCCCTGTGCTCGTGTCCAATAAGTCCATGTGACCGTAGGGTGCCCAATTTGTCATTTTAGGTCTCAGAAGTGTGCTTGCAGAGTGACCCCTTTGCGGTCGATATACGCCTCGATGCACACCTTTGCCGAGCCCGCACTAATGCAAGCTCCGCAGCGAACTTCTTTCCGACAGTCAAAGCAGCGTTAGGTCACGAAAGTGCAGACCGTAGGGAAAACCGCAAGGGTTTAAGAGATCCAATAACCCATTGCCTGTACCAGTCATGTCCTGATTACTTCAACCTGTGAGTTATTATCTCGTTTACTCTTGCCTATTTAAGCTCTGTGTATTCACTCTTACTTTGTGAAGTTACACTGTATTTCTGAGTTATCCTTTCTGGATTACCCTTTTTGACTGTTTTCTGCCCTTTTGTGTTTGAACTCTCAGGAGATGGCTGGAGAACTAACAAACACCACCACATTAACATTGACATTTACACTGACGATAAAAACTAAACTAAAACATACACGTTACAACATGGAGTGTGTCGTGTATTTCTGTGGAGAAGCAATGATTGACAGAGTCAGTCAATTATATCCTAAAGCACACTATGACACTATATAGCAATTTCACTACAGTCTATATGAGCAGCAAGTTAAGTGAACTCAAATATACAAGACCCCATTACTCCATTAAATGGAGGGAACGAGTTTACTCGATTGAGTACAGTCATACTTGCTCACGACATCAGGAGAGATATGCAAGTCTGTTCCTCTTTCACTTTTAGCTCTTTCAAAGGTCAACTGTTGTAACTGCCAGCGACTTTACCAGCTCCTACAATGACAGTTAAACCAGTTTTGTTTTAACACACTTCATGATAGCATAGTACAAGGAAATTATTGAACATCTTTATGAATCATTTAGGTAAATTAAAAACATTATAAATTATATTCTGCCAGTACCAAGATAACGCAATTACAGTGCTATACTCGCCAGTGCAATTGCAGGAATTCAAATTCACCACTTTGAATATTGAGAGTAAGAACATTTGGGACAGAGAGGCAGAGAGATAAAACATCTTTATTTCTGCACTGAATGAACTGTGTGGGGAAACAGGATTTGAACATATACCAATCAGGCATAATTAACTTTAGTTCCTTATGTCCATTGAAATAATCCAGCTATATTTGATGTGTCATACTCTCTGCCTTACAAAGATGAATAAATAAGTAATAAATACACTCACCTAAAGGATTATTAGGAGCACCATACTAATACTGTGTTTGACCCCCTTTCACCTTCAGAACTGCCTTAATTCTACGTGGCATTGATTCAACAAGGTGCTGAAAGCATTCTTTAGAAATGTTGGCCCATATTGATAGGATAGCATCTTGCAGTTGATGGAGATTTGTGGGATGCACATCCAGGGCACGAAGCTCCCGTTCCACCACATCCCAAAGATGCTCTATTGGGTTGAGATCTGGTGACTGTGGGGGCCATTTTAGTACAGTGAACTCATTGTCATGTTCAAGAAACCAATTTGAAATGATTCGAGCTTTGTGACATGGTGCATTATCCTGCTGGAAGTAGCCATCAGAGAATGGGTACATGGTGGTCATAAAGGGATGGACATGGTCAGAAACAATGCTCAGGTAGGCCGTGGCATTTAAACGATGCCCAATTGGCACTAAGGGGCCTAAAGTGTGCCAAGAAAACATCCCCCACACCATTACACCACCACCAGCAGCCTGCACAGTGGTTACAAGGCATGATGGATCTATGTTCTCATTCTGTTTATGCCAAATTCTGACTCTACCATCTGAATGTCTCAACAGAAATCGAGACTCATCAGACCAGGCAACATTTTTCCAGTCTTCAACTGTCCAATTTTGGTGAGCTTGTGCAAATTGTAGCCTCTTTTTCCTATTTGTAGTGGAGATGAGTGGTACCCGGTGGGGTCTTCTGCTGTTGTAGCCCATCCGCCTCAAGGTTGTGCGTGTTGTGGCTTCACAAATGCTTTGCTGCATACCTCGGTTGTAATGAGTGGTTATTTCAGTCAAAGTTGCTCTTCTATCAGCTTGAATCAGTCGGCCCATTCTCCTCTGACCTCTAGCATCAACAAGGCATTTTCACCCACAGGACTGCTGCATACTGGATGTTTTTCCTTTTTCACACCATTCTTTGTAAACCCTAGAAATGGTTGTGTGTGAAAGTCCCAGTAACTGAGCAGATTGTGAAATACTCAGACCAGCCCGTCTGGCACCAACAACCATGCCACGCTCTAAATTGCTTAAATCACCTTTCTTTCCCATTCTGACATTCAGTTTGGAGTTCAGGAGATTGTCTTGACCAGGACCACACCTCTAAATGCATTGAAGCAACTGCCATGTGATTGGTTGATTAGATAATTGCATTCATGAGAAATTGAACAGGTGTTCCTAATAATCCTTTAGGTGAGTGTGAATCTATTGAATTCCAAACCTCTAATTTAAAAACTTTGTCTCATCGACGCCTTTATTGTTTTTTATAAACTATATGAATGTGGGATGCACCGATACCAGTATCTGATGCCAACAATCAATTCCATGCAGTGTGTGTAGTGTTTGTGTCCAGACAGCAGAGCAAACGTGGATCAGAGAAGGATGTTTATGAACACCTACACAAGTTTTAGTCTTCCAGATCCGTTATCATCCATTCAAAATAATAAATAATTATCTCTGTTTTCAGTTCGTAATTGTACCTTGATTTGCAACTGCATCTCATTTCTATTTCCGGACTGGGCAAATGTCTAACGTCCATTTAACTGATTAATTAACTATATGAAATGACTGTTTATGATTATGTGAATCAACTGTCTATTCTGTTACTGCTTGTAAAGTGTCCTTGAGCTTGGGAAATGCGCTATATAAAATAAACTTATTATTATTATTATTATTATTGTTATTATTAAAAGAGTTTAAGGATTTTTGGAGATGTGTTCATTGAATGCATTTTGTGTGAAAGCAATGAAAAATGACTGGCCCAAACAGACTTCTGTGTGAGGAGTTTTGAGTGTTGTGGCTTCAGGGTTGACTGATGCTTGTTAGCAACTGAACCACACCCCCCAAATTCTGACCATGTATGGTGACGTGCACAATTGTATTTGCATCAGGGCTGTGATATATACGAGTGCATTGCACTGGACAGTTGTCAGGAAGCTGTGAAGTACTTTACGCTCATCAACTCTACATTTACAGGTGATCGTTCACAGGTAAGACATGGTACAATATTTCACATGTGACTTCAAAAAATCTGTCTTATTTCTCATTTTATATTAGGAATGTTCTTTCAAATTTGTGATATAATGATTCAAACATAAAATATGAAGCAAAACAGTTCCATAAAGTAGAATTTATTATGAGCAGTGATGTGGGTAACACATTACAAGTGACGTGACTTTTGTAATCCGGTTACTTTTTTCAAGTAACTAGTAAAGTAACGCATTACATTTAAATTTACAATAAAATATCAGTTACTTTTTAAAATGTCACTTTGTTTTATAGCCACATATTGACTGACAGTTCTGCTGTACTCATGTTGAGAGAATTGTGAGTGTAGAGGCTGTCCATCTTTTCTCTGTTTCTCTGTTACCTACAGGAGCATTCCTGGACCTGTGTATCTTGAGCTGAACCCTTCCTAAGCTTCCATTTCAAGATTTTCACAGCGTAACGCATTTTCGAATGCGTCCGTCCACTGGATTGGTCTGCAGCGCCAAGGACGCGTACTCTCATGTCTCCATTCTCCCCCGACCCAGACCGTCTCTCAGGTCTGCCTTCGGGGGGCAGGAAGACCGGTATGCAGTTCTCCCATTTGGGTAGCCCTGTCTCCTCTTTGCGTCACTGAAGTCATCAAGGCAGCCCTTGTGCCACTCAGGCACACTGGGTTTGCATCCTGAGTTTTCTCAAAGACTGGTTGACTGGCTAACTAGCTCACTCTCGAGACCGGGTTTTGTGAACACTGGGACCTCGCGCTCCGGCACCTCACCTGTTGGGCCTTCAGGTCACTTGAGGAAAGAGCAAACTCTTCCCTGAAGAGGATCTCTTTTCTCGACATGCACGCACAGTGCGAGCAAGTGCAGTCAATTCTGACTTGCCCTTGTCAATTTGAGGGCAAGAGTGCGGTTCCACTGAAGTTATTTCAGAGGCTCCTGGGGCATATGGCATCCGTAGCCGCAGTAACGCCGCTCGGGTTGCTTCATATGAGACCGCTTCAGCACTGGCTTCGTGATCGAGTCCCAAGATGGGCATGGCAACAGGGCACGCTCCAGGTCCCAGTGGCTCGGGCCTGCTGTCATACCTTCACCCCTCATTTTTCTACGGGCTAAAGATCCCTTAGAACGAGTTGCTGGCATACTAATGCTGTCACGGGCTGGGGTGCCATGCACAATTGACATGCTGCCGTGGGCTCCTGTAAAGGACCCCAGCGCCTACAGTGTGTTAATTGGCTCGAGTTGCTAGCCGTACGTCTTGCCCTGCACTGCTTCCGAGCCCTGCTTTAGGTCAGACATGTACTGGTCCGCTCCCACATCTCGGTGACAGTGGCGGACACCGGATGTTGCAACTCTGCCACCATCTTCTCCTTGGAGTCTGAAGTATCTGAGGTCGCTTCGTAACGTTCATCCCGGCAAACTGACTCATGCAGCCTACAAGCTTTCACGGGTTCAGCCACTTAACCATGAGAATGTAGACTCCATCCCCAGATGGCCAGATGATTTGGGAACAGCTCAGCGACGCACAGGTAACCCTGTCGCCTCCCTCTAGCTCTTCCCATTGCCTACTAGTTTGCGTGGGCCCCGCGGCCTGCTGAATCATGCATTTTCCCCAGTGAGCCGTCTTGCACAGGTTTTGTGTTGATCACGGAGGGCAGGGAGCAGCTCCTTTGGTCGCCCCGTATTGGACCTGGACCTGGTTCTATGAACTCTTACTCCTTGCGACAGCTACTCCCTGGTCAATCCCTCTGAGGTAGGACCTCCTTACTCAGAGACGGGGGACCCTTGGCACCCACATCCCTGTCTGTGGTATGCTATTTATGTGGGCCCTGACGGGATGCGGCAGGTTTTGTACCCTACCAACACATGGTGGCTACCTTCACTTCTGCCATGGCCTTGTCTATGACAGGCCTATGTGCTGAAGTGGAACCTCTTCGTCACCTGGCACTCTTCCACGGAAGACCCCAGGAAATACCTGTTCAGGTCAGTGCTCTCCTTTCTCCAAGTAGGGTGGAGCGATGGCTATCTCCTCTACCCTGAAGGTTTAGGTGGCTGCTATATAGGCTCACCACAACCTGGTGGTCTCTAAAATGGTAGGACAGCACAACCTGATCCGCAGGTCTTATGCCCTCTTGTGACCTCACAGTGGTGTTATCTACCCTGCTGAGTGCTCCCTTTGAGCCTCGCAGATTCTGATTCTGGGATATGCTTCCCAGTGTACCTTGGTAAGCTGAGCCCTGCCCCTCATTTGTGACAGGATTCACGGCAGGGAGCTCAGGTTAGTACAGAGATCCTGCCCATTTCGTCAGTACTGACGTAACTCATAGTGTACTGACTGAAAGGGAACGTCTCGGTTATGTACACTCACCTAAAGGATTATTAGGAACACCATACTAATACTGTGTACGCCTTCAGAACTGCCTTAATTCTACGTGGCATTGATTCAACAAGGTGCTGAAAGCATTCTTTAGAAATGTTGGCCCATATTGATAGGATAGCATCTTGCAGTTGATGGAGATTTGTGGGATGCACATCCAGGGCACGAAGCTCCCGTTCCACCACATCCCAAAGATGCTCTATTGGGTTGAGATCTGGTGACTGTGGGGGCCATTTTAGTACAGTGAACTCATTGTCATGTTCAAGAAACCAATTTGAAATGATTCGAGCTTTGTGACATGGTGCATTATCCTGCTGGAAGTAGCCATCAGAGAATGGGTACATGGTGGTCATAAAGGGATGGACATGGTCAGAAACAATGCTCAGGTAGGCCGTGGCATTTAAACGATGCCCAATTGGCACTAAGGGGCCTAAAGTGTGCCAAGAAAACATCCCCCACACCATTACACCACCACCAGCAGCCTGCACAGTGGTTACAAGGCATGATGGATCTATGTTCTCATTCTGTTTATGCCAAATTCTGACTCTACCATCTGAATGTCTCAACAGAAATCGAGACTCATCAGACCAGGCAACATTTTTCCAGTCTTCAACTGTCCAATTTTGGTGAGCTTGTGCAAATTGTAGCCTCTTTTTCCTATTTGTAGTGGAGATGAGTGGTACCCGGTGGGGTCTTCTGCTGTTGTAGCCCATCCGCCTCAAGGTTGTGCGTGTTGTGGCTTCACAAATGCTTTGCTGCATACCTCGGTTGTAATGAGTGGTTATTTCAGTCAAAGTTGCTCTTCTATCAGCTTGAATCAGTCGGCCCATTCTCCTCTGACCTCTAGCATCAACAAGGCATTTTCACCCACAGGACTGCTGCATACTGGATGTTTTTCCCTTTTCACACCATTCTTTGTAAACCCTAGAAATGGTTGTGTGTGAAAGTCCCAGTAACTGAGCAGATTGTGAAATACTCAGACCAGCCCGTCTGGCACCAACAACCATGCCACGCTCTAAATTGCTTAAATCACCTTTCTTTCCCATTCTGACATTCAGTTTGGAGTTCAGGAGATTGTCTTGACCAGGACCACACCTCTAAATGCATTGAAGCAACTGCCATGTGATTGGTTGATTAGATAATTGCATTCATGAGAAATTGAACAGGTGTTCCTAATAATCCTTTAGGTGAGTGTGAATCTATTGAATTCCAAACCTCTAATTTAAAAACTTTGTCTCATCGACGCTTTTATTGTTTTTTATAAACTATATGAATGTGGGATGCACCGATACCAGTATCTGATGCCAACAATCAATTCCATGCAGTGTGTGTAGTGTTTGTGTCCAGACAGCAGAGCAAACGTGGATCAGAGAAGGATGTTTATGAACACCTACACAAGTTTTAGTCTTCCAGATCCGTTATCATCCATTCAAAATAATAAATAATTATCTCTGTTTTCAGTTCGTAATTGTACCTTGATTTGCAACTGCATCTCATTTCTATTTCCGGACTGGGCAAATGTCTAACGTCCATTTAACTGATTAATTAACTATATGAAATGACTGTTTATGATTATGTGAATCAACTGTCTATTCTGTTACTGCTTGTAAAGTGTCCTTGAGCTTGGGAAATGCGCTATATAAAATAAACTTATTATTATTATTATTATTATTGTTTATTATTAAAAGAGTTTAAGGATTTTTGGAGATGTGTTCATTGAATGCATTTTGTGTGAAAGCAATGAAAAATGACTGGCCCAAACAGACTTCTGTGTGAGGAGTTTTGAGTGTTGTGGCTTCAGGGTTGACTGATGCTTGTTAGCAACTGAACCACACCCCAAATTCTGACCATGTATGGTGACGTGCACAATTGTATTTGCATCAGGGCTGTGATATATACGAGTGCATTGCACTGGACAGTTGTCAGGAAGCTGTGAAGTACTTTACGCTCATCAACTCTACATTTACAGGTGATCGTTCACAGGTAAGACATGGTACAATATTTCACATGTGACTTCAAAAATCTGTCTTATTTCTCATTTTATATTAGGAATGTTCTTTCAAATTTGTGATATAATGATTCAAACATAAAATATGAAGCAAAACAGTTCCATAAAGTAGAATTTATTATGAGCAGTGATGTGGGTAACACATTACAAGTGACGTGACTTTTGTAATCCGGTTACTTTTTCAAGTAACTAGTAAAGTAACGCATTACATTTAAATTTACAATAAAATATCAGTTACTTTTTAAAATGTCACTTTGTTTTATAGCCACATATTGACTGACAGTTCTGCTGTACTCATGTTGAGAGAATTGTGAGTGTAGAGGCTGTCCATCTTTTCTCTGTTTCTCTGTTACCTACAGGAGCATTCCTGGACCTGTGTATCTTGAGCTGAACCCTTCCTAAGCTTCCATTTCAAGATTTTCACAGCGTAACGCATTTTCGAATGCGTCCGTCCACTGGATTGGTCTGCAGCGCCAAGGACGCGTACTCTCATGTCTCCATTCTCCCCCGACCCAGACCGTCTCTCAGGTCTGCCTTCGGGGGGCAGGAAGACCGGTATGCAGTTCTCCCATTTGGGTAGCCCTGTCTCCTCTTTGCGTCACTGAAGTCATCAAGGCAGCCCTTGTGCCACTCAGGCACACTGGGTTTGCATCCTGAGTTTTCTCAAAGACTGGTTGACTGGCTAACTAGCTCACTCTCGAGACCGGGTTTTGTGAACACTGGGACCTCGCGCTCCGGCACCTCACCTGTTGGGCCTTCAGGTCACTTGAGGAAAGAGCAAACTCTTCCCTGAAGAGGATCTCTTTTCTCGACATGCACGCACAGTGCGAGCAAGTGCAGTCAATTCTGACTTGCCCTTGTCAATTTGAGGGCAAGAGTGCGGTTCCACTGAAGTTATTTCAGAGGCTCCTGGGGCATATGGCATCCGTAGCCGCAGTAACGCCGCTCGGGTTGCTTCATATGAGACCGCTTCAGCACTGGCTTCGTGATCGAGTCCCAAGATGGGCATGGCAACAGGGCACGCTCCAGGTCCCAGTGGCTCGGGCCTGCTGTCATACCTTCACCCCTCATTTTTCTACGGGCTAAAGATCCCTTAGAACGAGTTGCTGGCATACTAATGCTGTCACGGGCTGGGGTGCCATGCACAATTGACATGCTGCCGTGGGCTCCTGTAAAGGACCCCAGCGCCTACAGTGTGTTAATTGGCTCGAGTTGCTAGCCGTACGTCTTGCCCTGCACTGCTTCCGAGCCCTGCTTTAGGTCAGACATGTACTGGTCCGCTCCCACATCTCGGTGACAGTGGCGGACACCGGATGTTGCAACTCTGCCACCATCTTCTCCTTGGAGTCTGAAGTATCTGAGGTCGCTTCGTAACGTTCATCCCGGCAAACTGACTCATGCAGCCTACAAGCTTTCACGGGTTCAGCCACTTAACCATGAGAATGTAGACTCCATCCCCAGATGGCCAGATGATTTGGGAACAGCTCAGCGACGCACAGGTAACCCTGTCGCCTCCCTCTAGCTCTTCCCATTGCCTACTAGTTTGCGTGGGCCCCGCGGCCTGCTGAATCATGCATTTTCCCCAGTGAGCCGTCTTGCACAGGTTTTGTGTTGATCACGGAGGGCAGGGAGCAGCTCCTTTGGTCGCCCCGTATTGGACCTGGACCTGGTTCTATGAACTCTTACTCCTTGCGACAGCTACTCCCTGGTCAATCCCTCTGAGGTAGGACCTCCTTACTCAGAGACGGGGGACCCTTGGCACCCACATCCCTGTCTGTGGTATGCTATTTATGTGGGCCCTGACGGGATGCGGCAGGTTTTGTACCCTACCAACACATGGTGGCTACCTTCACTTCTGCCATGGCCTTGTCTATGACAGGCCTATGTGCTGAAGTGGAACCTCTTCGTCACCTGGCACTCTTCCACGGAAGACCCCAGGAAATACCTGTTCAGGTCAGTGCTCTCCTTTCTCCAAGTAGGGTGGAGCGATGGCTATCTCCTCTACCCTGAAGGTTTAGGTGGCTGCTATATAGGCTCACCACAACCTGGTGGTCTCTAAAATGGTAGGACAGCACAACCTGATCCGCAGGTCTTATGCCCTCTTGTGACCTCACAGTGGTGTTATCTACCCTGCTGAGTGCTCCCTTTGAGCCTCGCAGATTCTGATTCTGGGATATGCTTCCCAGTGTACCTTGGTAAGCTGAGCCCTGCCCCTCATTTGTGACAGGATTCACGGCAGGGAGCTCAGGTTAGTACAGAGATCCTGCCCATTTCGTCAGTACTGACGTAACTCATAGTGTACTGACTGAAAGGGAACGTCTCGGTTATGTACACTCACCTAAAGGATTATTAGGAACACCATACTAATACTGTGTACGCCTTCAGAACTGCCTTAATTCTACGTGGCATTGATTCAACAAGGTGCTGAAAGCATTCTTTAGAAATGTTGGCCCATATTGATAGGATAGCATCTTGCAGTTGATGGAGATTTGTGGGATGCACATCCAGGGCACGAAGCTCCCGTTCCACCACATCCCAAAGATGCTCTATTGGGTTGAGATCTGGTGACTGTGGGGGCCATTTTAGTACAGTGAACTCATTGTCATGTTCAAGAAACCAATTTGAAATGATTCGAGCTTTGTGACATGGTGCATTATCCTGCTGGAAGTAGCCATCAGAGAATGGGTACATGGTGGTCATAAAGGGATGGACATGGTCAGAAACAATGCTCAGGTAGGCCGTGGCATTTAAACGATGCCCAATTGGCACTAAGGGGCCTAAAGTGTGCCAAGAAAACATCCCCCACACCATTACACCACCACCAGCAGCCTGCACAGTGGTTACAAGGCATGATGGATCTATGTTCTCATTCTGTTTATGCCAAATTCTGACTCTACCATCTGAATGTCTCAACAGAAATCGAGACTCATCAGACCAGGCAACATTTTTCCAGTCTTCAACTGTCCAATTTTGGTGAGCTTGTGCAAATTGTAGCCTCTTTTTCCTATTTGTAGTGGAGATGAGTGGTACCCGGTGGGGTCTTCTGCTGTTGTAGCCCATCCGCCTCAAGGTTGTGCGTGTTGTGGCTTCACAAATGCTTTGCTGCATACCTCGGTTGTAATGAGTGGTTATTTCAGTCAAAGTTGCTCTTCTATCAGCTTGAATCAGTCGGCCCATTCTCCTCTGACCTCTAGCATCAACAAGGCATTTTCACCCACAGGACTGCTGCATACTGGATGTTTTTCCCTTTTCACACCATTCTTTGTAAACCCTAGAAATGGTTGTGTGTGAAAGTCCCAGTAACTGAGCAGATTGTGAAATACTCAGACCAGCCCGTCTGGCACCAACAACCATGCCACGCTCTAAATTGCTTAAATCACCTTTCTTTCCCATTCTGACATTCAGTTTGGAGTTCAGGAGATTGTCTTGACCAGGACCACACCTCTAAATGCATTGAAGCAACTGCCATGTGATTGGTTGATTAGATAATTGCATTCATGAGAAATTGAACAGGTGTTCCTAATAATCCTTTAGGTGAGTGTGAATCTATTGAATTCCAAACCTCTAATTTAAAAACTTTGTCTCATCGACGCCTTTATTGTTTTTATAAACTATATGAATGTGGGATGCACCGATACCAGTATCTGATGCCAACAATCAATTCCATGCAGTGTGTGTAGTGTTTGTGTCCAGACAGCAGAGCAAACGTGGATCAGAGAAGGATGTTTATGAACACCTACACAAGTTTTAGTCTTCCAGATCCGTTATCATCCATTCAAAATAATAAATAATTATCTCTGTTTTCAGTTCGTAATTGTACCTTGATTTGCAACTGCATCTCATTTCTATTTCCGGACTGGGCAAATGTCTAACGTCCATTTAACTGATTAATTAACTATATGAAATGACTGTTTATGATTATGTGAATCAACTGTCTATTCTGTTACTGCTTGTAAAGTGTCCTTGAGCTTGGGAAATGCGCTATATAAAATAAACTTATTATTATTATTATTATTATTGTTATTATTAAAAGAGTTTAAGGATTTTTGGAGATGTGTTCATTGAATGCATTTTGTGTGAAAAAGCAATGAAAAATGACTGGCCCAAACAGACTTCTGTGTGAGGAGTTTTGAGTGTTGTGGCTTCAGGGTTGACTGATGCTTGTTAGCAACTGAACCACACCCCCCAAATTCTGACCATGTATGGTGACGTGCACAATTGTATTTGCATCAGGGCTGTGATATATACGAGTGCATTGCACTGGACAGTTGTCAGGAAGCTGTGAAGTACTTTACGCTCATCAACTCTACATTTACAGGTGATCGTTCACAGGTAAGACATGGTACAATATTTCACATGTGACTTCAAAAATCTGTCTTATTTCTCATTTTATATTAGGAATGTTCTTTCAAATTTGTGATATAATGATTCAAACATAAAATATGAAGCAAAACAGTTCCATAAAGTAGAATTTATTATGAGCAGTGATGTGGGTAACACATTACAAGTGACGTGACTTTTGTAATCCGGTTACTTTTTTCAAGTAACTAGTAAAGTAACGCATTACATTTAAATTTACAATAAAATATCAGTTACTTTTAAAATGTCACTTTGTTTTATAGCCACATATTGACTGACAGTTCTGCTGTACTCATGTTGAGAGAATTGTGAGTGTAGAGGCTGTCCATCTTTTCTCTGTTATACGCTAGGAGACACTATTACGCATTTTCTGAAAGAGTAAATCTCCTTATCAAACATGTTCAAAGAAGAAGCAGAAACAATCAATAGAAGCATTGCTGACACACATGTAAAATAACACAATCATTAAACAGCATCTAAATCAAAACTGCCTAATGTGACTGAGTGAAATATGGACCCAGGACGAGCTCTAGGACTGTGAAGCTTTGGGGTGTTGATGGACTCCATCTCCATCTGTGTTTCATCATCGCTCTGAAATCCCATCTGGACATAGTCTTTGAAAAACACACGATTTTCTTTGTCTTTGTGTTGATTAAAAAAAGATTGCATGAAGCTAGAATAAAACGTTTTTTTTGTTTGTTTACAAGCAGAGGATCTGTTCTTTCTTTTGATATATTGCATGTTCGGATATTCATACATCAAAATATTCTGGGGGCCATGAAACTTTTGTGAAAATGCAAATGAGCATCAGTCTCATCTTCTCGTGACTTTGGTGATATTCCACAGATACTGTGACAGAAGGGGACAATGGGTTTCAGCATGCTCTTCATCTTTGCTGTGCTACAGATCAGTCTGCTGTATGCTGGGGTGAACTCTAGCTCCAGTATCTCCACAGAGGATCTCTCTAACATTCATAGAACTGGTATGTTCATCTCCAGTTCTTGTGTTTCAAAGTTCTGCTCACCTAAACTAAACTATAATCCATGTGTGAAGCTATACTTAATTATAATTATTGTTAATAACCATTATATAATCAGTCTTGGGTTTGTGTAATTCTTTTGGATTTGTCTTGCAGACTCTTCTAATCACCATCACCGTCAAGCTCGTGGACATACATTAAATGCTTCAGCTATGAAAAATAAGGACCAGAGCATTCTTGACTTAAGCACTTACTTAGAGTTGTCAGAAGATCCAGTTCTAGTTTCTATTGAAAACTAAACTTATTACATTCGTGTAAAGGGGAAATGTAATGATGTTAATATAGATGTAATTAAAAGTTCAGATGCACCGAGCAAAGATGCTAATAATCAGTTTATAGTGAATAAAGACAACTTTGAAATTTTAGAGTGGAACACATGGGAAGATATACAGAATGAACAGATTCCATTTAACCCAGTAGTGATTTGTAAAAAATCTACATTACTAAAGAGAAACAAAATTTCATTTCTCGGATCAAAAACTTTTTTAAAAACACAAACAAGAAAACTGAAATTCTCACCCTAAACAATGACATAAAATTGCAGCGTTTAGAAATTGATAATTATAAAATCGAGGAAGAGAACTTGTCAAACACGTCACAAGTGCTAAAACATTTCATAGCTGAAAACAGGAACTGTAAGTCAGCCAAACATGTGGTGAAGTTCGATCAAGGCAGCGACAGATCACGCTCTTTCCTAAAGAGCCGTACGCATGCTTTCGGGGTGGCGATAGAGGCATCAGTCTCTGGAAAAATTCCAAGTTTAGTTGATCTTGCTGGACAGGTTTCTGTGAAATATGACCATAGCTGCTTGACTTCTGAAATGTCATCCAAACTTGATAAGGTTCAGCACTCAGTGAGTATGGAGACAGAGATTCCACCCAATCATTCTTGCACCATTGACATTACAAGCACAACCTTTATTTTTCTTGTCCCGTACTCTGGTCAGCTCATCCGGAAATACAAGAACAATGAAGAACGCACAACCAATATTATTGGCATGTATGATCATCAGGAAGTGGCAGAACTCCTAGCATCTGTGAATCCCTGCACACCCCTGCCAGACGGGACGAAATGTTGAAAAGCATGAAACCTGCGCACCTTCTGAAAAAATAAATGGCACGTTGCCATGTGTGTGTTCTCAACAGAATGTCAAAAAAGAAGAAAAAAAAAATGCTCGCTTTCAAAATTATTTCAAGAATAACCATTAAATTGAATTTTAACATGCCAACAGTGTTGTTATTTTATCTTTATATTGATTCTTTTCACTGCTATTTTGATTTTGATTTTTACAAGCATTTAACAACTAACAGCTATGTTTATAAGAGCACATTTAAAACTACTAACCATAACCAGTGTCATTCTGATGCACTGATAAACCAGGGGTATTCAATACAGCTCCAGTCTCTGGATTTCCTTCCCAGCGGAGGTCCTTCTCATCTGGGCAGCAGTAGTAATACTGGTAGTATACTGGTAGTATACTGGTAGTATTACTATTGCTAGTAGTATTAGTATTACTAATAGTAGTTTTACTTTCTACTACCACTACGGTAACACTTTCTATGAAGCCCATAATGAATTATAGCCCCATTTATACTCATAAATAAGTAATTATTACTAATCTATACATATATTTATAAAGGCTCATTAAGACTGCATTATAAGAACAGTTATAGTTACATTAATCGTTTTTATAATTACTGCATTTGCTTTTTCAATGCGCATGCTCATAATATCCATTATACACTGATTTATAAGTATTAATTAGTCAGTCGTATGGATCCATGAATGTATTTATAAACATGCAGCCTGTGTTATTATATTATAGTTACAATGACTTTTTAGTAATTCAGATGTATTTCTGTCAAATAAGTGAATATATTATTATTAATAGCTGTGTTGTATTCTTATAAATACTTTGAGTCAGAATTGTGACTTTATATCACGCAATTGCGGCTGATTCATTGCCTTATTGTTGACCCATTGCCTGTTTATTCTGATCTCTGCCTCTGGATTATCCTCTCGGACTTGTTTACCTGTTGAACTGCCATAGTGTTATCGACTCATTGCCTGGTTTCTGTCTCTGTTCTGGATCTCCCAAATAAAAGCTTCCGCACATGGATTCTAACACGGCTTCAGCCTCATCCTTACAAAAATAAGCCTAAAATGCAAAATAACAAGACCAATTAAGAATTAAAAGTAAGATTTATTTTCAAGTACAAATGTAAAACATTTGAAGTAAAATAATAAGAATAATAATTTCTATAGTATAAACTTGTGAAAATTAAACTATTAAATACAATTATAAAATGTTAAAATAGTTTTATTTATCATATTTATGTTGTTTTATTTTTGTAATGTATTTTTAAGTCATGTTATAATATTGTTTTGATCTGCTTGTTATTTATAACTATTAACTAAAAAGTAATAAGTTTTAAAAGTAAAGTTTTTTTGCTCATGAAAAATGAAGATTAATAAAAGAAATAAAGCCACAATGTGTCACATTTGTTACATAACATTTTTATTCAAAAATATTAATTGCTCTGCTGTTGAAGGACTTAGCCGACTTCTTTTTTTTTTTACATATAATTTCTCCAGCCTTTGAAAAAATCCTCTCACAAGGGACACTTGTTGCTGACATGCACACATATTTTTTAGCAAATACATACAAAGGAGGGAAAATTACTGCTCTCTCTTTCAATAAATTAATGGATTATGCGTTCTGGGCAAAATCTAGCTGCCTATCACAGTACAATACACAATACACACATCTCACTTTATTTGGTGTTTCCAAATGGAAATGCTCCCACACTACAGATGTACGGTATCTCTTACGTGGAGCCTCCATTTTTATCTATTCTATTAAAGTTTTTCTCCATTGGTTTGGCTCATTTCTTGAAACAGAAATTACATTCTCAAAACAACATGGACAAACCTCCAAACCACTTGGCAATTGTTCACAACAGAATTGAATTTCTCATTCATTTCATCAAATTGCAAATGTCTAAGTACATGTCTCAATGTTTCAGTTTTGCAAATGATTAAGTACAGGTAGCCTACATTTAGCACAATTTCCAAGTGAATAGATCTTGTTGATCTAAACTGATTGTTGATTCTCAGTCTAATGGTTGTTCGCTCCAAAACATGTCAGCGTCATTTCATTGTTTAAGTCATCACATGCACAATAGTCTGTTCAATTGTCAAAATTAGTCAAGAACATAATACCATGAATCCCTTGGAACATTTGATAAATTTATTACAGCAATTGACAGTCAGGTGAAACTAGAACTTGACTAACGAAGGAGGAGTTTCACACATCTCAGATGACTAATCAAACAGTATGTTTAGTTACCTGACAGGTGCTGTCCATGACTATGAATGCTGCCAAACATGTATGTAAAGAGCTTGACCATGCAGGACCAGTACAATTTCTGAACATGGAGGCACCCGGCCAAGTAATTGAACAAGGACAACTGCCTGACTTACTGAGTAAGGGTGTGTGGTAGTGGAATAGGGGGAAGAGGCCGAGGAGCACAAAGACACCATGCTGTCCCGGATGAAATTCGGGCCACAATTATAGACCATGTCATCAACCATGGCCTTACAATGGTGGAGGCAGGTCGCTGAGTGCAGCCTAATGTGCCTCGTTCTACAGTCTCCTCCATCATCCAAACCTTTACTTGGGGAAAACAGGTATGTATTCAGTCAATTATAGAAAGATATGTTTTATAGGACAGGTAAGTTCACCTGTCTTCAACAAAAATGGAAGGCAACGTTGCAGTAAGAGGAAGAGTGATGATGAGAGGGGAAGGGGTAGAGAGGGAAAGAGAGGGAAGAAGAGAGGGAAGAGAGGGTAGAGAGAGGAAGAGAGGGGTATACAGGGGTAGAGAGGGGAAGAGAGGGGTATAGATGGGTAGAGAGGGGAAGAGAGGGGTAGAGAGAGGGGTAGAGAGGGGTAGAGAGGGGAGGAAGAGAGGGAAGAGGGGATGAGAGGGTAGAGAGGGAAGAGAGGGGAAGGGGGATTAGAGGGGTAGAGAGGGGAAGAGAGGGGGTAGAGAGGGGAAGAGAGGGGAGGGAGGATGAGAGGGGTAGAGAGGGGAAGAGAGGGATAGAGAGAGGAAGAGAGGGGTAGAGAAGGGAAGAGAGGGGATAGAGGGGGTAGAGAGGGGAAGAGAGGGATAGAGAGGGGTAGAGAGAGGTAGAGAGGGGAAGAGAAGGGTAGAGAGGGGTAGAGAGGGGAAGGGGGATGAGAGGGGTAGAGAGGGGAAGAGAAGGGTAGAGAGGGGAAGAGAGGGGCAGAGAGGGGTAGAGAGGGGAAGGGGGATGAGAGGGGAAGAGAGGGGAAGAGAGGGGATGAGAGGGGTAGAGAGGGGAAGAGAGGAGTAGAGAGGGGAAGAGAGGGGTAGAGAGGGGTAGAGAGGGGTAGAGAGGGGAAGGGGGATGAGAGAGCAGTAGAGGCATTTCCAGCTTTTGGCAAATCGGACCGCCATTTTCCTCACACCTGAATACAAACAAAGGCTCGTTCAGGAACCCCCGGTGAGGGGGGAAGTTAAGCGCTGGTCAGCCCACTCAGAGACCGCGCTACAGGCAGCTCTTGATGACGTCGACTGGGACATGTTCCGGGCGAGTTCAGCTGACGTCAGTGAGTTCACGGATGTGGCACTTTGCTTCATCAACACGCTTACAGAGCAAGCCACACAAACAATAACAATAACAATAACGCCCTTCTCAAATCAGAAACCGTGGGTGGACAATTCAATCCGTGCTGCAGTGAACACACGCACTGCCGCATACAACGCCAGTCTCCTAACGGGGAATATGAATGAATACAGATCATCCTGCTATGCTCTGTGGCGTGCAGTTAAAGCTGCAAAGCTCCGTTATAAGGATCGAGTGGAGTCTCATTTCCAACTCAACGACTCGCGGCGCATTTGGCAGGGTCTGAGGTCCATCTGCTCTTTTGGATTTAAATCCTCTGCAGAGGTCAGAGCTGATCCGTCGCTTGTGAATGAGTTAAACTCTTTCTACGCTCGCTTTGATTGTAATCGTGGCAGCACGACTCCGCCAAGTGCCGCGTCAGAGGGAATTACTCAGAGCAGCAACAACCACATGATTTCTGTCTCGGAGGATGAAGTTCGGAAGGCACTCAAGCGTGTGGACGTCAGGAAAGCTGCCGGGCCGGATGGTATTTCAGGTCGTGTTCTGCGGTCCTGTGCTGATCAGCTCGCCGGATTGTTTACATCTATCTTTAATGAGTCCCTCGCTACATCTGTGGTCCCCACCTCCTTCAAAAAAAATCCACCATCATCCCTGTCCCTAAGAACAGTAAACCCTCTTGCTTAAATGACTATCGTCCAGTGGCTCTCACGTCTATAGTCATGAAGGTCTTTGAGAGACTCATTAAAAACACCATTTGCTCCTTCATTCCTGACACTTTTGACCCTCTTCAGTTTGTCTATCGTCCCAATAGATCGACTGAAGATGCCATCTCTCATGTTCTCCACTCCTCCCTCACTCACATCGACAGCAAAAGTGGGAATTACGTAAGGCTGCTATTTATTGACTATAGCTCAGCCTTTAACACCATAGTTCCCATTAAGCTAACCGCCAAACTCCTGGATCTCGGCCTGAATCCTTCTCTCTGCCACTGGATTGAGGACTTCCTCACTGGCAGGCCTCAGGTGGTGAGAATAGGGCAGTTCACCTCCACCTCCATCACCCTGAGTGTGGGAGCTCCACAGGGCTGTGTCCTGAGTCCCCTGCTCTACTCCCTCTACACACATGACTGTTTGTCCACATACAGCTCCACCTCTATCATCAAATTTGCTGATGATACTGTTGTCCTGGGCCTCATTTCCAACAACAATGAGATGGCATACTTGGACGAGGTGGAGCATCTAACATCATGGTGCCAGGACAACTGTCTCTCTCTCTGAATGTTGGCAAGACCAAAGAACTGATTGTGATGTATGTAGTGCAGACCTCATGATCAGCGGGTCACCAGTTCAAGTACCTGGGAGTAAACATCTCCGAGGACCTGACCTGGACTGCTCACATTCAGACACAGGTGAAAAAAGCCAGGCAAAGACTGTACCACCTGCACCAGCTGAGGAAATTCAGGGTTTCACCAGCTATCCTGAAAACTTTCTATTTAAGGGCGATAGAAAGTGTATTAACTCAGTGCATCACAGCGTGGTATGGGAACAGCACCAGTCATGACTGCAAAGCCCTGCAAAGAGTCGTGCGCTTATCCGAGCGTATCTCAGGGTCAGCTCTCCCGTCTCTGCAGGACGTCTACACCAAACGCTGCAAAGGTAGAGCTACTAAGATCATCAAGGACTCTAATCACCCTGCAAACCCTCATTTCACGCTGCTGCCATCTGGTAAGCGCTTCCGAAGCCTGATGGCCAAAACTGAGAGACTCAGGAGGAGCTTCTTCCCCCAGGCCATCAGACTCCTGAACTCAGTCACTTAACATCACGTGACTTCACTTCAGGATAAACATCGATACACTGACATTGCACTGCACTTTCTGTTCTCGTTGTTACTGTGTAACAACCTGTTATAAACCTGTTTGCACATTATACTCTTTATACATTTGTTAACCACATATTTATAAGTCTACAGTTTACTCACTGCACAGTCTACTTCACTTATTTTATTCCACTTCGTTATTTTTATTTTTTACTTTTTTCTACTTGACTTGATTATTTATAATTCTACAGATATATATACATTTGCCTGATTTAAAGTGTGCAGAATGCTAGATCTAATAACCCATAGCCAAAAAAAAAAAAATGAACAGTTAGTTTTACCCTTCCAGTCAAATTGTGCTCCACAAACATTAAGCAAACGTTCCACGTGTGTGTGTCCTGAGTTTTTGTCATTAAAATTCATATTTCCAGTTCTCTTTGAGAGTTTTGATCACCATAGTGTGTGACAGCTGTAGTGATGGCAAAGTGAAGTTTTCTGAACCAGTGAAGCTTTCAGCACAACTGTATCAGAAAGAGGTTCATTACTCAAAGCTTTTCAAATCAGAACTCGACGAGGACCTCTGTTGGTGAAAGTGAGGGAAAGCACTGTCGCAAAATGTTGTTTTGCAACCATTATCTTAGAAGCAAAAATGTATTAATGGATAGATGAATAAATGAATGAATTAATCAATATATTAAATGCATTGAAGCAACTGCCATGTGATTGGTTGATTAGATAATTGCATTAATGAGAAATTGAACAGGTGTTCCTAATAATCCTTTAGGTGAGTGTATATATATTAAAATATGCCATATACCAATAAATGACACTAACACTACAGAACATTGACCCAAATGACCTATAGTTCTGTATTACCACCACTTGATTACATAGATTAGATACGATAGATTTGTGTGTGTGTGTGTGTGTGTGTGTGTGTGTGTGTGTGTGTGTGTGTGTGTGTGTGTGTGTGTGTGTGTGTGTGTGTGTGTGTGTGTGTGTGTGTGTGTGTGTGTGTGTAAGCTTCTCAAATAAATTGCCCTTCATGATGGGAATAATAAAGTCTGTATCTATAGATGTCATTTAACAGCCAAAATTCAGTATAAACGAATGCATCAGACTGGATTATTTTAATATTGTCTGTAACTTACATGCAGGTTGAGGTAAGCTACTCATTGTTTCTAAATGTATGTAGTGCAGACACGAGGTTGTTTTTGTGTTTTTATTTGTCGTAATGGTCAAGAGAGAGAACTGCACACAGACTCCCTGGAATGATGCTAAGTCATTAACACAATGTTGCTCACCTTCTTCACTGGGACAGGGAGGGGTGCAGTTATAGGGAGACTGGGGTACTGCTGACTCATCTGTTGTTAAGTCTGCTAAAGGGGCATGGACAATATGAATATCTTGCTAAATGTTTCCCTGCACTGATTAAATGTTGATGAAATGTAGGCTAACACTAGCCTGCAGCTAGCTAGCTTATTTCACTATAGACAACAGGTTAATACCACTCACAGACTAAAGGCTATCCACCTTTCTTGGTGAAAAACTGGGTTACAGATTGACACCCTTTCTTTTGTCTTTCCTCTTTGCTTTTTGAAAACCAGATTTTCTTTTATTATGCAACATAGTGGTCTCTGTGTTAAGGTGACCGGATTTCTGAAATGGAAACCAGGGACATTTCCTATTTGACTGGTCAAAATATCACTAAAATCTCATTTGTTATTATCAATTAATTAAAAACAAGGACAATATATTTTTGATATGTAGGATTTTTGGTCTGGATTTAATACAATTCAACACGCCAAAAAAGAAAAGAAAAAACAATGAAAACCAATAGATTTTTTTTTTTTAAGTTAATAGTTACCACTGTAAATAACAAGCAGATCAAAACAATATTATAACATGACTTAACAAAAATACATTACAAAAATAAAACAACATAAATATGATAAATAAAACTATTTAACAGATATTTTAACATTTTATCATTGTATTTAATATTTTAATTTTCACAAGTTTATACTATAGAAATTATTATTCTTATTATTTTACTTCAAATGTTTTACATTTGTACTTGAAAATAAATCTTACTTTTAATTCTTAATTGGTCTTGTTATTTTGCATTTTAGGCTTATTTTAAGCAGTAAGTATGTGTGTTTTGCACATGTATTTGTTGCAAGTGTAATTGTTAAGGTTATTTTATAGTTCAGATGTGTGGTAATCACTGCTTTGTGACTGTGGGAGGCTCTGTTATAAAGCACATACAAACAGTATTACTTAAATTGAACATGAATAGTTAGTATGTTACAGCCTGATAATGATAATGGCACTCTGATCTCTATGGAAGCCGCAATTGCGTGATATAAAGTCACAATTCTGACTTTTTTTCTCAGAATTGTGCATTTATATCACGCAATTGCGAGTTTATATTATAACTTGCAACTGTGAGAAAAAAAGTCAGAATTTATGAGATAAAAAGTTGCAATTACTCTTTTTATTTTTTTATTTAGTGGCGGAAACGTGCTTCCATAGATCTGGGTTACGTTCTAAATGATGTAGTAGCGGCGCGCGCGCGACCAAGTAGATTCAGTGTATCTCACAGCGCCATCTGCTGGTGAAAATAATCACTACACGATTGTTCCTATAACATTGGGAGCTTTTTTGCAATATATCTGCGGGTTGTTTGGAGCTGTAAAATGGGGACATTTCCAAAACGGGGACGTCTGGTCACCCTACTCTGTGTTTCTGGCACGTAGGACTGACTTTCTGCAACTAAACACTGTCACTGATGAGTGCACTAAGGCAAGACCAAACCATTTCATGCAGATACAGGGGGGTGGTCGGTCAGTATGAATGTTTACTTTTGGGTCAATTGGGGATATTCAACTTTTATTGCCAAAATAAGTCAAATCAAAGACATCATTCATTTTATTATTATTTTAAATAGACTCAACGATGATGGTTTATATAGTGTATAATATAATAACATTTTTAAATTAGTTTTACCTATTTGTTGGGGCCCGCTGTCAGTCAGGGGCCCTTGGAATTGTCCTAACTTTTCCCCCCATACGGCGCCCATGGATACGAGCGAGAGGGAGCCCCAGTAACATTGGGGAAGATAATACAAAATCCAACACTCCAAAGTAATATTTTATATCACAAAACAACCTCAAAAATATTGTGTTAGACTACTATTTAACAAAAAGCTACTTAAGTTAGCATCAGCCTCACCTCGGACAGTCATTATCCTGACGAGATCTGAGGTGACATGTAAACAGCCTCGGCCGTTTTGTGGCAGCTGAAACATTGCTGTTTGACATCAACAAAAACATACAACGTGCAATGATATCGAAGAAAATATTTCATGTTAAGTTTGTGAAGCTTACGTTTAACAGGATCAAAACTCTTGCACCACCTCATCAAGTCAGCACTGAAGTCCAGATAAATGTATATGTGTGTCCCGTTATATTCAAGCTTCTTTTTTCCCTCGCAATGCAAAGAATTTTCACCTTGTCCTGGAAGTTAAGGAGTTTAATCATAATAGGCCTGGGATTGGCTCTATTGCTTTGACGAACTGTCGGAGAGCGATGAGCCCATTCAATGATCGGCAGAGTGGAAAAATTGCCTTGTCCCAAAAGCTGTGGAATCAGCCGAGAATTCCCCAATTTCGTCAACTTTGTCGATCAGGTAGGAGTTGTCTTTTTCCAGTTGTTGTATCCGAGCGACACACACTTGCACGTTGTCCTCATTAGCCCCAACACGCTGCTCTAACAAATTAACTTGATCTCCCAATGAATTCTGAATACTGCTATGAATGGAATCTGTTTTACATCAAAGTGAGTCAGCATATCAGTCTTGATCTGTTGAAAGGCTTCCCACAGAGTTTGAAGTGAGATATGCGGCTCCATTACAACAAACGGACAATCCAAAGAGCAGATGAAAAAACTTGTGGCTATATAAAGAAACGTACTGAGAGGCAGTCCAAATGAGAGAGATCGTACAAAGCTACTATAATGGCAATAAGCATGCTTGAAGTTGAGCTGGACGCGTTTACTCAGGCTGCGGCCATCTTGGATTGATGATGGTTAATAGTTTAATGCCATCAATGATGCATTTGTAGAGGTTAGTGACTGTTTTATCACTCGCAATAAGTATTTATAAGAATACAACACAGCTATTAATAATAATATATTCACTTATTTGACAGAAATACATCTGAATTACTAAAAAAGTCATTGTAACTATAATATAATAACACAGGCTGCATGTTTATAAATACATTCATGGATCCATACGACTGACTAATTAATACTTATAAATCAGTGTATAATGGATTATGAGCATGCGCATTGAAAAAGCAAATGCAGTAATTATAAAAACGATTAATGTAACTATAACTGTTCTTATAATGCAGTCTTAATGAGCCTTTATAAATATATGTATAGATTAGTAATAATTACTTATTTATGAGTATAAATGGGGCTATAATTCATTATGGGCTTCATAGAAAGTGTTACCGTAGTGGTAGTAGAAAGTAAAACTACTATTAGTATTAATACTAATACTAGCAATAGTAATACTACCAGTATACTACTACAGTATTACTACTGCTGCCCAGATGAGAAGGACCTCTGCTGGGAAGGAAATCCAGAGACTGGAGCTGTATTGAATACCCTGGTTTATCAGTGCATCAGAATGACACTGGTTATGGTTAGTAGTTTTAAATGTGCTCTTATAAACATAGCTGTTAGTTGTTAAATGCTTGTAAAAATCAAAATCAAAATAGCAGTGAAAAGAATCAATATAAAGATAAAATAACAACACTGTTGGCATGTTAAAATTATTCTTGAAATAATTTTGAAAGCGAGCATTTTTTTCTTCTTTTTTGACATTCTGTTGAGAACACACACATGGCAACGTGCCATTTATTTTTTCAGAAGGTGCGCAGGTTTCATGCTTTTCAACATTTCGTCCCGTCTGGCAGGGGTGTGCAGGGATTCACAGATGCTAGGAGTTCTGCCACTTCCTGATGATCATACATGCCAATAATATTGGTTGTGCGTTCTTCATTGTTCTTGTATTTCCGGATGAGCTGACCAGAGTACGGGACAAGAAAAATAAAGGTTGTGCTTGTAATGTCAATGGTGCAAGAATGATTGGGTGGAATCTCTGTCTCCATACTCACTGAGTGCTGAACCTTATCAAGTTTGGATGACATTTCAGAAGTCAAGCAGCTATGGTCATATTTCACAGAAACCTTTCCAGCAAGATCAACTAAACTTGGAATTTGTCCAGAGACTGATGCCTCTATCGCCACCCCGAAAGCATGCGTACGGCTCTTTAGGAAAGAGCGTGATCTGTCGCTGCCTTGATCGAACTTCACCACATGTTTGGCTGACTTACAGTTCCTGTTTTCAGCTATGAAATGTTTTAGCACTTGTGACGTGTTTGACAAGTTCTCTTCCTCGATTTTATAATTATCAATTTCTAAACGCTGCAATTTTATGTCATTGTTTAGGGTGAGAATTTCAGTTTTCTTGTTTGTGTTTTTAAAAAGTTTTTGATTCGAGAAATGAAATTTTGTTTCTCTTTAGTAATGTAGATTTTTTACAAATCACTACTGGGTTAAATGGAATCTTTTCATTCTGTATATCTTCCCATGTGTTCCACTCTAAAATTTCAAAGTTGTCTTTATTCACTATAAACTGATTATTAGCATCTTTGCTCGTGCATCTGAACTTTTAATTACATCTATATTAACATCATTACATTTCCCCTTTACACGAATGTAATAAGTTTCGTCTTCAATAGAAACTAGAACTGGATCTTCTGACAACTCTAAGTAAGTGCTTAAGTCAAGAATGCTCTGGTCCTTATTTTTCATAGCTGAAGCATTTAATGTATGTCCACGAGCTTGACGGTGATGGTGATTAGAAGAGTCTGCAAGACAAATCCAAAAGAATTACACAAACCCAAGACTGATTATATAATGGTTATTAACAATAATTATAATTAAGTATAGCTTCACACATGGATTATAGTTTAGTTTAGGTGAGCAGAACTTTTGAAACACAAGAACTGGAGATGAACATACCAGTTCTATGAATGTTAGAGAGATCCTCTGTGGAGATACTGGAGCTAGAGTTCACCTCAGCATACAGCAGACTGATCTGTAGCACAGCAAAGATGAAGAGCTGCTGAAACCCATTGTCCCCTTCTGTCACAGTATCTGTGGAATATCACCAAAGTCACGAGAAGATGAGACTGATGCTCATTTGCATTTTCACAAAAGTTTTGTGGCCCCCAGAATATTTTGATGTATGAATATCCGAACATGCAATATATCAAAAGAAAGAACAGATCCTCTGCTTGTAAACAAACAAAAAAAACGTTTTATTCTAGCTTCATGCAATCTTTTTTTAATCAACACAAAGACATGTAATATTTTGAACAAAAAGCTGAGAAAATCGTGTGTTTTTCAAAGACTATGTCCAGATGGGATTTCAGAGCGATGATGAAACACAGATGGAGATGGAGTCCATCAACACCCCAAAGCTTCACAGTCCTAGAGCTCGTCCTGGGTCCATATTTCACTCAGTCACATTAGGCAGTTTTGATTTAGATGCTGTTTAATGATTGTGTTATTTTACATGTGTGTCAGCAATGCTTCTATTGATTGTTTCTGCTTCTTCTTCTAACGTGTTTGATAAGGAGATTTACTCTTTCAGAAAATGCGTAATAGTGTCTCCTAGCGTATAACAGAGAAAAGATGGACAGCCTCTACACTCACAATTCTCTCAACATGAGGACAGCAGAACTGTCAGTCAATATGTGGCTATAAAACAAAGTGACATTTTAAAAAGTAACTGATATTTTATTGTAAATTTAAATGTAATGCGTTACTTTACTAGTTACTTGAAAAAAGTAACCGGATTACAAAAGTCACGTCACTTGTAATGTGTTACCCACATCACTGCTCATAATAAATTCTACTTTATGGAACTGTTTTGCTTCACATTTTATGTTTGAATCATTATATCACAAATTTGAAAGAACATTCCTAATATAAAATGAGAAACAAGACAGATTTTTGTCTTACCTGTGAACGATCACCTGTAAATGTAGAGTTGATGAGCGTAAAGTACTTCACAGCCTCTTGACAACTGTCCAGTGCAATGCACTCGTATATATCACAGCCCTGATGCAAATACAATTGTGCACGTCATCATACATGGTCAGAATTTGGGGGGAGGGGGGAGGGGAGGGGGCACAACACTCAAAACTCCTCACACAGAAGTCTGTTTGGGCCAATCATTTTTCATTACTTTCACACAAAATGCATTCAATGAGCACATCTGCAAAAATCCTTAAACTCTTTTAATAATAATATGTTTAATTTATATAGCGCATTTCCCAAGCTCAAGGACACTTTACAAGCAGTAACAGAATAGACAGTTGATTCACATAATCATAAACAGTCATTTCATATAGTTAATTAATCAGTTAAATGGACGTTAGACATTTGCCCAGTCCGGAAATAGAAATGAGATGCAGTTGCAAATCAAGGTACAATTACGAACTGAAAACAGAGATAATTTATTATTTTGAATGGATGATAACGGATCTGGAAGACTAACACTTGTGTAGGTGTTCATAGACATCCTTCTCTGATCCATGTTTGCTCTGCTGTCTGGACACAAACACTACACACACTGCATGGAATTGATTGTTGGCATCAGATACTGGTATCGGTGCATCCCACGTTCATATAGTTTATAAAAAACAAAGGCATCAATGAGACAGTTTTTAAATTAGAGGTTTGGAATTCAATAGATTTACACTCACCTAAAGGATTATTAGGAACACCTGTTCAATTTCTCATGAATGCAATTATCTAATCAACCAATCACATGGCAGTTGCTTCAATGCATTTAGGGGTGTGGTCCTGGTCAAGACAATCTCCTGAACTCCAAACTGAATGTCAGAATGGGAAAGAAAGGTGATTTAAGCAATTTTGAGCATGACATGGTTGTTGGTGCCAGACGGGCCGGTCTGAGTATTTCACAATCTGCTCAGTTACTGGGATTTTCACGCACAACCATTTCTAGGGTTTACAAAGAATGGTGTGAAAAGGGAAAAACATCCAGTATGCAGCAGTCCTGTGGGTGAAAATGCCTTGATGTTAGAGGTCAGAGGACAATGGGCCGACTGATTCAAGCTGATAGAAGAGCAACTTTGACTGAAATAACCACTCGTTACAACCGAGGTATGCAGCAAAGCATTTGTGAAGCCACAACACGCACAACCTTGAGGCGGATGGGCTACAACAGCAGAAGACTCCACCAGGTACCACTCATCTCCACTACAAATAGGAAAAAGAGGCTACAATTTGCACAAGCTCACCAAAATAAACAGAATGAGAACATGGATCCATCATGCCTTGTTACCACTGTGCAGGCTGGTGGTGGTGGTGTAATGGTGTGGGGGATGTTTTCTTGGCACACTTTAGGCCCCTTAGTGCCAATTGGGCATCGTTTAAATGCCACGGCCTACCTGAGCATTGTTTCTGACCATGTCCATCCCTTTATGACCACCATGTACCCATTCTCTGATGGCTACTTCCAGCAGGATAATGCACCATGTCACAAAGCTCGAATCATTTCAAATTGGTTTCTTGAACATGACAATGAGTTCATTGTACTAAAATGGCCCCCACAGTCACCAGATCTCAACCCAATAGAGCATCTTTGGGATGTGGTGGAATGGGAGCTTCAGACCCTGGATGTGCATCCCACAAATCTCCATCAACTGCAAGATGCTATCCTATCAATATGGGCCAACATTTCTAAAGAATGCTTTCAGCACCTTGTTGAATCAATGCCACGTAGAATTAAGGCAGTTCTGAAGGTGAAAGGGGGTCAAACACAGTATTAGTATGGTGCTCCTAATAATCCTTTAGGTGAGTGTATTTATTACTTATTTATTCATCTTTGTAAGGCAGAGAGTATGACACATCAAATATAGCTGGATTATTTCAATGGACATAAGGAACTAAAGTTAATTATGCCTGATTGGTATATGTTCAAATCCTGTTTCCCCACACAGTTCATTCAGTGCAGAAATAAAGATGTTTTATCTCTCTGCCTCTCTGTCCCAAATGTTCTTACTCTCAATATTCAAAGTGGTGAATTTGAATTCCTGCAATTGCACTGGCGAGTATAGCACTGTAATTGCGTTATCTTGGTACTGGCAGAATATAATTTATAATGTTTTTAATTTACCTAAATGATTCATAAAGATGTTCAATAATTTCCTTGTACTATGCTATCATGAAGTGTGTTAAAACAAAACTGGTTTAACTGTCATTGTAGGAGCTGGTAAAGTCGCTGGCAGTTACAACAGTTGACCTTTGAAAGAGCTAAAAGTGAAAGAGGAACAGACTTACATATCTCTCCTGATGTCGTGAGCAAGTATGACTGTACTCAATCGAGTAAACTCGTTCCCTCCATTTAATGGAGTAATGGGGTCTTGTATATTTGAGTTCACTTAACTTGCTGCTCATATAGACTGTAGTGAAATTGCTATATAGTGTCATAGTGTGCTTTAGGATATAATTGACTGACTCTGTCAATCATTGCTTCTCCACAGAAATACACGACACACTCCATGTTGTAACGTGTATGTTTTAGTTTAGTTTTTATCGTCAGTGTAAATGTCAATGTTAATGTGGTGGTGTTTGTTAGTTCTCCAGCCATCTCCTGAGAGTTCAAACACAAAAGGGCAGAAAACAGTCAAAAAGGGTAATCCAGAAAGGATAACTCAGAAATACAGTGTAACTTCACAAAGTAAGAGTGAATACACAGAGCTTAAATAGGCAAGAGTAAACGAGATAATAACTCACAGGGTGAAGTAATCAGGACATGACTGGTACAGGCAATGGGTTATTGGATCTCTCTAAACCCTTGCGGTTTTCCTACGGTCTGCACTTTCGTGACCTAACGCTGCTTTGACTGTCGGAAAGAAGTTCGCTGCGGAGCTTGCATTAGTGCGGGCTCGGCAAAGGTGTGCATCGAGGGCGTATATCGACCGCAAAGGGGTCACTCGCAAGCACACTTCTGAGACCTAAAATGACAAATTGGGCACCCTACAGTCACATGGACTTATTGGACACGAGCACAGGGCAGCCATTGTAAGTCCACAAGACCAAAAGTGCATATGAAGTGTGCCATTTGGGACAGGGCCTACTTTCCTTCAGAGAGTTCAGGTCCCCTGTTTCCCCTTCCCCTCTTGTTCAAGTTCCTTAACTATTTTCTGTATTCCATCCTTGGTAATGTTTAGCCCTGTCAATGTCTCCTCTACTTTTCAAGCACTTGCTTCATTCCACTGCTATGGAGTTTCAAAACTTTGGGGCATCATTATTTTGTAGTGTAGTGTCATTATGTTCAGCTGTGCACTCATCAATCACCATCATTATCACCTCTATATATGTTCGGTTCCGTTTTCAGTTCATTGTCTGGTGTCATCTAATGTGGATGTGTTGTTGTTGCTGCGCTGTTCCTTGTGACTCATCATGTGGATTTATTAAAATTACCGAGTTATCTTCATCTGAGTGTGTGTGTGTGTGTGTGTGTGTGTGTGTGTGTGTGTGTGTGTGTGTGTGTCATACAACCAGCCCGTGACAGTTAGCACATCATTTGTAATTGAAAGGGTTTAATAACAATGTCTCCTCTGGTGCAATATGGCTGCCGTTGCATCATCCAGGTGGTGCTGCACATTGGTGGTGGTTGAGGAGATCCCCCCTTCTATATGTAAAGCGCTTTGAGCATCGCTTGAAAATCCCTATATAAATGTAACAAATTATTATTATTATTATTATTGTTATTATTATTATTATATATGATCATGGTTACACTTAGAAAAAATAGATGTACACAGTAAAATCAGCAGTGTAAAATTTGCAGTGTTAAAAGTGATTAATTCCCAAAGAGTTAAATTAACAATCCAAAGTGTTAAAGAGTACTCCTCTTCAGTGTAATTACGGGGTGCTACATAGTGTACTTTTATTTTTATACTGAAAGTGCAAAAAACCGCGCCGAATAGTCTTGACTCTGCCCTCTGATGACTGCTGCCTCGCAAGACGACGACGCCATTTTATCTTCATGCGACCGACACGGTAGGTTGGATTGCTTTTCTCTTTCTAACATTAAATAGTAAATACATTTGTTAACATTTTTAGTCAAATATGGTGGTGGACCCATTTAGATATAATTACCTGCAGGATTAAGGAAGTTTGTCAAGTTCATGAGATGCCGAGATGTACAGAAGAATGTGAAAGTTTCTCATGCCGATTTTATTTCCTGGATAAAGGTGATTTTACGTTTAAAATACATTTGTTGGAATGTGTTTACATTTTGTTATATATAATTTTAGCTTCTTTCATTTTGGTTTGTTGACAGCCTTCATGAAATTATTCATTCCTGCCTCCAGTCACGCAGAGGCCTGGTTTTATGACGATTCTGGCAGTGAAGTTGATGAGGAGGTCTGAAGCAGCCACATTTGGGCTTTTTTCTGCGCAGATGAGAGAATTCTTCAAATGGTAATTTTATATTTGTTTTGACAGCATTAAGTATGGCATTACGTTGTGTCCTTTCACTGAAACCTGTAAAAATGGCTGTGTTATACATTAACGCGTTAAGAATTCAGTTTTTGTGACGCATGTGCATTATTAGCAGTGTGTTTAAGTGTCCTGTAGCACGCAGTGCAAACTCTTGCATACTGCGGAGGGAAAGCGATTAAAAACGTTTTATTCGCCCTATGTTTATGTGTGAATTACATTTGTACGCTGCTTGTTCTTAGCAATGAATATCATGTCTGTCATGTCATCATATCTGGTGGTCATATCACATTACACTGTTGGGTTGAAAATGGACTAGCCCAGCAATTGGGTTGTTTTAACCCAGCGGTTGGGTTAAATGTTTGCTTAAAACAACCCAGTTGCTGGGTTAGTCAATTTTCAACCCAACTTGGGTTGTTTTTAACTCAGCATTTTTTAGTGTAATCATTTAAATTATATACATGTATTTAATAATCTGATTAAATAAACATTTAAACTGTTTTTAAGGCCTCCATGTGAATATTGCACAAGGTTTTGTGGCTATTAACTTTTAACACTCATTTAATTGATCCTAAAATGAAGGATTTGAATATGAATAATTTTACAATTTGACACCCATGCTTTATAGACAGCTCTCAGCATAATCAAAATGTAAGGTCCATCCGTTAGCCCAAGGACGGAATCTAACGGCCTGGTCGAAGGACTTCTGCGTGTTCGCCTTCTCAGCACTTCTGTTGGATTCACTTAATTTATGACCATCGAATTTTAAATCTGACTCCATGAATAATTTGATCTTACTCCAATTCTTTGTAACTTTGTTACATTTGTTACATTTGTAACTTAACAGCTGATCATAAGTTTAGTTGTGATTTAATTTAGATCTTTGATTTCTCTTAGTATCTCTTAATTTCAAATACTCGTTCCTCCATGGGACCCGAGTCGCTCAGAGGATAATGCTCGCGATTATAATTACATTACCTCACGGACGCAAATTAGTCAGTTCTGATATTACAGAGGATTACAGAGTGAACTATTTTACCTTTAAGTGAGTCGCAAATGCTTACTCATAACAGAAAGTGTAATTTTAGCAATAGTCACGAGCTGTAACTTGATAATAACAGTGACACCCAGAAATCAGATTGCCCCTCATGCTTAGCGCCATGCTCCGGTCATGGGGTCCTCGGTATGAATCTGCCCTGACAGAAAGATTTACGGAAACTCCTACAAAACTCCGCATGCGACACTACTTGAGTAATGATTTATGAAAAATACAGAATAAATCAAGATTAACATTTATTTTGGCCAGACAGAACTTAAAGAACATAATTAAACATGAATCCATGGTACACAACTTTCAGCATAAAATACAATTAAGTAATATGAAAATAGTTTCAAAGAGTCATATCTGGCACAATACATACAGCGTGTGTGAGTGTCTCTTATGACACTGACACAACACTGCATGGGGGTTCTGTCTACAGAATGTTCCCCAAATGGCAGCCCTGCTACCCTTCCTTAAATACCCAGACCAGAACAAAGGGTTGTAACTATTTGCAACACAAACACCTAGTTTGGGGGAGGAGATCAGATATCTTTGGAGAGACCACTCAAAAAGAGAACACAAGTCTCATATGTTTCAATCTTTCTAACCCTATCAGTGACTTCAGTGATGTTGAGACCATTTTACCAATCGCACTATGACCTTTAAAAGACACCAGACATGAAAGGGATAAAACAATAGATTCACAAGATAAATCATATGTAGTATATCTGCATTCTGGGACTTGAATCAGGGGGAAGGGGGAAAGGGAGGTAGAGAGGGGGAGAGGGTTTTGGTCAGGGCGGTGTCCTACAGTTTCTCTGTGAGATCTTCTCTTCAGATTGAGTTTTATTGTTTTAATGCAGGGTGTTGGATCTCAGCTTTTGTCTTAGCAGTAAAACCGGTCCTTACAGACGGCCCCTGGCCCCTTGGGACAAATTCATATGAGTTTCCAAGGGGACATATTTGGATATTCCCTGTTTCCATATTTTGGATGTTGTTTCCATAGTGTTCATGGTGCTGATCCTTGTTAACAGCACAAGTCCATGGGTGCAGGAATCAAGTAGTCACCTGAAATAACAACATTAAGACAGGCTGAACATGAAGATGAAAACACTGCAAAACACACCTCTGGCACAGTCCCTTTAGGTGTAGGCGTACTGCGCTGACTGGATGCTGTCGCAATTGGACAGGATATCTATGATCCTGTTGGTCAGGTTTGCTTCCACCTGCACTTGATTGTGATAGTTTTCAGTCTGTAGAATGACTTGTCCCAAGTCTGTTGTGTCCATTAGCAGAAAGTGTCAGTGGAAAGTGTCTTTACACTTTGAGGAAGCATCTGTGTCCTGTCCTCCCCAGGATTCTTAGGTAGCTGACCCTTTGAGAAGTCCTCGGTCACCTTCAAGCAGAAGGTTTGGTTTGCCGGGCAGGTCAGATCTCCATGGGTGAAGGAATCATTTCACTGATGAAGCTCCATTGTGTGTGAGACACCTGAACAACTTCTGAATAACCATGCAATAATTGAACACTGATGACTTTCTGGTTATTGTGAGATGGGAAAAGAGAGTTGTTGGATAAACACAAGAACATAAGAATAACAACACATGATAAACTCATGTCAGAAGTGCGAGTGGTAAATACGGTCTCATTCCTCAGGGTCAAATATTTAGTGAGTAGGTCTCATTTGATAGCCAGATTCTTCACTGACATGGAAGTGGAATTTAAACGTGGTCTGGATGAATTACAGGAAGGGTAACAAAACATCAATATAACAAGTATATTTACCAGAAGTATGCATAATCAAAATATATCACATAATTAAACATGGAATTACACAATTTAATAATTGTTATTATAAAAGTGTCTATATCAGTTGGTTTTTACTTTCAAATCATTACTGAAAGCTAATATTTCAATCAAATCACTTAGAGAATGAGATTTACAGAAACAGAGATTTAAAATCTCTAGTTTAGCTTTTGCACTCATCTTCTGTGCATTTGATGTACAGGCTAAGACACACTCAAGGTAAGGCAGGTCTGACTGAGAATTGTTTTATTAATTGATAGAAATGCCTGCACTCTGCATCTAACTCTTTTAGATATATTTTCATTGTCATTAGTGATATGTTGGAAACTAGGGGCCCTCCCAGTTTGCAACAATACCACTGACTGGACATAATAAAGATTTTGTCCATCAATTTACTAATCAATTAATTGTCAATCAATTGATGTGTGTCGATAGCCATGCACATGTTTTATGCACCTTACATGGAATACATATAGGAAGTTGACATGGCTGTAAGCCATAAACTTGTTCAACATAACTGAAAAGGAATTATGAAAATAATTGCCCTTGTCCTATATGTATGAAGGTGAATAATGTATGATAGATTTGCATTATATTAATGATTTTGCCCTGGATAGTCCTATGATCTATTCCAGGTAGAGATGTTGTGTGGTTTTAGAGTTAAAAGTGTGTGTGTGTGTATGTTGTGTATAGGAGATGGGTGGTGTCTATCCTACCATAATCTGTGTTGTATAATTTAGTTCCAGTTTTTACACTGGGAAGCCATGTAGCTATGTGTGCTGTGGGGTGTGAATGGCTTCATGAAGTATCTTCACTCCCATCTCCTATGTTAAGTTGTGTGTGTGTATCCTGGCTGATGCCGGCCAGCCCAGACCCTTGTGGAGTCTGGGTCTGAAGAGTGGCAGCCATCAGCCTGAAAGGAAAACAAACACAGAGAGAGAAACACAGAGAGAAACACAGTCTAATATTGGACCTTTACACAAATTTCACTAAGATAGATGGTGCTATCTTATTTTTTCTTCAATGGCCTTAGCCAGACAGTTGTTGCATATGGCTTTAATCTGTTAAGGTTTTATGCCATTATGAGAGAATTTGTTTTAGTTTACAAAGACATGGATCATCATCATGATTATGTTTCTGTAAAGGAAAAAGGTCAAATAAACTGATTTATAATGGTCAGGTCTGACTGCTGGTGTGTAAATGCAGTCAGACCCGTTCCACCTTAAGCTGTTGTTGCAGTTGTGTTTACACAATCTGCTGTATTGTGATCATTATCACACTCAGGTCCCCTGGGGGATCTCTTTGAATGATGCTGTTTATACAAGCCAGATCTGGGTTTAGAGCAACGGGTTCTTTGGTATTTATGGTGTCTTTCAAACTCTTGACCATTTGGATCTCTGTGGTGTGTATCCTGTGGAGTCAATGTCTGAGATTAACATAACACACAGCTTTCATTACATTCCCGGTAAATAACTTCCCCGATCAGAACCCATGCGATCTAACGCTCCCAGAAAGGAGTTTGCTAAAACTTGCACCTCTTTGTTTGTCATTGCATCACAATGGAAAGCTCGCACCTCCTCTCTCTCCCTGGGTTTGAGATTGGAATGTAAATGATTAGGTCTTGAATGAATTCAGCCTATTCAAGTTACAGCAATCAGGTTAATCATTTAACTGGGCATTGTCATTTTTCTCATTAAAGATTCTTGCACAACTAGAAGGTAAAGAAGTTCTTTCTCTTTAGGTTTTTCACTTCAGTTTTCTTTCTTAACGTTAATTTCTTTAACCATCTATGTTCTCCTTCCCATCATTTCAACACTGATAGTGCTCTTGCCATCTTGTTCCCTAATGCACATCCCATCTTTCTACATTCTGATCCTCCTTCTACTCCTTCAACAATCTTTCATCCTCTAAATAATGCTGAATCATCATGAGATCAAAAGCCATTCCTAGCCATTATAATATAATTTACATTATAATCATAATATAAATCATATTATATTAAAATAGTATGAATTAAAAATAATTGTATTTGCTGGTCTCAAGAGGGTCTCTGCTGAGTCCTGTGTCTCACTGATCTCACTGATCTTTCAGATTGGCCCTGCAGCTCCTGCTGTGCTGGCGGGATCATTGTGTGACACAGCAACAAGACCAAACTGGAAACCAGTCATCAACTTAGATGCTGTGGACGTTCAATAAACTGCAAACGCTGAGCGCACGGGTCAAATCATTGCTCAATTTAAAGATTTTGTGACTACACAATATAGAATTGGGCACAATTTTCTTATTTTTAGATATTATCAATTGCATTCTTTGGAGAATCTATTTGCATATAAAAGAAAGGTTTGACAAAGACAGGTCTGATGAAGAAAGACAAAGTTCATCTTTGTTCTGTTAATTTTCTCAGTCTCTTTTGAGACACTAATGAAGACACAAAGTGCAGCAATGTCTGAAATAAGACCATAGTAAAACGCTATATTTCACAACACATTTATAATTGTGACATCAGTCCTGAATCAGTTTTGTCCACCTTCACATTTTACACACAAAGGATTGCAGTGAGATCTTTTCCAGTAAGATTTTGTTCACACATTAACGTGGCCATTTGTTTTTTTTCTTTGCTGTGTTGTTGCAGCAAAGCAAATAAACAAATGTAACTGACCTTTAATTTACAGCCTTCTTTTTGAGTACCGAAATAAAATTTCTCTCTTGCTGCGTATGCAAACAAGGAGAATTTTAAAGCAAGGGATATCATTTCTACTCTACGCTGTTGCTTTCATGTTCCTGATAAGCACTTTGGTTGTCTAATTCTCAAGCCTTCATCGGATTTATACAGTATTCAATATATTCCCAACATTTCTAAAAGCAAAAAAATGGACTTACCATCACAGCTGAAGAAAGAGAAGGAAATCACCTCTTGCTTGTTGTAATCCCAATACTTCGCTGAAAAGACACTCGCATCCTGGAGATCACGGAGGTCCGGGTCACCATTTTGTAAGGTCCATCCGTTAGCCCAAGGACGGAATCTAACGGCCTGGTCGAAGGACTTCTGCGTGTTCGCCTTCTCAGCACTTCTGTTGGATTCACTTAATTTATGACCATCGAATTTTAAATCTGACTCCATGAATAATTTGATCTTACTCCAATTCTTTGTAACTTTGTTACATTTGTTACATTTGTAACTTAACAGCTGATCATAAGTTTAGTTGTGATTTAATTTAGATCTTTGATTTCTCTTAGTATCTCTTAATTTCAAATACTGCTTCCTCCATGGGACCCGGAGTCGCTCAGAGGATAATGCTCACGATTATAATTACATTACCTCACGGACGCAAATTAGTCAGTTCTGATATTACAGAGGATTACAGAGTGAACTATTTTACCTTTAAGTGAGTCGCAAATGCTTACTCATAACAGAAAGTGTAATTTTAGCAATAGTCACGAGAGCTGTAACTTGATAATAACAGTGACACCCAGAAATCAGATTGCCCTCATGCTTAGCGCCATGCTCCGGTCATGGGGTCCTCGGTATGAATTTGCCCTGACAGAAAGATTTACGGAAACTCCTACAAAACTCCGCATGCGACACTACTTGAGTAATGATTTATGAAAAATACAGAATAAATCAAGATTAACATTTATTTTGGCCAGACAGAACTTAAAGAACATAATTAAACATGAATCCATGGTACACAACTTTCAGCATAAAATACAATTAAGTAATATGAAAATAGTTTCAAAGAGTCATATCTGGCACAATACATACAGCGTGTGTGAGTGTCTCTTATGACACTGACACAACACTGCATGGGGCTTCTGTCTACAGAATATTCCCCAAATGGCAGCCCTGCTACCCTTCCTTAAATACCCAGACCAGAACAAAGGGTTGTAACTATTTGCAACACAAACACCTAGTTTGGGGGAGGAGATCAGATATCTTTGGAGAGACCACTCAAAAAGAGAACACAAGTCTCATATGTTTCAATCTTTCTAACCCTATCAGTGACTTCAGTGATGTTGAGACCATTTTACCAATCGCACTATGACCTTTAAAAGACACCAGACATGAAAGGGATAAAACAATAGATTCACAAGATAAATCATATGTAGTATATCTGCATTCTGGGACTTGAATCAGGGGAAGGGGGAAAGGGAGGTAGAGAGGGGAGAGGGTTTTGGTCAGGGCGGTGTCCTACAGTTTCTCTGTGAGATCTTCTCTTCAGATTGAGTTTTATTGTTTTAATGCAGGGTGTTGGATCTCAGCTTTTGTCTTAGCAGTAAAACCGGTCCTTACAGACGGCCCCTGGCCCTTAGGACAAATTCATATGAGTTTCAAAGGGGACATATTTGGATATTCCCTGTTTCCATATTTTGGATGTTGTTTCCATAGTGTTCATGGTGCTGATCCTTGTTAACAGCACAAGTCCATGGGTGCAGGAATCAAGTAGTCACCTGAAATAACAACATTAAGACAGGCTGAACATGAAGATGAAAACACTGCAAAACACACCTCTGGCACAGTCCCTTTAGGTGTAGGCGTACTGCGCTGACTGGATGCTGTCGCAATTGGACAGGATATCTATGATCCTGTTGGTCAGGTTTGCTTCCACCTGCACTTGATTGTGATAGTTTTCAGTCTGTAGAATGACTTGTCCCAAGTCTGTTGTGTCCATTAGCAGAAAGTGTCAGTGGAAAGTGTCTTTACACTTTGAGGAAGCATCTGTGTCCTGTCCTCCCCAGGATTCTTAGGTAGCTGACCCTTTGAGAAGTCCTCGGTCACCTTCAAGCAGAAGGTTTGGTTTGCCGGGCAGGTCAGATCTCCATGGGTGAAGGAATCATTTCACTGATGAAGCTCCATTGTGTGTGAGACACCTGAACAACTTCTGAATACCCATGCAATAATTGAACACTGATGACTTTCTGGTTATTGTGAGATGGGAAAAGAGAGTTGTTGGATAAACACAAGAACATAAGAATAACAACACATGATAAACTCATGTCAGAAGTGCGAGTGGTAAATACGGTCTCATTCCTCAGGGTCAAATATTTAGTGAGTAGGTCTCATTTGATAGCCAGATTCTTCACTGACATGGAAGTGGAATTTAAACGTGGTCTGGATGAATTACAGGAAGGGTAACAAAACATCAATATAACAAGTATATTTACCAGAAGTATGCATAATCAAAATATATCACATAATTAAACATGGAATTACACAATTTAATAATTGTTATTATAAAAGTGTCTATATCAGTTGGTTTTTACTTTCAAATCATTACTGAAAGCTAATATTTCAATCAAATCACTTAGAGAATGAGATTTACAGAAACAGAGATTTAAAATCTCTAGTTTAGCTTTTGCACTCATCTTCTGTGCATTTGATGTACAGGCTAAGACACACTCAAGGTAAGGCAGGTCTGACTGAGAATTGTTTTATTAATTGATAGAAATGCCTGCACTCTGCATCTAACTCTTTTAGATATATTTTCATTGTCATTAGTGATATGTTGGAAACTAGGGGGCCCTCCCAGTTTGCAACAATACCACTGACTGGACATAATAAAGATTTTGTCCATCAATTTACTAATCAATTAATTGTCAATCAATTGATGTGTGTCGATAGCCATGCACATGTTTTATGCACCTTACATGGAATACATATAGGAAGTTGACATGGCTGTAAGCCATAAACTTGTTCAACCTAACTGAAAAGGAATTATGAAAATAATTGCCCTTGTCCTATATGTATGAAGGTGAATAATGTATGATAGATTTGCATTATATTAATGATTTTGCCCTGGATAGTCCTATGATCTATTCCAGGTAGAGATGTTGTGTGGTTTTAGAGTTAAAAGTGTGTGTGTGTGTATGTTGTGTATAGGAGATGGGTGGTGTCTATCCTACCATAATCTGTGTTGTATAATTTAGTTCCAGTTTTTACACTGGGAAGCCATGTAGCTATGTGTGCTGTGGGGTGTGAATGGCTTCATGAAGTATCTTCACTCCCATCTCCTATGTTAAGTTGTGTGTGTGTATCCTGGCTGATGCCGCCAGCCCAGACCCTTGTGGAGTCTGGGTCTGAAGAGTGGCAGCCATCAGCCTGAAAGGAAAACAAACACAGAGAGAGAAACACAGAGAGAAACACAGTCTAATATTGGACCTTTACACAAATTTCACTAAGATAGATGGTGCTATCTTATTTTTTCTTCAATGGCCTTAGCCAGACAGTTGTTGCATATGGCTTTAATCTGTTAAGGTTTTATGCCATTATGAGAGAATTTGTTTTAGTTTACAAAGACATGGATCATCATCATGATTATGTTTCTGTAAAGGAAAAAGGTCAAATAAACTGATTTATAATGGTCAGGTCTGACTGCTGGTGTGTAAATGCAGTCAGACCCGTTCCACCTTAAGCTGTTGTTGCAGTTGTGTTTACACAATCTGCTGTATTGTGATCATTATCACACTCAGGTCCCCTGGGGGGATCTCTTTGAATGATGCTGTTTATACAAGCCAGATCTGGGTTTAGAGCAACAGGTTCTTTGGTATTTATGGTGTCTTTCAAACTCTTGACCATTTGGATCTCTGTGGTGTGTATCCTGTGGAGTCAATGTCTGAGATTAACATAACACACAGCTTTCATTACATTCCCGGTAAATAACTTCCCCGATCAGAACCCATGCGATCTAACGCTCCCAGAAAGGAGTTTGCTAAAACTTGCACCTCTTTGTTTGTCATTGCATCACAATGGAAAGCTCGCACCTCCTCTCTCCCTGGGTTTGAGATTGGAATGTAAATGATTAGGTCTTGAATGAATTCAGCCTATTCAAGTTACAGCAATCAGGTTAATCATTTAACTGGCATTGTCATTTTTCTCATTAAAGATTCTTGCACAACTAGAAGGTAAAGAAGTTCTTTCTCTTTAGGTTTTTCACTTCAGTTTTCTTTCTTAACGTTAATTTCTTTAACCATCTATGTTCTCCTTCCCATCATTTCAACACTGATAGTGCTCTTGCCATCTTGTTCCCTAATGCACATCCCATCTTTCTACATTCTGATCCTCCTTCTACTCCTTCAACAATCTTCATCCTCTAAATAATGCTGAATCATCATGAGATCAAAAGCCATTCCTAGCCATTATAATATAATTTACATTATAATCATAATATAAATCATATTATATTAAAATAGTATGAATTAAAAAATAATTGTATTTGCTGGTCTCAAGAGGGTCTCTGCTGAGTCCTGTGTCTCACTGATCTCACTGATCTTTCAGATTGGCCCTGCAGCTCCTGCTGTGCTGGCGGGATCATTGTGTGACACAGCAACAAGACCAAACTGGAAACCAGTCATCAACTTAGATGCTGTGGACGTTCAATAAACTGCAAACGCTGAGCGCACGGGTCAAATCATTGCTCAATTTAAAGATTTTGTGACTACACAATATAGAATTGGGCACAATTTTCTTATTTTTAGATATTATCAATTGCATTCTTTGGAGAATCTATTTGCATATAAAAAGAAAGGTTTGACAAAGACAGGTCTGATGAAGAAAGACAAAGTTCATCTTTGTTCTGTTAATTTTCTCAGTCTCTTTTGAGACACTAATGAAGACACAAAAGTGCAGCAATGTCTGAAATAAGACCATAGTAAAACGCTATATTTCACAACACATTTATAATTGTGACATCAGTCCTGAATCAGTTTTGTCCACCTTCACATTTTACACACAAAGGATTGCAGTGAGATCTTTTCCAGTAAGATTTTGTTCACACATTAACGTGGCCATTTGTTTTTTTTTCTTTGCTGTGTTGTTGCAGCAAAGCAAATAAACAAATGTAACTGGACCTTTAACTTACAGCCTTCTTTTGAGTACCGAAATAAAATTTCCTCTCTTGCTGCGTATGCAAACAAGGAGAATTTTAAAGCAAGGGATATCATTTCTACTCTCACGCTGTTGCTTTCATGTTCCTGATAAGCACTTTGGTTGTCTAATTCTCAAGCCTTCATCGGATTTATACAGTATTCAATATATTCCCAACATTTCTAAAAGCAAAAAAATGGACTTACCATCACAGCTGAAGAAAGAGAAGGAAATCACCTCTTGCTTGTTGTAATCCCAATACTTCGCTGAAAAGACACTCGCATCCTGGAGATCACGGAGGTCCGGGTCACCATTTTGTAAGGTCCATCCGTTAGCCCAAGGACGGAATCTAACGGCCTGGTCGAAGGACTTCTGCGTGTTCGCCTTCTCAGCACTTCTGTTGGATTCACTTAATTTATGACCATCGAATTTTAAATCTGACTCCATGAATAATTTGATCTTACTCCAATTCTTTGTAACTTTGTTACATTTGTTACATTTGTAACTTAACAGCTGATCATAAGTTTAGTTGTGATTTAATTTAGATCTTTGATTTCTCTTAGTATCTCTTAATTTCAAATACTCGTTCCTCCATGGGACCCGGAGTCGCTCAGAGGATAATGCTCATGATTATAATTACATTACCTCACGGACGCAAATTAGTCAGTTCTGATATTACAGAGGATTACAGAGTGAACTATTTTACCTTTAAGTGAGTCGCAAATGCTTACTCATAACAGAAAGTGTAATTTTAGCAATAGTCACGAGAGCTGTAACTTGATAATAACAGTGACACCCAGAAATCAGATTGCCCCTCATGCTTAGCGCCATGCTCCGGTCATGGGGTCCTCGGTATGAATTTGCCCTGACAGAAAGATTTACGGAAACTCCTACAAAACTCCGCATGCGACACTACTTGAGTAATGATTTATGAAAAATACAGAATAAATCAAGATTAACATTTATTTTGGCCAGACAGAACTTAAAGAACATAATTAAACATGAATCCATGGTACACAACTTTCAGCATAAAATACAATTAAGTAATATGAAAATAGTTTCAAAGAGTCATATCTGGCACAATACATACAGCGTGTGTGAGTGTCTCTTATGACACTGACACAACACTGCATGGGGGCTTCTGTCTACAGAATATTCCCCAAATGGCAGCCCTGCTACCCTTCCTTAAATACCCAGACCAGAACAAAGGGTTGTAACTATTTGCAACACAAACACCTAGTTTGGGGGGAGGAGATCAGATATCTTTGGAGAGACCACTCAAAAAGAGAACACAAGTCTCATATGTTTCAATCTTTCTAACCCTATCAGTGACTTCAGTGATGTTGAGACCATTTTACCAATCGCACTATGACCTTTAAAAAGACACCAGACATGAAAGGGATAAAACAATAGATTCACAAGATAAATCATATGTAGTATATCTGCATTCTGGGACTTGAATCAGGGGGAAGGGGGAAAGGGAGGTAGAGAGGGGGAGAGGGTTTTGGTCAGGGCGGTGTCCTACAGTTTCTCTGTGAGATCTTCTCTTCAGATTGAGTTTTATTGTTTTAATGCAGGGTGTTGGATCTCAGCTTTTGTCTTAGCAGTAAAACCGGTCCTTACAAAAATGAAGGGTAATCACAAATATTTTGACTAATTTAAATTGTATTGCATTACTGAATTTTGTAAATATTATTTTAAATCCTTTTTCAGTAGAATTGGCCCAGAGCCCTGCAGTGTCGAGTGAAGGAAGCTCCTCTCATGAGATGGCAAACTGTGAGTCTGATGACACTGTTCTTCTGAGTGATGGAAGCCCTTCAGGAAAGCAACACAATGCTGAAGATGAATCCAGAATTGTGAGTGTCATTATATATTATTCTATGTGCAGTACAAATTTTAAATGATGAATGAACATGAAAAATTTAAACGTAACTGAGCAACCACACAATATCAGCCTTTGTTCAGACCTGGAATTTACATGTCTTAAGTGATTGTGTCTTGATTCATGACATTCATCAATCACTGTCATTGTGTTAATTCAAGATATTAAACTGAAAAAAAAAATGAAAGGGTTAGTTGACCCAAAAGTGTAAAATTGTTGTAATTTCTCACCCTCAAGACTTTTTATTCATCTTCAAAACTCAAATGAATATATTTTAAATCTGAGCGATTTCTGTCCCTCCATTGACAGTCCACGCAATTACCACTTTGACACTTCAAGTTCATAAAGATATCAGAAACCCAATGCAAATGAATTTTCTGAAGAGACTTGATCGCTTTGTGAAGAATAGATTTAATGTAGACGTTTATTCACATATAAACATTAATCACCAAACATAAACAGAAGAAAAAGAAAATTGACTAAACTGCTTGATTTATTTGGATTAGTTTTACGATCTCTTCATGAAGCTTTTGAAATATCAAATTGCGTTGCTGCCAATGGAGGGACAGAAATCTCAGATTTCAACAAAAAAAAATCTTCATTTGTGTTTCAAAGGCAGAAAGTCTTTTGGGTTTGGACTGACATGAGGGTGAGTAATTAACAGAATTTTCATTTTTGGGTGAACTAACCCTTTAATAAAAGAATGTGGCCTAGACCTCATCAGAACAATTGAATCTCAATGCGTCTTGGGTGCGTTTACACCTGTACTTCGAGTTGTTCACTTGTGCGTCACCCAAAATGAATGTTAATGCCAGGTGTGAGTGAACGGCGCTACTCTGTGACTACACAATCATCTGAACAGAATATTCTGGTTACTGAGAGATATGGTTGTCATTATACTGTGTAACTGTTTGGTGATGAATGTCTCGGTTACGTATGTAACCCTCGTTCCCTGAAGGAGGAGCGGGAGACACCATATGAATCTCCCTCGTGAGAGCCAATCTACGTCGAGTGTAACTAAAACGAGCCAATGCACATTGGCATGCAATGATTGCACCAGGTGCTCATGCCACGCCGTGCGGGTATAAATGAGACACAGGTGACTGCATCAAATCAGCCTTTTGCTGAGGAGCCGAGTAGGTAGACAGGCACCCCAGCAGGGTACAGAGGACATGGTGACGGCACGTCGGAGTACCGACGCCTCTCGACGCCACGTCAGAGTACCGATGAGTAGGAATCCCTACCAAAGTGCCATGGCCTCTGCCCCTTTCCAGTGCCCTGTGTAAGCCACCTGAGCTCTCTTACTTGATGAGACGGGGCTCACACCGGGAAGTCCATCACTGCTATTCCGCATGACCCGCTCAGTGATTATTGGATAACACTGGGAAAGGGTGCCCTAGAGAAGGGGACGCTGTCGCAAGGAGCATGAGTTCTGGGAACCAGGTCCGGTTGGGCCAGTACGGCGCCACCAACAGGACCTGCTCCTCCTCCTCCCTGACCTTGCACAGAGTCTGTGCAAGTAGGCTCACTGGGGAAAACGCATATTTACGCAGTCCCTGGGGCCAGCTGTGCGCAAGGGCATCCGTGCTGAGTGTACCCTTGGTCAGCGAATTGAACCACTAGTAGTAGGGTGTTTCTGGGGAGGCAAACAGGTTGACCTGTGCCACCCCGAACTGTCTCCAGATCAGCTGAACCACCTAGGGTGGAGTCGCCACTCCCCTGGGAGCGCAGCTCGTGAAGCTCATCGGCCATACAGTTGTGCACACCAGGGACATGAATGGCCCGACGCGACCTCAGACACTTCTGACTCCAGAGGAGGAGATGGTGGGCAAGTTGTGACATGTGACGGGAGCGCAGACCACCTTGTCAATTGATATACGCAGCGGTCGCAGTGTTGTCCATGTGGACCAGTACATCTTTGCCCCGTAACTGCCCTTTGAGGGGGCTCAGAGCAAGATGTACTGCTAGCAACTCGAGGTAATTGATGTGCCAATGTAGGTGCGGGCCCGTCCAAACCCCTGACATGCCCATTGTACGTGGCTCCCCAGCCCACGGCAGAGGCATCCATGAAAACCACAGCATGCCTGGACACCTGTTCCATGGGCACTCTGGCCCGAAGGAACGAGGGGTCTGACCATGGACTGAAGGACTGGCGACAGGCCGGTGTGATGCTCACCCGTTGAGTGCCGCGTTGCCACGCCCATCTCGGCCGTGTAGCCAATGCTAAAGTGGTCTCGTATGAAGCAGGCCAAGCAGTGTTACTGCCGCCGCGGCTGCCATATGCCCCAGGAGCCTCTGAAACTGTTTCAGTTGAACCTCCATCCTGCCTTGAAACGTGTTCAAGCAGTTCAGCATCAACTGGACACGCTCCTTTGTCTGCTCGACCAAATCCAACTCCATACCAAGAAAAGATCCTCTGCACGGGGCGAGTTTTCTCTTTTCCCAGTTGACCCGAAGACCCAACTGGCTGAGGTGTCTGAGCACCAGGTCCTTGTGTTCGCACAACTGATCCCTGGACTGTGCTAGAATGAGCCAGTCGTTGAGATAGTTGAGGATGTGAACGCCCTGTTCTGTGACTTTTGTGAAGACACGGGGGGACAGGGACAGCCCGAAGGGCAGAACTTTGTACTGATATGCTCGGGCCACCCCGAGAAACACGGTGGAGGGTTCCACACGAGCCCGACTCTCTCAGGGGCCCAGGAAAGCATGGCCATCATCTCCGGATCAGTATCGGGCACAGCGGGTCTTCCCGGAGGAGCCCCCTGCACCGACACGTCATCTCCAGAGAGTTCTGACCCTCCCTCCGATGCAGCGATGGACATCTGGTCCTCGAGAGGAGCCCTGAAGGATACGGATGGTGCACATCTTGTGAATGGCCCACCGCGTTCCAATGGCAGCTCTGTGCCAGCTCTTGTTTCTCTGTGCAGGGCTAGATCGAGGCAGAGGCACGGGGGCTCCACCCCATGCGAGATGGAGCCTCGACCGCAACTCCGAGATGGTCATGTTCCCGCAGTGAGAACATGAGTCATCCACCAGCGCTGCCTCAGCGTGATGAATGCCCAAACACGAGATACAGCGCTGGTGTAGGCTCTTTCAGAAGGACGCTCTCCTTGTTGCTGAAGCACGCAGGGGGAGGGGTCGCGGTGACACAGTCAGGGGATAGTGCAGCCTGACGTGCATGCTCTCTCACACAAAGGCACGCTCTTACCAGCTGTAGGAACGGCTTTTCGGCACTCTCCACCTAGCGCACCAAACCAGCTGTGAGAACGGCCCTTGTGATTGTTCTGACAAACAACAAAGAGAGATGACCACACGACCCGCTGCTGTGCTGTCACACCAACACCGACTGAAGAGATCACTTCCGAAAGGCGGCTTCCGTCTTCAGTCAGGACTGCGAAGTAAGGAGTGATATCTGGCATCACCATCTACCACTCGGCTCTGAAGCAAAATGCTGATTTGACCTGTGTCTCATTTATACCCGCACGGCGTGGCATGAGCACCTGGTGCAATCATTGCATGCTAATGTGCATTGGCTCGTTTTAGTTACACTCGAAGTAGATTGGCTCTCGTGAGCGAGATTCCTATTCATCGGTACTCCGACATGGCGTACTCTGAATGGGAACTTTGTTTTTTGTTTGTTTTGATTTTTGGTGAGAAGACCTCAGCTAAGTTCCTGGAAAGGACCTTCAAGGACCTGATTGACTGCGGATTCTGCAGTAAAAGATGATGAAACCGATGATATAGTTCAGAATAAGATTATCTATACACATTCATGCATTTTTTTTCTGAAATTTTCACATCTGTTATTTAGAATGGGGCAACGATCCTGCATCAATTCGACTCCTCCTTCATTTGATTCCACCATCACCACAAGGCTGAAAGAGACCTGGAAAGATGTCCTCATATCAAGCTGAAAAACACCTTGTAATCTTCAAAAAGGTACATTTGGACATTTGTCACACTACCTATTGTCTGCCTCAAAATATTGCCAGATGGGTTGATTGTATTGTGGAAAACTAATATAAAGACTGCCAATTGGAGAACTGACTTTGAGTGTTATTTTTGTCTTTGATCTTTAGGCACTAACATACAAGAACACCTTGATTGCATTGAGAGACCACACAGCCATACCTACTCGCTGATGGGACGAAGAGGAACAGCGTTCATGGATTCTACACAACTGTCGACAAGTAGCTTTCTGCAATCTTGTTCAAATCTACCTGTCATAATTGCTCATGTCTAGGCAATTTTGGTGATTTTATGGGTTGTATTAACTTTTTTTATTTATTATTATTTATTATTATTTTTATTTATTATTTATTTATTATTTCTGTGCAGCTCCTCATGAATGTGATTGACTAATTGACCTTTACACATCTGGCAGATGTTTTGAAGTAGCCGCTTTGCCCATTTGTTAAATAAACTTTGGATTTATACATCTGTCTGAAGACTCTTGATTTTATGTCTGATCTTGTACATTAACACCATATAATAGTGTACATTTTTTTGCACCAAACAGAATACTTTATAAGTGCTATTAATAGTGTAATTCAATGGAATTAAATCAACACCAGGGGTGTTAAACACCCCATAGTATAAAACTTAAGCAACAATTGTAAGTGTAACACTTTACACATGCGGTGTAAATTTTATACACTGTAAGGTGCTATATTAACACTGTAAATTCAACACTACAAACAGTGTACTTTTTACACTAGATAGATTGGGACCATATATGATCCGAAGTAGTGTTAAAATGAACACTTTAAGTGTTGATTTCACATTTTGGCCCATATCTGTTCAGAAATGCCATATCTGGGCCATATGTGCCAGATAAAATCCACATGTGGCCCAAACATGCCTGCTATCTGGGGATGCATTTCAGTCCTATTATGAATAATTATATCGCTCACAAAACAGTGCTACACAAGTAGATTTTGAGATTTGTTTTAATAATATTTCTCTCTCAGTTATTTCAGATGAAGACCGAAATTACCTTAACTCATCCATAACTTCAGAAGAGGCCCTGGCAGCAATACAATCAATGCCATCAAACAAATCACCAGGACCTGACAGTTTCCCCCCAGAATTTTATAAAGCATTTTGGCCAGAGCTCTCTAACATTTGTATGCCTGATTTAGATCAAGGTACAATACCTGAAAGATGGAAAATGGCAAATATCTGCCTAATACTTAAGAAGGACAAAAGACCCACAAGACTGTGCATCATACAGACCAATAAGACTGGCATGCAGACTGGAGAGCATTTTACCAAAGATAGTTAAACCGGACCAGACAGGGTTTGTGAAATCACGTTACAGCACTGATAATATATGCAGACTCTTAAATGTTATTAATTTTGTTCAAAAGGAAAAGCACCCTGCACTTGTTCTCTCCCTTGATGCTGAAAAAGCTTTTGACAGAGTTGAGTGGGACTTTTTGTTTGCCACTCAGGGGAAATTTAACTTAGGGGATAATTTTATCAGATGGGTGGAGTTGCTTTACGCTAATCCTAAAGTCGCAGTGGTTGCAAATGGTCTCACTTCAGCTCCATTCTGCATAGGGAGGCACAAGGCAGGGTTGCCCCCTTTCACCCTTGCTCTTCGCTCTAGTCACTGAACCCCTAGCAGAACTTATTAGACAGAGCAAAGATTTCCATGGAATTACAGTGGGAGGAGAAGATCATCAAGCATCATTATGTGCTGATGACGTATTGATATTTATGTCTAAACCAGCTCAATCTATTCCTGTATTATTGGAATGTATTTCACATTACAGTAGTCTCTCTGGCTACAAAATAAACCTTTAAATATCTCTTCTTTAGAACACTGGACATTAATCTATCCATTTCAAATATCAAAAAATGGCTTCAGATATCTTGGCATTTTCATCACAGCTTCACTTGACGATCTTATAAACAATAATTATACTCCTCTTACAGAAAAAAAACCTGGTGTTTACTTCCGATTTTGTTTCTAGGGAGAATAAATGTAATAAAAATGAATGTCCTTCCCAAGCTTTTATATTTATTTCAATCTATACCTAGTTATTTAGCAAGTTAAGTTTTCAAAGACTTCATTAAACACCTTTCAAAGTTTATTTGGAATAATAAAATGCCTCTGATCAAAATTTCCAAATTAATGAAGCCAAAGGACAAAGGTGGGATTGCCTTGCCAAATCTCCAGTTATATTATTGGGTAGCCTAGGTAAAAATGATGATTAGTTGGTGCAGTGAGAGGACCAATTCTATCTGGTATAAAATAGAAGCTTGCTCTCCACTATCAATTAGATTTCTACCATTTGTTAAGAACTATACAAAGCTAAAAAAATATTTCAGTACATTATACCATATTAAAGACTCTTCGGGCTTGGAGAGATATTAAAGCATATTTTTAAATATCCGCCTCTCTTTCCTGTCTTCTCCACTATCTTTTAATCCAGACTTTCTCTTAACATTACAAAATATTGGTCTTTCGACGTGACTAAAACTGGGAATCTCTCAAATTTCTTGTCTATTTTCAGAGGGCACTCTAAAGTCTACCCAACAGATTGTGGAGCGATATAAAGTTTCAAAATCTTTTTATATATAGTTCCATATATATAAAGTTCCAAAAGCTAAAGATTGACAAAGGAGAGTTAAGAGTGGTCATAACAGAGATTGAAGACCTTTTACTGAATCCAGTCTGCTTAACACAAGACATCTTGTCTAGCAATTGTACCACTGCCTTGCCGGGACTGAAGGGTGTCTGGGAGAAAGACATTGGTCAAACCATTGCAGAGAATGACTGGGCTGCTGTGTGCGATAATGTGTACCGTAAATGTACCTCCTTTGGGATCCACAAGCTCAATTTCAAATTCTTTAATAGGATATATTTTACACCGATGCATATTAAGAAGATGTTTATCAATGCTACAGGCCTGTGCTTCAAGTGTAATAAAGATAAAGGTACAGTCATGCATTGTTTTTGGTACTGTGTACATATGAAATGTCAATACATATCGAATTGCTGGTTTAGAGGTTCTTTTATCTGCATGAGTTGAAAATATGCAGTAAATATATTGCATTCAGTGTTGTGCAAAGTTAATCAGCCTTCCCCTCGCTCTGCTTAGACCTCCCGCGGACTGAAGCGAGTTCACAATACACAATCTCATTTACAGTAATAAAGAGTATAAAGAAAATAGTAATAATTAATATCACATCAGGTGTATCAACAGTCAGTGGAAGAATACTATATACAGTATATGTATAAAAAAATAGAAAACAGCTCTTTTTTTTTCTTCAGAAAAAACAAACAAAAAAAAGGTTTATTTTTATTTTACAGTACTTCTGAATGAAGGCTAATAATAAAATGATGCAAGCGTGTCTCATGACCCGTATCGTGTGACATTCAAATGCGACTTTTCTGGCAAATACAGTTATTACAAAAGGCATAGGATGCACACCATTTGCGCTATATAGGCCTATGTCTATATAATATGTGTATGTTCCTTACCCCCACTTTGGGCTTAATCACTGTTATAGCCTAATAAGTATAATGACCATTGGACATTTTATTGTGGAGTAGTGAAATGCACCAATACTCAGTACCAGTAGGCTAGGCCTATGCATTTTAAGATCTGTTGTTCTCCGGTTGTCCGGTTGCGTCAATAGGACCATTATATGCCCATGGCAAAGCATTATTCTTTCTTTTTTGTATTAGTGTTTAAAATGTTTATTTATTTAGGCCTATTTTTATTTTATTTATTTACTTACCCAACCAAGGCTATAACAGGTGAATTTATATCTACACAGAAGAAATCCCTGTATAGGCTCTTCCCCAGGACAGGTTGTGTCGAGCCATTCATTAGTCTGATTGTTTGATGAGAAAACATGAAATATAGCTGCAATAAACGCGCGTTAAGAATTCGTAGCTGAACTGATGACGGAACAGTTTGATCTTCGGTGGACCAAGGAGTATAGCTATAATTCACGCACAGGTGTAGAAATCATAAAGATTTATATAGATTTTTCTACTTCTGAAAGAAAAACACGAGATTTCAGCTCAATTTTCGTTTTTCTTTTTTTCAAATTTTTGTACTTTCAATATTACATAGCTTAAAAAAACTGAGCGAATCACGGATTTGTATGCATGTCCTGCTGAGTCATATTTCTAATGTTAACATTGCATCCTTGTTTTAATATTTTTCATAACTGGTTTCATTTTCTCTTATTTTAGGACAATTCTGGAGAAAATGGGCCTGCTGGGGAAGGTCACTCCCTTGTAGGCCAAAAAAAAAAAAAAAAAAAGTGAGAACCTAAAGTAAATAAAGTAAGTAAAACAAAGTAAGCAACAGACAACTTTGCTGAAATTAACAACAACAACAGAATTAACAGGCTTTTGCTCTGCCTTAGGATTGCAAGTGTCCTGGGACAGGCGAAGGAGTTAGTAGAAAACCCACTGCTGCAACTTGGCCATGGTTTGTCCTCATGGATGAGGAGTTAGGACAGAGACCTTCAAACAACCCCCCTGTCCTAATTGCCTCCATCCCTGGGGAAACGACAGGGCCAAGTTCAGCAGTGGGTGAGCAGGAAGAGGAGGAGCCACCAGCACCAGCACAGAGAAAAAGAGGGCGAGAGGATGAGCTGGTGGAGCTTCTCAGGGAAGACATCAGATTTCAGAGAGAGGCCGAGGAGAGTCAGGAGCGAATGGGCAGACTGTTTTCTCTTCTTGAGAGAATGGTTAACAAATAAGTTGTGTTAACCATTCTCTCAAGAAGAGAAAAACTATTAAAAATTTTTTTTTTAAAAAGGCTACATTACAATTGTTTTATCTAAATCGTATTTGTTAATTGAGTAAAGTGTTATTTATTTTTTGTAAAGGAGACATGGAATGTAGGGTGAATCCGGTAGTGAGGTGGCAATTGGAGTTTGTAGGTGATCGGATTGATCTGCTGCGTGATGGGAAACGGGCCAATGAACCTGGGACTCAGCTTCTTGCAGGGTAGACGTAGGCGGATATCCCGGGTAGACAGCCAGACCTTCTGCCCGACCTTAAAGGGTGGTGCTTCTGAGCGGTGGAAGTCGGCTGCCCTTTTCCGTTGGCACAGAGCACGCTGTAGCTGATGGTGAGCGGAGTCCCAGACCCTCTCACTCTCCCGGAACCAGTAGTCGACCGCCGGGACATCAGATGGTTCTCCAGATCATGGGAACAGTGGGGGTTGGTAGCAGAGTACGCACTGAAATGGAGTGAGACCAGTGGATGGTTGACGCAGGGAGTTCTGTGCGTACTCGGCCCACCCGAGGAAACTGGTTCCAGGAGTTCTGGTGGTCGTGACAGAAGGTACGGAGGAAGCAGCCGATTTCCTGGATCTTTCTCTCCGTCTGCCCGTTCGACTGGGGGTGGTATCCCGATGAGAGGCTGATGGTAACACCTAGAAGCTGACGAAAGGCTTTCCAGACCCTGGAGATGAACTGGAGGCCACGATCTGAGACGATATCCTCAGGAATGCCAAAGTAGCGGAAGACATGGTTAAACATAAGTTCTGCTGTTTCCATGGCGGTAGGTAGTCCCCTCAAGGGAATCAGACAGCAGGATTTTGAGAATCGATCAACCACTACCAGGATGCAGGTGTTTAGAACCCTCCAGCCAATGCCTCCACTCTTCCAGGGCCAGTTTGATGGCTAGAAGCTCCCGGTTCCCGATGTCATAGTTTACCTCCGCCGGGCTGAGCTTGCGAGAGAAGGCACATGGGTGGAGTCTGCTGGGGTTCCCCTGCTGCTGGGAAAGCACCGCTCATCGTGGAGGTGGACGCCTCCACCACCGGAGTGGAGTTCAGGGTTGGGGTGGACAAGGAGGGGAGCAGTGGGGAAGGCGGTCTTTAGGGCTTCGAAGGCACTTGTGGTGGCTGGGGACCAGGACAGAGACTTGGGCTGGTTACGGAGGAGATGGGTAAGAGGACTGGCGATGGAGCTGTAGTTCTGGATGAAGCATCTGTAGAAAATGGCAAAACCAAAGAACCGTTGGAGCTGTTTGATATTAGTGGGAGTGGGCCAGGACCGGATGGCTTCCACCTTCCTCTCGTCCATCCGGATGCCACTGCGATCTATGATGTATCCCAGGAATTGGGCTGACGAGCATTTTTCGGCTTTCAGGATGAGGTGGAAGCTCCTCAGGCGTTGGAGGACCTCCGCAATGTGACGGCAATGGTCGGCCATGCTCCGGGAGTAGATCAAGATGTCATCAATGTAGACTAGGATGAACTTATGGAGAAACTCCCAGAGCACCTCATTAATGAAGTCCTGGAATACGGAGGCCAATCCGTAAGGCCAATCCGTAAGGCATGACAAGGTACTCATAGTGGCCAGTAGGTGTCACGAAGGCAGTCTTCCATTCGTCCCCCTCACGTATCCGGATGAGGTTGTACGCGCTGTGGAGGTCCAACTTCATGAATAGAGTGGCACCACAGAGATGTTCCAGTGCAGCGTGGACGTGGTGGCTGTGGTCTTAAACTTGAGCTGACGGCAGAGGGAACCCGAGATAAAGTTGCCGGCTGACCCAGAGTCAAGGAGGGTGACACGGTAGTAGTGAGTGGTCGCATCTTTCTGAGAGATGGTATGATGGCACTCACCACTGGACGAGGCGGGCGGACTGGGCACTCGGTGATGAAGTGCCCGGGTGTTCCGCAGTATGAACAGAGGTTCTGGGTCAGCTGTCTCTGCCGTTCGGCTACAGATAGTCGGGAGTTCTCAAGCTGCATGGGCTCGTGGGCTGGTTCTGGAGGGCTGACATGCTCTGGCTGGCGGAGGGATGGCGTGAGTAGTGACTGGCCCTGGTGTTCTTCCAGACACAACTGTATACAAGTGGCGAAACTAATAGATAGTTGAATGAAGCGTTCCAGGCCGATGCAACCGTTCCAGGCAACCGTACCCAAGGATCCAAACCTTGACGGTAGGTGGTCAGAAGAGATTGTTCGTTCCACCCACTTGACGCGGCCAGGGTGCGAAACTGGAGAGCATACTCATTAACAGACATTGTACCTTGTTTCAGATGATATAATTGCTCACCAACTGCTGAATCCCACGAGGGTGTTCCAAAAACCTCCTTAAAGTGGGTGACAAAGCTGGAGAGAGAGTGGGTGATCAGACTTGAGACCATCTTGAGACCATAATGGTTCTGCCCACCGGAGGGCTTTGTCAGACAGTTGGGAGATGATGAAAGACACTTTGGATCGCTCGGTGGGGTACAGGTGTGGTTGCATCTCCAGGACCAGCGAGCATTGGAGAAGAAATCCGTTGCAGTCCTCTGCCAAGCCAGAGAAGGGCGCTGGTTTGGCCATGGGACTGGCGTTTACCGGAGGCGAAGGAGAATCGCGGTTGGTGCAGGAAGTGCTCGCTGGTGCTTGTGCAGGAGGAAAGGAGGTAAGGGTTTGACGGAGCGTGTCGACCAACTCCTGGAAGGGATCCGGAGCACTCATGCTGTTTGGTCCGGTCTTCTGTTACGAACAGAGGGACACGGAGAACAGGAGATGGAAGTAAAGGCAGTTTATTGAGTGTCCGGGATGAAAGCAGATAAAGCATGCAGTCTGATGAATGATAGGCAGGGTAACAGGGTTAGGATACTCAGCATCTTCAAGATGACAAAACACAGGAACCAGGGAGACGATGGAGACAGGAGGTGAGGACGAGGAGACACACTGGAGATGAGGAAGCAGGTAAGTAGCACGGGAGAGTCCTTGAGGTAAGTCAACAAACATGGGTAGTGTTAACAAGACCAGACAGTGACTGAGTGTGTGCGTGGGGCTTATGTGCAGGCAGTGATGAGGTAATGATGAGGTGCAGGTGTGTGTGATCAATACTCGGGAGAGGCTGTGCGTGGTGCTTGGGAGTGGGTGGAGCCTGGTGTGCTTGTGACAAAAACATTCCTCTATATATGGCACTTTTTTTGTCATGTAAATTTAAAATGTCATTAAAATAAATGGTATGATACGTTACTGACATATTTACAACATAACTTAGGTTTAACAAAAGAAAAACATAAACGTTAAAAGCGGCCTTCGAAGTGTGCACCCTTCACTTGAAGTTGAAGTTGAAGTTTATTCGTCATTACACATGTACAAGTACAGTATAACGAAATGAAGTTTGGAGCAAGCCTCCGGGCCGCAGCCGATTATTCAGGCACCGCCCTAACTTTACTTTACTTCCCTACTTTAGGGACACAGCTAATGTGATCGTTCACACATACTCCATCACCTCTTCTATGCTTCTCACAACCCTAAAACCACTTCCTCCCTTTGTTGCCCACTAGAGGAAAGGATGGAAAATTTCACCCCTGTAACAGGGTTACCGTTACATGCTACACAGATGTCCCAAGGTGAGGCAGGTTACATGCTACTTACATGCTACCCTCTCGGCGGCCCAGGAAAGCATAGCCATCAGTTCTGGGTCACGTCTCGGGCAACGGCACTCTCCCAGAGGGAGGCAACGCAGCCGAAGTCTTCATCCCCAGATGACACAAGCTCCCGCTCTGATGCAGCGATCGACATGCTGTCATCTGCTGGAGCCCTGAAAGTCACAGCTGGACCCCCATGGGAGGGGCCAGCGCGCTCTTCTGGTAATTCAACCGGCTGCGGCGCTACTGAGGGTTTAGGGGCCCACAGAGTTGGTAGCCCTAAACGTAATCCTCAGGTCACCCTGGCCACTCGAAGTAGCCCTACTCTGCTGTCCAGCAGGACTAGAGCTAGGACGGGTAATAGGCAAGGAGACTCCACCTTCCCGGAGGTAGGAGAGTCTCGACCTCAACTCCGAGATGGTCATGTTCCCACAATGGGTGCATGAACCATCCACAAACGCTGCCTCAGCGTGCTGAATGCCCAGGCACGTACGACAATGACTGTGACCGTCAGCTGGTGACAGGGAACAACTGCACCCAGAAATTATTCAGTCCAGAAATTACATAAATTCTGTATTCAGTACAGAAATGATTCATATACATAACAGTATTATGACCCTGACAATGAGGGGACAGTGCATGCAGAAAACGTTTGACTAGATATAGGGGAGAGTGGGGTAAGATGCACCATTTTTTACTTACATCCAAGTACAATGCAAGTATCTAAAGTAATTTCAGGAGGTTTGATCATTTTAAATGATTCGAATACATCTATGACGAAGGGTTCTAAAAATATGGCTTCTTATAAAGAAGTGTTCCTGTGGCTCAATTTACCCCAAGTTAGGGGTAAGTTGATCCAAGTCAATGGGTAAGTCGCACTGAATCTGAATCAAACCCATGTTAAATTGTAAAGATAACTTGCCTCTTTTAAAAACACATTCAATTATCAAATTTCCTTTTACAAATAGTCATATTTATTAACTTAAACAACATAAAACCAACCAAATGAAGTTGAAATTCTTTAATTGTTTGCATTTCTGAAACAATATGTTGAACACCATAGTTGTAACCTTCCCAAAAACAGACTAAACAGAGTTTGTTGGGTAAAAAACTGAATTAGAATGAATGAATAAATGTCATTGAAACTAATAAACATTTTAGTCGAAAGGTTCTTGGCATGTAAGTTTTTCTGCAATGTCGAACATGCTAGGCCATTAGGGACTACCGGTGGAAAGATATATATATGATTAAGCATCTTCTGGGACTTATCTGGGACAGAATGCTGTTCATAGACTTTAGTTCAGCATTCAATACAATCATCCCTCTACAGCTCACTCTAAAACTGTCACAGCTGGGACTCAGCACATCGATGTGCAACTGGTTGCTGGACTTCCTGACGGGAAGACCTCAGGCAGTTCGGGTCGGCAGTAATTCATCCAGCTCCATCATCATGAACACTGGAGCCCCTCAGGGATGTGTGTTGAGCCCCCTCCTTTTCACTCTGCTGACACATGACTGCACACCCATACACAACAGCAATCTCTTCATCAAGTTTGCGGATGACACGACCGTAGTTGGTCTCATTAGCAACGGTGATGAGACAAACTTCAGGAGCGAGGTGAGCCGCCTGGCCAGGTGGTGTGGCGACAACAGTCTCTCTCTGAACGTGGAGAAGACGAAGGAGATTGTTGTTGACTTCAGGAGAATGCACACCCAGCACGCTCCTCTGACCATCAACGGTGTGACCGTGGAAAGGGTGAGGAGCACCAAATTTCTGGGTGTACATATCACAGAGGACCTCTCCTGGACCGCCAACACCACAGCACTGACCAAGAAAGCACAGCAGCGACTCTACTTTCTCCGCAAGCTGAGAAGAGCCGGAGCCCCAGCCCCCATCATGCGCACCTTCTACAGAGGCACCATCGAGATCATTCTGACCAGCTGCATCACTGTGTGGTACGGCGCCTGCAACGCATCCTGCCGTAAAGCACTTCAGCGCATAGTGAGAGCAGCTGAGAAGATCATTGGTGTCTCTCTCCCACCCCTCCAGGACATTTATAACTCCCGCCTCTCCCGCAAAGCCCTCATCATTGCGAGACCCCACCCACCCATCGCATATAGCCTCTTCAGTCTGCTGCCATCAGGAGGAGGCTTCGCAGTCTCCAAGCAAGGACCAGCAGACTGAAGGACAGCTTCATTCCCCAAGCTGTCAGGGCATTGAACTCCCTCCCGACTCTGCCGACCCTCCCCTCTTCTGCCCCACGCACCTGATCTGGGAATCTCCCCCCCCAGTTCTCCTCCCTTCATCTTCATCTACCTCATTATATTGTCTCTCTGAGGAATTGGTCTCCCCTCTTACAGACTCTTTTTTTGCACACACTCTTATAATTTTATTTTATACCTGCACTGACTTAAATCTGAAATTGCACTATTTGCCATCGCCACTTTACCTCTATAATTCACTTTATCCACCTTTTTTTTAATCTTTCTTCTGTTGTTGTTACTGTTAAACTTTTGTTGTATTGTTATTGTTTTGTTGTTGTTAGGCAACTAGGGTCTGAGAGTCATAGAATTTCAATTCTCTGTATGTATGTACTGTACGTATGGCAGAATTGACAATAAAGCTGACTTTGACTTTGACTTTGACTTTGACTTATCAGAGAAGGATTTGGTGTAGTTGTGTATTGTTCCTATCAAATAAATGTTAAGAAAATGATAAACTAAAGTTGTGTAGCATTACATTGAAATTATTCCAGTTTATACTTCAGAGATTTAACTTAACTACAGTGCCTTATGGTGGGGTTAGTTTAAACGCTGACTCAGAGCATTTGCCCCATAGCTGCCATTTTGGACAAAACTAGCTAGCCTACCAATTCAGGCTAATGTTTGGCTAAATGATTTGCATGGTTTTATACATTGCTAAATCAACAATATGGATCATGAATATTTTAGATTTGCTTTAAATTTGCTTTGATGCAACAGTCGTTACATCTGTTATGCCTTCCACTCATCCCATGTGCTTCTCATTTTCACAGTCTGGCAGAAATTATGGGTGGTTTCAAAATATATGGTCACAAAAGATACCATTACAAAGATAAAGGGGGTGGGTCAACTTACCCACTGGCTCATCTTACCCCACGCTTCCCTATCCCAAAGACAGGTGTAAAAACATAACCAAAGCATTTGTTGTGGTTAAAGTTGACTTTATTTATTCATTTCATAAATCAACATAAACACAAAGGCCAAATGAAAAACGAATGAGTGCATTACAACAGCCGCGGTCACAAAATGCTTTAAAGAATGACATTAAACAATTCATTAGAAATAATTGTGCTTACAGTTGTCATAAAGTGCTGCCAATTAGATAACTGAAAAAGATCATGTGATGGCAGTATGACTCTGTGTGTTTACTTATAGGCTATGTATATTATCCAGCCTTTGTTGCCATCGTTCAGATTTTTGTCGATGAAGGTGAAACCAGCTTTCTGATACTCATTCCAGGCTTTACAGCTGATCAGCAGAACCATGCCTTGGATCTGCGATTCACATCCTTCTTTCTTGTACCATGCGTAGACATCTTTTCCACGGGTTCCTTTATTGAGATTAACAGGCAGCATTTTATAGCCTTCATTCTGAATCTTTGCTGCCTCCTGGCGGGAGGTGGATATGTTAAGAGCAGTGAGAGCCTGTTTCTTATTGGTTGTGCGGCGATACCAGAGGAAGACCTGGTCACCACAAGCGCCACGATTGGTGTGTTCACCCACACGGGTGTAGCCCAGTTCAAACATTTGCTTGTCAGAATACAAGTCAGCAGTTGCTTTGATATCTTGTATGTGGCTCGGCTTCTCTCTCTTCACCCACAGGTAGATGAAGTTTCCTCCTGCATTACGGTTCAGATCACAGCCCAGTCTCTCCCAGCCATCTTGCATAAGAGCAGGTTCTTCTTTGGCGTCTATGCTTACCGTGAGGTCCACAATAGGAATGTCATATTCAGTGCTGCCGTAGAAGTACCACAGAAAGATGTGATCTCCAGAAACTCCTGCATTCAGATCCCTGTTGACCAGCTCATACCCAGCTTCAGCCAGACCATTTTTCATCCCATCACAGAATGTAAACTCGATCCTGGTCACAGGTCTGTTTTCACACTCTTTCTTGTACCAAAAAAAGACCTGGTTTCCACAAATACCTTGATTGAGGTTAACATTGACGAGCTGATAACCTTGAGCTCTGAGTATTTCTTCTTCATCCTTACAGGTGGAGACATTGAGCTTTGTTATTTGCTGTGCATTTGCCATTTTGTTTTCTTCGGTATTGTTGGCACTGTAGAAGCAAAACAAACAAACAAAAACAGCATTTGATTATTGCTTTTCTTATTTGATTAGGAATTGATATACATTCTGATATATTGTTTCATTTATAAAGTCTGACATGCATACTATTTCTACATTTTAGTACTAATTTTATTTCTTGGCCCACCAGTCTTTTAGATCTTTTTTAGAGCTATTGTTACAAGCACTTCAAAAGTATTAATACAATGGCAACATTTACTAATTTATATATTTAAAACCTTTTTTTTACATATAGCTGTTAAATGGTTGTTGTCAAGTTGTTTTCTCCAGATGAATAAATCATCACCTCACCAGAAAATGTTGTAGAAGACACAGCTGTTTCACCGACGACAGCAGAGCAGATCTGTAAAGAACCTTCACATGGCTCTCACTTATATATTCAACTCATCCTGAACATGACATGACACACTGGTTCAGTCATGCAGAAAATATTCTTAAGATACAAGTTCTGGAGAAAAATTCTAAGCCGAAGTTCTGAGAAAGAATTATTGCTAAATGAAGGCCAGAGGGCAAATCAAGGAAACGCTTTTGTTCAGTGATTTAATTTGAATAAAGTCTGCTCCATTCTCCCAGAATGTGTAAATATACACCTGAATAAATACCCAACACACGCAAATATTCTAGCGGTAATAAATTGCTTCGTAACGTAACGTGGGAAAAGAAAATGTTGCCGCTGTGTTTGGCATGCCGTCTGTTGCTCCTGGTCGCTTTTTAGTTTTAGCTTATTATGGCTCAGTCTTAGAGACACTTATATACGACAGAGATTAGAAACTCCGCTTTGGACTCTGGAAATGGAACTATGCTGTCTCGAATGTCTCTTGTTCATATCCTCAACCGTTCCTGCCGGATATCCCCGACCACCTGCGTCGACGGCCTCTTGTTACCCCATGAGGAAACGCATAGGCGTTGTGGCAAGTGGAGCGGTCTTACAATTAAACTGAAATCTACATTGGGACATCGTGGCTGCCGAGCTATTTGGTGCATTCAGGATGTCTCTGATCAATGGATTTGTCCTGTTTTCGACAGGCCTTCGCGGTAGGGGAGAGCGGGGCACAACCTAACGCTTTTTGACTTTCTCAGTTTGTGTAAATCCACTTGGGGTTCAGAGTATTTATTTTTTCCCACATTAATTTCCCACATGTCTAGTACAATTATGTGGTTTTGTTTCATTAATAGTGTATACTTTTTTTTCTCTTGATTTTACCCTGAAAGAATGGAAGTGAAATGTGACAACATGCCCCATAGGTGGGGTACACCGTAACATGTGAGGGGCACATTATAACATCACCATATGACAGCTTAAAATGATACCTGATATAATCAAAAAAAATATCCAAGACCAACTAAAATATTTTGTCAATAAAATACAATTATTCTTTTTTTAATCATTAAAAATAAACAAATTTTTGAGTTTGACACTGTTTGACCTGTCTGAACATCTTAAATTACATTGCTCCTATGAAGGCCAAGCGGCAGAGGAAAAAACCTCAAACATGGTTAAATGACTTGATTCGCTCACTCAGACAAACGTGTAGGAGATATCAATGCAAATGGCTTAAGGATAAGTTGCAGGTTTCCTATGAACTTACCTGTATGAGGGACTCTCTCTCAGTATTTCAGAAAGCAGTCAAGTCAGCAAAATCGAAATATTTGTCAGATTATCAATAATAATTACCATTGTCCCACAATACTGTATTCCACTGTTTTTACTCCTGTGTCTGAAACTACATGTGGGATTTGTTTTAACATTCTTTCTTGAGAGTGTTTAGGTTGAGACCCCAACATTTGCATTCTGATTCTGACATCCATGACACACCGTGAGCTCTGCGACTTGGTCCTCCTTTGCTCCTGTTACTCTTCCAACAAATATCAAAATATCATTGAACATTTAAGACCCCCTGTCTGTCCTCATGATGTCAAGTTGTAAATACTGTTGGTGCAGAGTCTGGGCACTAGAATGGTCCCTGATCGCCTTAAACATGCCACAATTACTCCAATTAAAAGACCCCAAATCCAGTTACAGCCAACCAATCTCTAACTTACCTTTCATGTCCAAAATCTTGGAGAAATCTGTTAGTTCAATTACAGGCCTGTTTTCATGTCATTATATTGTTTAAAGCATAAGAAACAAATGGGAAAAACATTTTTGAACAAAAATATATTTTATTCATATGTTACGCTACATCCTCTGTAGTGGACACCTGGACTGGAGACACCTGGAGACACCTGGAGACACCTGGACTGGAGAAAAATAAAAATAGGCAAAAACGTCTCGGTTATGTATGGTAACCCTTGTTCCCTGAAGGAGGGAACAGACACATCCGACATACGTCGAACGGGACAATGGGATTTTTCTTTTCATTCACCAATCAATTTTTTGGTCTCTGTATTTTTTTTAACCAAACTTTGTTTAAAGATGATTCTCAACATATGATAGATATAACAGAATGAATTGATATACCATTTTACTTTATTCAATATGTGGGTAAAATGGCCATACATTGGGTAGACCCATTCAATACAGTGTATCTATACACTGTTTCTAATTTGCATATGAATGTGTTATTAGGGCAACATGTTAATCGCTACAGAGGAAAAAAAGGGAACAAAATGAGTGACCCTGAAGTCATTTATGTTCTTCAGAATTATGTGCAACTGACAGGTGTGATTTCAATATTAAGTTTTAATGTGCAGGAAGACAAATTACGTAACTTTTTTAAAAGAATATTTCATGTCTGAACAAGGCAGTTATGTTCTTCAGAATTATGTGCAACTGACAGGTGTGATTTCAATATTAAGTTTTAATGTGTAGGAAAACAAATAACTTTCAAGGTTATGTGTGAAATGATGGACGGTTTATTACTAAACCTTTAGATATAGCTAATTATTTTAATAATAAAGTGAATAGTTTACAATCTTGCATGTATGGCAATGATTTAAAATGAACATGTAATCCTATTGTTAAAATGATGACAGATAAAAATATGTAGTTTTAATTTTAGTCCTGTTGATCAAAAGACAGTAGAGCAGATGTTGCTCTCAATTCCAGATAATAAACCTTGTGGAGTTGATCATTTAGACAATAAATTGTTAAAAATGGTAGCTAGTCAGCTCTCTCAACCAATCTTAGATGTTTGCACAGTAGTGTATATCCAAATATTTGGAAAGAATCTAAAATTTTACCAATACTTAAAGGTGCACTATGTAAACAAATGTCAATAAAATATCCAGAAACCACTAGGCCAGTGTTATATATTTTGTTTAGTTGAGTACTTACAATATCACAAATGTTTCGAACTATTTGTAAATCGTGAGAAAGTTGCTATTTTAACCAATGAACCGGGACGTGTGAGGGCGTCGCCTGTCGCCTGCCTGATCATACCTGCGTTCCCCTCGGTTTCCAGTTTTATTCTGCGGAAGCGCTTTACTCTCACTGCAGTGTGAACAAGCGTCATAGCAGCCGCGAGCGAACGCACAGAGTAACGTCTTAACATCACTCTCAACACACTCAGATGTGTCTAATATGATAAACAGAGCTGCGTTACCTCATACTCATGACCGGAAAAGCGGAAATGGCGCCGACGACTGTGGCATAATAAAAGTCCCGCTGCTTGCGAGGTGTGTGTTGCGTTCATCTTATTAACAATCGCTCCAGCGGCCTCGCTCAGCTCCACAACATTCGGTCCTGCTCTGCTTCATACTACAGTAACGTTAATAATCGCATCCATGAACATGATTTCTGCCCGAGACCTATCCCGATTCTTTTCCACCGGCTGTGAGGTGAAGACCACATGTTCCAAAATTCTGCGCTCAAGCCTCAAACTCAGCGTCATCAAACTACGCCTTTGTTTTGAAGAGGCGACCTCTAGTGGACGGAAAAATTACATAGTTTTTTACATTATTTTAGTATAAATGGATTACTTGCTAATGCACAACAAGCTTATAGACCAGGACACTACTTGTACTGCTCTTATACACATGACAGATCAATGGTTAGCATGTCTAGATGAGAAGAAATTGGTAGGTGCTATTCTTTTAGATTTTACAGCAGTTTTTAATGTTAATGACCATGATATTCCTGTTGGCAAACTGAAATGTTATGGTTTTTCACTCACAGCCCTTGACTGAATCGTAAGATATATTTCTAATGGAAAACAGAGTGCATTATATAATGGATCTTTTTCGGAGATACTTACTGCGGTGTTCCACAGTGAAGTTGCTTAGGTCCACTTTTAGTTTCTATTTTTATAAATGATAAATAAAAAATAAATTATTTACCATGTGTTGTTGATAATGCTAATTTAGTCATGTACGCAGATGATTCGACATTGTGTTCTGCAGCACATACATCGGCTGAGCTTCAGAAGAACTTAAGTGAGGAGTTGCAAACAATTATGAACTGGGTTAGAACTAATACATTCATTTTAAACAGAAAAAAAAAGTATAATTTTTAGTGACAAAAATAATATTACTACGGTTATTGTTTTGAATTCATTTACTGATGGAACTCCAGTGGAACAAGTAACAAGTGTTAAGTTGCTGGGAGTGAAACTTGAAAATATGCTGTCTTGGTCTGAACAAATAGATCACATAGTAAGCAATATGGGAAAAGGTATAGCTGTGGCCAGGAAATGTTCAGTGTTTCTTCCATCTTTGGTTTTAGAAGATGTGGTGCAGTCGTTAGTTTTGTCACGTCTTGAGTACTGCCCAATGATTTGGTCAAGTGCATCTGAGAAACAGTTGGCTCAGAACAGAGCAGCTATGTTAGTGCTTCATTATCCATTTCAGGCCAATGTTATTGCTATGTACACTCACCTAAAGGATTATTAGGAACACCATACTAATACTGTGTTTGACCCTCTTTCACCTTCAGAACTGCCTTAATTATACATGGCATTGATTCAACAAGGTGCTGAAAGCATTCTTTAGAAATGTTGGCCCATATTGATAGGATAGCATCTTGCAATAGATGGAGATTTGTGGGATGCACATCCAGGGCACGAAGCTCCCGTTCCACCACATCCCAAAGATGCTCTATTGGGTTGAGATCTGGTGACTGTGGGGGCCATTTTAGTACAGTGAACTCATTGTCATGTTCAAGAAACCAATTTGAAATGATTCGAGCTTTGTGACATGGTGCATTATCCTGCTGGAAGTAGCCATCAGAGAATGGGTACATGGTGGTCATAAAGGGATGGGCATGGTCAGAAACAATGCTCAGGTAGGCCGTGGCATTTAAATGATGCCCAATTGGCACTAAGGGGCCTAAAGTGTGCCAAGAAAACATCCCCCACACCATTACACCACCACCACCAGCCTGCACAGTGGTAACAAGGCATGATGGACCCATGTTCTCATTCTGTTTACGCCAAATTCTGACTCTACCATCTGAATGTCTCAACAGAAATCGAGACTCATCAGACCAGGCAACATTTTTCCAGTCTTCAACTGTCCAATTTTGATGAGCTTGTGCAAATTTTAGCCTCTTTTTCCTATTTGTAGTGGAGATGAGTGGTACTCGGTGGGGTCTTCTGCTGTTGTAGCCCATCTGCCTCAAGGTTATGTGTGCTGTGGCTTCACAAATGATTTGCTGCATACCTCGGTTGTAATGAGTGGTTATTTCAGTCAAAGTTTCTCTTCTATCAGCTTGAATCAGTCGGCCCATTCTCCTCTGACCTCTAGCATCAACAAGGCATTTTTGCCCACAGGACTGCTGCATACTGGATGTTTTTCCCTTTTCACACCATTCTTTGTAAACCCTAGAAATGGTTGTGTGTGGAAATCCCAGTAACTGAGCAGATTGTGAAATACTCAGACCGGCCCATCTGACACCAACAACCATGTCACGCTCAAAATTGCTTAAATCACCTTTCTTTCCCATTCTGACATTCAGTTTGGAGTTCAGGAGATTGTCTTGGCCAGGACCACACTCCTAAATGCGTTGAAGCAACTGCCATGTGATTGGTTGATTAGATAATTGCATTCATGAGAAATTGAACAGGTGTTCCTAATAATCCTTTAGGTGAGTGTATAAAAGTTCATCGTTGTAACAACAATGAAGGGTTCAGGGAAGAAGGAGGCGGGAACCGGCGAACATTTAAAAACTTTAATCCAAAAATAAAACAAACCATAACGTCGGCGGCAGCCCCTCACGGACGACTGCCGCCTAAAAACAAAACAAAACAAAACCAAACACAATAATGGCGGCAGCCCCTCACGGCCGACTGCCGCCTACATACAAAACAAAACACAACATTAATTCCAGGCCTGGTCCTCTCTCGTCTTGCCATGTCGTCGCTCCTCCTTTTATACTCCCGTCACTCCTCCATGAGGCGAGGCCGGTGTGGTACACAGCTGACGCTCATTAACATTCGCCACCGGCCCGCTCTCACGGTCCCCCGCCTCGCCACAATCGTGATATAAGAATATCCTGTAAGTTTCAGAGCTGAAAACTTCCTTGTTAGTCAAAGAAAAGCTTTTACTGAAACCATGCCCAGCAAACGAGAGATCTCAGAATATGTCGACCATTGACATCATAGAATGCAGAAATGCCGCCTCAACAGATAAATAAGTACGTCTGCTTCTGTAGCCCCGCCCACTGACTCGTGGAGCTAAACAGATCGCGCTACCGAGCAATAAACAATTGGAAAAGCTTTTGGGGCAGACCTGACCAGTTGAAGAGGGACGGCATCCATCCTTCTTGGAGTGGTGCTGCTCTTCTCTCTAGTAATTTGGCATATAGTCTTAAAGCTAAACCTTGACTAACTGGGGCCCAGTTCAGGAAGCAGACGGACTGGCTTACCCGACCGTCTGCTAGCTGTCTCCCGTTACAGAAGTCAGATAAATCCCAACAGATAGAGAATCTTTCACCTAGATATTATCACATAGAGACTGTGTCTGTTCCCTGAATTAGTAAATACAAAAAACCATCAAGACCATTCAACAGTAAAAAACTTAATTGATGTCAAACAAATAAACAACAGATATAATACAGATGATCAAATGATAAAGCTTGGTGTAGCAACAATGAACGATCAGGGAAGAAGGAGGCGGGAACCGGCGAACATTTAAAACTTTAATCAAAAATAAAACAACCCATAACGTCGGCGGCAGCCCCTCACGGACGACTGCCGCCTAAAAACAAAACAAAACACAATAATGGTGGCAGCCCCTCACGGCCGACTGCCGCCTACATACACAAAACAAAACACAAAATAAAATCCAGGCCTGGTCCTCTCTCGTCTTGCCATGTCGTCACTCCTCCTTTTATACTCCCGTCACTCCTCCATGAGGCGAGGCCGGTGTGGCGCACAGCTGACGCTCATTAACATTCGCCACCGGCCCGCTCTCACAGTCCCCCGCCTCGCCACATACCCCCAACGCCCTTCGCAGGCCGGGGGGCACTCCTGAGACTGCGCTCTACTCCCCACCTCCGGGCGATCCACGGCGCGCGCGCACCTGGGGGTAAAACAGAGGCGAGAGAAACGGAGTGGGGAGCATGAGGAGTGACAGAACGAGAGAAGGGAGAGAGGAAAAAAAAAAATCTGCTCCGGTTCCCGGACACACTGTCGCTCGGTCCTCAGCCCGCCGAGAGGCTCTTCCTCGCGGTGCCATGCGATGGCACTGGACGCTTGGTGGACGGCTCGATCCTCCTCCGCCCCCTGGCGGCCGGCGGTGGCTCCTCCTACTGAGGAGCCGGCAGCGAGCCCCGCGCCCCCTGCTCCTCCCCTATGCGGCGGACGGCAGCAGGCTTCGGCCGGCGACTCCTCCGCTCCCTCTCGGACGGCAACCACCCCACCTCGGCCCAGGGGCACGGCAGCGAGTTCTCCGTCCCACCCCAATCTTCACTCGCTCCAGCACCACCGCCTCGGGCAGCCACTCGCGGTCTTCCTTCATCCGCGCTGCCCGAACTCCTCAGCACCGCGATCCCCCTCAGCAGCGAGGGCTCTCCGACAGCATGTCCCTCCTTCCTCCCGGGCTTCGGCACCAATGTAGCAACAATGAACGATCAGGGAAGAAGGAGGCGGGAACCGGCGAACATTTAAAACTTTAATCAAAAATAAAACAACCCATAACGTCGGCGGCAGCCCCTCACGGACGACTGCCGCCTAAAAACAAAACAAAACACAATAATGGCGGCAGCCCCTCACGGCCGACTGCCGCCTACATACACAAAACAAAACACAAAATAAAATCCAGGCCTGGTCCTCTCTCGTCTTGCCATGTCGTCGCTCCTCCTTTTATACTCCTGTCACTCCTCCATGAGGCCCGCTCTCACGGTCCCCCGCCTCGCCACACTTGGGTTGCTGAATATTCGATCTCTTTCCCCAAAAGCACTTATTGTTAATGATATGATTACAGATAATAATCTAGATGTGCTGTGTTTGACAGAAACCTGGCTAAAACCTGACGACTACATTACTTTAAATGAGTCCACCCCACAAGATTATTGTTATAAACACGACCCGCGTCTGAAAGGTAAAGGGGGAGGGGTTGCTGTGATTTATAATAATATCTACAGTATTACTCAGAAGTCTAGTTTCAAATATAATTCTTTTGAAGTTTTGGTGCTTTATGTAGCATTATGTAGTGTAATTGATAAATCCCGTTTGACATTTGTGCTGGCTACTGTATACAGGCCACCAGGGCACAATACAGACTTTATCAAAGAATTTGCTGACTTTCTATCCGAGTTAGTACTGGCTGCAGATAAAGTACTAATTGTTGGTGATTTTAATATTCATGTAAATAATGAAAAAGACGCATTGGGATTGGCATTTAGAGACATTCTAAACTCTATTGGAGTAAGGCAACATGTGTCAGGACCCACTCATCACCTTAATCATACGTTAGACCTAATATTGTCACATGTGATAAATGTTGATACCTTTGAAATTCTGCAGCAGAGCGACGACATCTCAGATCATTACCTAGTATCATGTATACTTAATTTAGCTAAGGCTGCAAAGCCGTCCCCTCGTTTCAAATATGGCAGAACTATCACTGCCGCCACTAAAGATTGCTTTTTAAATAATCTTCCTCATCAGTTTCATCTCCTCAGCATCCCAGATAGCCTAGATGAACTCGATTTTGCAACAGAAACTATTGACTCTCTTTTTTCCAGCACTTTAGACACAGTTGCTCCCCGGCGCTTAAAGAAGATTAAAGAAAATAGTCCAATGCCGTGGTACAACGAGCACACCCGGGCCCTTAAAACAGCAGCCAGAAAAATGGAGCGCAGCTGGAAGAAAACAAAATTAGAGGTTTTTCGTGTTCCTGTTCTGTCCTTCAATCCGTGCAGACGTGTTTTCACTCTGCTCCCGCTGTGCTCTAGCGCTCTAGTGTTTTGTCTCTTTCTTTTTCTCTCTGACCCGCTGCTTTGCTGGACTCCTGAAAATACTGAAATGGAATTGATTAACTGGTCAATCAGCGTGATCGATAGGATTTTCTCACAAAGGAAGGGTGCCCCGGGAGAACCCACCTGCACGGACGGGACCTTTGCTGCAGGGTACGTGAGGGACGCATGGAACAACTGGCAAGTCCTGTGCCTGGAGGCTCTGTCCGTGGAGGATGCGGAAGATTTATACATGATTGGATTATTGATGGCGGGGTTCCTATTCTTTGGCTTTGGGATTGCCCTGACCTATCGGAAGATTGGTAAAACAGCTGCAAGCAAATTCACCCAGCCGCTGTCTGTGGAAAATAAGGAATGCTTCGGGGCTGTGTGTGACCGTTTGAAGGAATTAGATCAGAGAGTGATAGGAATTGAGGAACTGAACCGTAACAACGCAGTCCGGACTGCGGATACGCAGGGAAGAGTGGGCTCCATCGGGGGTCAGATCGGTGAACTTTTACAGACTGTGACCGGTCTGGCCATGAGGCTGGACGTAATGTCTAGGGAAACTGCACAGACCGGACGCGAATGCTGAGGACCAGATCTGATTGATTGATTATGATCCGGACAAATTACCGAAGATCATCAAATGGATTAAAAATTAAAAAATTGTATTTGCCTGACCTAATCAACTACCCCAACGAACCTCACTTGTCCCTATCTCTCGGTTGGGAGGTCAGTCTGACAGCTTGGTCTGCTATCTTTCCCTGTGCACTGCCTTATCTCCCTTCAAGGACAAACCATAGAACTGAACTCGAAAAACATCTGAAGTTATGGCTAACATTCTCACACAACACAATCTCAGACTCACTCGCACCATACACAACCTATCCCGATCCCATCCCCCATCCATCCGTCTGCCTGTCTTTATCTATCTCCTCTCCCACTCCATACAAAAAATCCCATCACGTGACCACGTGTACTGTGTCATGTTTATGTTTATGTTTTGTTGTGTTTGCTATGTAATGCTTGCCAACTGCATTCTTGTATTTCTGGAAAGCGTGTGGCGGCGCCTGAATAATCGGCTGCGGCCCGGAGGCTTGCTCCAAACTTCATTTCGTTATACTGTACTTGTACATGTGTAATGACAAATAAACTTGAAACAAATAAACTTGAAAGAGAGCATGATCGCATACAGAAAGGCCGTAAAAACTGCTAGATCTGCTTATTACTCGACTGTCTTAGAAGAAAACAAACACAACCCTAGGTATTTATTTGATACAGTGGCTAAGTTAACCAAAAATAAAGCTTCTACTTCTGATGGTTGTAAACAGCACAGCAGTAATGACTTTATGAACTTCTTTACGTGTAAGATCGATAATATTAGGAAGAAAATTATAACCATGCAGCCGTCTACTACAGTGTCACATCAGACAGAGCATTGTTGTGTCACTGAGAAAAAATTACATTCATTCACTGCTATAGGAGAAGAAGAATTGGCTAAACTCGTTAAATCATCTAAATCAACAACATGTATGCTCGACCCTATACCGACTAGGCTATTAAAAGAGATGCTACCAGAGGTCATAGATCCTCTTCTTAATATCATTAACTCTTCTTTGTTATTAGGATATGTACCGAAAACTTTTAAATTGGCTATTATCAAACCATTTATTTAAAAAAATCAACTTGATCCTACAGAGTTAGTCAATTACAGGCCGATCTCAAATCTACCCTTCCTGTCAAAAATACTGGAAAAGGCAGTGTCTTCACAATTATGTTCCTTTTTAGAAAGAAATGGTATCTGTGAGGATTTCCAGTCAGGATTTAGACCGTATAATAGTACTGAGACTGCTCTTATCAGAGTTACAAATTTACTCTTATCATCCGATCGTGGTTGTATCTCTCTATTAGTGTTACTCGATCTTAGCGCTGCATTCGATACTATCGACCACAACATTCTTTTGAATAGACTCAAAAATTATGTTGGCATTAGTGGAACTGCATTGGCATGGCTTAAATCATACTTATCTGACCGTTATCAGTTTGTAGCAGTAAATGAAGAGATGTCACACCGATCACAAGTTCAGTATGGAGTACCGCAGGGCTCAGTGCTAGGACCGTTGCTCTTCACCCTGTACATGCTACCACTGGGAGATATCATTAGGAAGCATGGCATTAGTTTTCACTGTTATGCTGACGATACTCAGCTCTATATTTCTTCACGCCCTGACGAAACTTACCAATTCACAAGATTAACGGAATGCATAGCTGATATAAAACATTGGATGTCTAGTCATTTCCTGCAACTTAATTCAGAAAAAAAATAATTTTTAATTATTGGACAAAAAAACTCTGCAAGTAGTAACCTAGAATACTGTCTAACACCCGATGGCTGCTCTGTCAAGTCCTCGTCGTCAGTTAGGAACCTGGGTGTGCTCTTTGATACCAATCTTTCATTTGAAAGCCACGTTTCTAACATCTGTAAAACTGCATTCTACCATCTTAAAAATATATCTAAATTATGCCACATCCTTTCGATGCAAAATGCTGAACAGTTAATTCATGCGTTCATGACCTCAAGGCTAGATTACTGTAATGCTTTACTGGGTGGTTGCCCTGCTTGCTTAATAAACAAACTCCAGCTGGTCAAAAACGCAGCAGCTCGAGCTCTTACTAGAACAAGGAAGTATGACCATATTAGCCCAGTTCTGTCAACACTGCACTGGCTCCCTATTAAACATCGTATAAATTTTAAAATCTTGCTTATTACTTACAAAGCACTAAAATGGTTTAGCTCCCCAGTACTTGAGCGAACTCTTAACGCATTATACTCCATCATGTCTATTGCGGTCTCAAAACTCTGGCCAGTTGATAATACCTAGAATATCAAAATCAACTGCAGGTAGTCGATCCTTTTCCTATTTAGCGCCTAAACTCTGGAACAGTCTTCCTAGCATTTTTCGGGAAGCAGACACACTCTGTCAGTTTAAATCTAGACTAAAAACGCATCTCTTTACTATGGCTTACACATAAAACATTATCAATTTCTATTTTCAAATCAGTAAATGATTGTTAGGCTGCATTAACTAGGTCAGCCGGAACCGGGAACACTTCCCATAACACCTGATGTACTCGTTACATCATAAGAAGAATGGCATCTACGCTAATGTTAGTCTCTCTGTTTATCCCGAGGTTTACTGCAGTCAGCCGGATCCGGGCCGTATCCAGATCAGATGGTGGACCTGCGCCTGGACATGACCAACGCATCCCTGAAATGTCTGCTTTCTCCCAAGGTGTTTTTCTCCATTCTGACCCTGAAGGAGTTTTGGTTCCTTGCCACTGTTGCCTCTGGCTTTTGGCTTGCTCAGTTGGGGACATCTAAATTTCATCTATATTACCGATCTGCCCGCATTGACACTATATGATACTTGAAATTAGCTGGATAACATCACCGTTTCACCAGAACGGCTGTACAAATTCTGTTGCATTATTTTCCTGTTAACAATGTGAAGCTGCTTTGAAACAATTGGACTTGTTAAAAGCACTGTATAAATAAAGGTGATTCGATTTGATTTAAACATGTCGAATATAGCAAGATATTGTGCTGTGCCTGGTTGCGGAAGAACACAGTCCCTGCAAGCTTCCTTCGGATTCTAATATTAGGAATGAGTGGTTGAACTTTATTTTTAATGAAGTTCCAGCTCACATGCATAAGACATTGCACATTTGTTCGCTTTATTTCACTGTGGAATCGTTTGTAAACAAGACACAGGTTGAGCTGGATTTGTAGACATACTGAGATCAAAACAGAATGCTGTGCCTTCTATATTGGATCCGACAGGAATGGTGCAACACACTTACACTGTAAAAAAAAATATTTAAAAAGTAAGTTACCTGGTTACCTTAAAATTTTCATTGAAATTTTTCATTGAGTTCATTGTTAATACAATGAAAATTTTTGAGAATTGACATCACCCTTTATTCAAATAGTATTAAAAGATTTTGTAAGCATATTGTGTAATTGTGTTTTTTTTTTTTTATAATGCAGTGAAACATGCCAAATTGTGCTATTTTCATGATTTAATCACAAGATTTTTATTTTTATTTATGTGGTTCAGATACAATAATATTTTGAGTTTCTATTTATTAAACCCATTTCCTTCATTGTATTAACTCAAATTTTTAATTTCAATACTCAACATTTTAAGGCAACCAGGTTACTTACTTTTTAAGTTAAACCAACAATATTTTTTTACAGTGTATATGAGTAAAACATGTTTTTTATATGTGATAGTACTGCATTGTTGCAGATTATGTGTATGTGTCTAACAGAACATGCCTTAGCATGATGTCACAGACTAGAGAATCTTTTATTTGTTGGTTCATTGCGATTCAGGATCAGACTTTGTATGGGCCAGGGCTTGTATGTATGGGCCAGGGCTCGCAAAGCCCAACGTCCCGGGCTATATGTTTTCCAGATGGGCTACCAAACCATAAGCCCGTCAGCAGGCCAGTGAATCTTAAATAGTGAAATAACATTCCTTTCTTGATATGCGTTATTCACTCTCTTGACTTGAAGCGCACATGCGTGTGTGTGTGTGTGTGTGGTTTGCTCTTATATCCACTGATCGGGTGGTCCAAGTAATAAAAAAAATACAAAACATATTCCAATCAATCACGGGCGGATGAGAGATAAATCATTGTGTTTGTTTGATAAAGACGTTTTGTGAGCCCTGTGAGAGAATCATTCATTCCAGTTGCCTCTTTCAAAACAATTCAGAAGCTCATTAAATATGCAAATCTTATCCAATCCAAGCCATGGGCATTTACTTCCAAGTCTATAGGGCTGCACACCCATCAAAATCGAGCGTTCAGGAGAGAGCCTCAAAACCAGTGTAGTTTTTATGATGTTTTTGAATGTAAAAACCACACAAACGTCATACGTTGACCTCAGACAACAGTATAATTTTTTTTTTTTTTAAAAAGCCAATTCATGACACCTTTAACCCTCTGGACCCTAAGGCTATTTTGTGGCCCTGAAGAAGTTTGACATGCTCTGATATTTGTGGGGGGTTTTTTCAGTTGCTTTAAAGCAGTGGTTCCCAACCACGTTCCTGGAGGCCCACTAACAGTGCACATTTTGCATGTCTCCTTTGTCTGACACTTGCCCACATCAGGTTTTGAAGTTACTACTAATGAGCTGATGACTTGAATCAGGTGTGTTTGATTGAGGAGACATGCAAAATGTGCACTGTTGGTGGGCCTCCAGGAACGTGGTTGGGAACCACTGCTTTAAAGCATATTAATGGCTACACTGTATTACACTGTATTCAGCACAAACAGGGCTACAGTAATATGTGAGCAACGTGTGGATGTGGATCGTCATGAATAATGTGTCACAGTTCATGGGTTCATTGATTCATTCTCTCTATGTTTGTGTGGTTGTGTTGGAGGTGTGGTCACTGATTGCCTTATCATCTCACCCACCAGCTGCACCTGATCACCTCTCCCTATTTAATCTCCTCTCTCACTCACCTGTTTGTCAGATCGTTACAGAAACCCTGTGAGTGTTAGTAGTTTTTCTCTGGCCTACCTGTTTTACTGCTGGAACGTCAGTCTCGGATCTTCACCGCTCCGGCTTCCCCATTGCGTCCCTGCGTCACCGTCCCGCGGTCCTGTTCGCCGGTTTCTCCCTGCATCTGGACCTTGAGCTTCTGGATACTTCTTTTGTTTTCTTTCTGTCTGGACTTTCAGTTTACCCTTCTTTTGTTACGTTAGAGATATTAAACATTTTTACTTGCATTTGGATCCTCTGCTCTTTCCTTCTCCTATCGCCCCCTGACATAATGCTGAGATTCACACCGAGGCATCAAAGACTCCCCGAATATCAATGAGGAATGTGACAGAAGGAACTATAGAGAATGAATGTGAGGAGATTTAATGATTGAATGTATTGTTTGTAGCTTATTCACAAAATCACGTTTAATTTAAAAGTAGTAATCTGGCTATACATTTTCTTTACATAAAGACTTTAGGCCTCACCACCTGAGGCCTGCAAATTCACAGTTAAAAACACAAGGAGGAAATTATAATAGAAATAGAATAAAAAAACTACTATATATATATATATATATATATATATATATATATATATATATATATATATATATCTGTAGAATTATAAATAATCGAGTCAAGTAGAAAAATCGAGTAAAAAAAAAAAAAAAAAGTGGAATAAAATAAATAAGTGGAGTAATCTGTGCAGTGAGTAAACTGTTGACTTATAAATATGTGGTTAACAAATGTATAAAGAGTATGTGCAAACAGGTTTATAACAGGTTGTTACACAGTAACAACGAGAACAAAAAGTGCAGTGCAATGTCAGTATGTCAATGGTCACGTGATGTTAAGTGACTGAGTTCAGGAGTCTGATGGCCTGGGGGAAGAAGCTCCTCCTGAGTCTCTCAGTTTTGGCCATCAGGCTTCGGAAGTGCTTACCAGATGGCAGCAGCGTGAAATGAGGGTTTGCAGGGTGATTAGAGTCCTTGATGATCTTAGTAGCTCTACCTTTGCAGCGTTTGGTGTAGACGTCCTGCAGAGACGGGAGAGCTGACCCTGAGATACACTCGGATAAGCGCACGACTCTTTGCAGGGTTTTGCAGTCATGACTGGTGCTGTTCCCATACCACGCTGTGATGCACTGAGTTAATACACTTTCTATCACCCCTAAATAGAAAGTTTTCAGGTTAGCTGGTGAAACCCTGAATTTCCTGAATGTCTGAATGTGAGCAGTCCAGGTCAGGTCCTCGGAGATGTTTATACCCAGGTACTTGAAGCTGCTCACTCTCTCCACTGGTTACCCGCTGATCATGAGAGGGGAGTATGTTCGTGGCTGTCTCTTCCTGAAGTCACAATCACAATCATTTCTTTGGTCTTGCCAACATTCAGAGAAAAGACAGTTGTCCTGGCACCATGATGTTAGATGCTCCACCTCGTCCAAGTATGCCGTCTCATTGTTGTTGGAAATGAGGCCCAGGACAACAGTATCATCAACAAATTTGATGATAGAAGTGGAGCTGTGTGTGGACAAACAGTCATGTGTGTAGAGAGAGTAGAGCAGGGGACTCAGGACACAGCCCTGTGGAGCTCCCACACTCAGGGTGATGGAGGTGGAGGTGGACTGGCCTATTCTCACCACCTGAGGCCTGCCAGTGAGGAAGTCCTCAATCCAATAGCAGAGAGAAGAATTCAGGCCGAGATCCAGGAGTTTGGCGGTTAGCTTAATGGGAACTATGGTGTTAAAGGCTGAGCTATAGTCAATAAATAGCAGCAGTAGTTCCCACTTTTGCTGTCGATGTGAGTGAGGGAGGAGTGGAGGACATGAGAGATGGGATCTTCAGTCGATCTATTGGGACAATAGGCAAACTGAAGAGGGTCCAAAGTGTCAGGAATGAAGGAGCATATGGAGTCTCTCAAAGACCTTCATGACTATAGACGTGAGAGCCACTGGACTATAGTCATTTAGGCAAGAGGGTTTACTGTTCTTAGGGACAGGGATGATGGTGGATTTTTTTGAAGGAGGTGGGGACCACAGATGTAGCGAGGGACTCATTATAGATGGATGTAAACAACCCGGCGAGCTGATCAGCACAGGACCGCAGAACACGGCCTGAAATACCATCCGGCCCAGCAGCTTTCCTGACGTCCACATGCTTGAGTGCCCTCCGAACTTCATCCTCCGAGACAGAGATCACGTGGTTGTTGCTGCTCTGAGTAATTCCCTGACGTGCCAATTGGCGGAGTCGTGCTGCCGCAATTACAGTCAAAGCGAGCGTAGAAAGAGTTTAACTCACTCACAAGCGACGGATCAGCTCTCACCTCTGCAGAAGATTTAGATCCAAAAGAGCAGATGGACCTCAGACCCTGCCACATGCGCCACGAGTCGTTGAGTTGGAAATGAGACTCCACTCGATCCTTATAACGGAGCTTTGCGGCTTTAACTGCACGCCGCAGAGCATAGCAGGACGATCTGTATTCAGTCATATTCCCCGATAGGAGACCGGCGTTGTGAGCGGCAGTGCGTGTGTTCACTGCAGCACGGATTGAATTGTCCACCCACGGTTTCTGATTTGAGAAGGACGTTATTGTTATTGTTTGTGTGGCTTGCTCTGTAAGCATGTTGATGAAGCAAAGCTCCACATCCGTGAACTCACTGACGTCAGCTGAACTCGCCCGGAACATGTCCCAGTCGACGTCATACAGAGCTGCCTGTAGCACGGTCTCTGAATGGGGTGACCAGCGCTTAACTTCCCGCCTCACCGGGGGTTCCTGAACGAGCCTTTGTTTGTATTCGGGTGTGAGGAAAATGGCGGCATGATCCGATTTGCCGAAAGCTGGAAGTGACCGAGCCTTATAGGCGTTCTTAAATGGAGAGTAGCAGTGATCCAGTGTGTTTGCTCCTCGTGTAGGACAGGAGATGTGCTGGTGAAAGTTTGGCAAGACTTTCTTTAGGTTTGCTTTGTTAAAATCGCCCGCGACGATGAACGCTGCATCGGGGTGTTTGTTTATGACGCCGCTGGCAACATCATGAAGGCCAGATAAAGCCAGCGCTGTGTCTGCCTGTGGTGGAATGTAAACAGCGGTCGCGACGACCACAGAAAACTCCCTCGGCAGATAGAATGGGCGGCAGATGATTGTTAAATGTTCCAGATGAGGCAAGCAGGATCGCGAAAGAATGGTGATGTTCCTGGGGTCGCACCATTTCTTGTTAATCATGAAGCATACTCCACTGCCTTTGGATTTACCGGCCTCGGCTGTTCTGTCCATCCGAAAAACAGAGAAGTTCTCCGACGGCGTCACAGCTGTGTCCGGGACCGCGGGCGTGAGCCATGTTTCGGACAAACAAAAGATGTTACAGTCTCTCATGTCCCGTTGAAAACTTATCCTGGCTCTAAGATCGTCCATCTTATTCTCCAGGGATTGAACATTTGCGAGCAGAATGCTCGGGAGAGGTGGGCTGAATGCCCTTTTCCTCAGTCTGTTGCGGATCCCCGCGCGTTTCCCACGGTGTTTCTTGATTCTTCGCCGTCGACTCTGGCCATTGTTCAACTCGCCGTTCTGAAGGATCTCAGATGTCCACAGAGGATCAGCGAAAGTGTCCTGAAACAGTCCAGTGTAGAGGTAACCAATGTCCAAAAGAGTTTTGCTGTCATAGCAGATCAATGCAGTTGATAAGTTTGTAAAAATTGAGAGCAAAAGAAAGTAAAATAGTAAATAAAAGCACAGTCTACGTGGAGCGACCTGAACGGCGACCGAACACGGCGGCGCCATTTTGGATTCGCCATTCTGGATTCGGTCAACATCATCCAGAGCTGCCTGTAGCGCGGTCTCTGAGTGGGGTGACCAATGCTTAACTTCCCGCCTCACCGGGGGTTCCTGAACGAGCCGTTGTTTGTATTCAGGTGTGAGGAAAATGGCGGCATGATCCGATTTGCCAATAGCTGGAAGTGACCGCGGTTTATAGGCGTTCTTAAACAGAGAGTAGCAATGATCCAGTGTGTTTGCTCCTCGTGTAGGACAGGAGATGTGCTGGTGAAAGTTTGGCAAGACTTTCTTTAGGTTTGCTTTGTTAAAATCGCCCACGACGATGAACGCCGCGTCGGGGTGTTTGTTTATGATGTCGCTGGCAACATCATGAAGGCCAGATAAAGCCAGTCCTGTGTCTGCCTGTGGTGGAATGTAAACGGCAGTGGTGATGACCGCAGAAAACTCCCTCGGCATATAGAATGGGCGGCAGATGATTGTTAAATGTTCCAGATGAGGCGAGCAGGACCGCGAGAGAATGGTGATGTTCCTGGGGTCGCACCATTTCTTGTTGATCATGAAGCATACTCCACCGCCTTTGGATTTACCGGCCTCGGCTGTTCTGTCCATCCGAAAAACAGAGAAGTTCTCCGACGGCGTCACAGCTGTGTCCGGGGCCGCGGGCGTGAGCCATGTTTCAGTCAAACAAAAGATGTTACAGTCTCTCGTGTCCCGTTGAAAACTTATCCTGGCTCTAAGATCGTCCATCTTATTCTCCAAGGATTGAACATTTGCGAGCAGAATGCTCGGGAGAGGAGGACTGAATGCCCTTTTTCTCAGTCTGTTGCGGATCCCAGCGCATTTTCCACGGTGTTTCTTGATTCTTCACCATTGACTCGTCTGGCCATTGTTCAACTCGGCGTTCAGAAGAATCTCAGATGGCCACAGAGGATCGGCGAAAGTGTCCTGAAACAGTCCAGTGTAGAGGTAACCAATGTCCAAAAGAGTTTTGCTGTCATAGCAGATCACTGCAGTTGATAAGTTTGTAAAAATTGAGAGCAAAAGAAAGTAAAATAGTAAATAAAAGCACAGTCTTCACGGAGCGACCTGAACGGCGACCAAACACGGCGGTGCCATTTTGAATCTACAGTACCGTTCAAAAGTTTTAGATCTGTATGTTTTTCTTTTGTTTGTTTGTTTTTTTCTCTCTTCTGCTCACCAAGGCTGAATTTATTTGATCCAAAGTAGTAAAAACAGTAATATTGTGAAATATTTTTACAATTTAAAATAAATGTTTTCTATGTGAATATATAGCTGTGATCAAAGCTGAATTTATCATCATGTCAGGAAAACGGAAATAACAGGCGGCAGGCAGAGATGCAGGATCCAAATGCAGGGGAGAATTTAATGATGAAAAACAATAAAGATCAACAATCAGGAACAAAATAACACTGAGAAAAAACACAAAACATTAAACAATGACCAACCAAGAACAACTGGGTATATATACACAAAGGGAACAATGTTAACACGATAACAAGGGGGAGTGGCTAATAGGGAACACCTGGGGAAAACTAATCATGATGAAAAACTACAAAGAACTACAAAATACCACAGAAACAGGACACAGAAACAATGCACAGATAAACTTCAATATAAAAGTCCCACAGAGTGCCAGAAACAGAACAGATGTGACATTACTCCAGTCTTAAGAGTCAAATGATTCTTCACACATCATTCTGATATGAGGATTTGATATATAAGCTCAACAAACATTTCTTATTATTATGACTGTTGAAAACAGTTGTGTATTTTTTCAGGATTATTTGATAAATCAAAGATTTAACCCAGAGGATAAATCTTTGATTAACGGAAAGTTCAAATAAATGTTGTAACATTATACATGTGTTTTTTTGTCAATATAAGGCATCTTTGTGAATAAAAATATTAATTTCTTTCAAAAAACAAAACTACTAAACTCTTACTCAGCCTAAACTTTTGAATGGTAGTGTATAATGTTACGATAGATTTCTATTTCAGATAAATGTTGTTGTTTTGAACTTTCTATTAATCTTTCAAACTTAATACTATTGAACTTTAAAAGAATCCTGAAATAAATTGTACACAAATGTTTTCAACATTCATAATAAAAAGAAATGTTTCCTGAGCAGCAAATCAGCATATTACAATAATTTCTGAAGGATTGCAAAAGGTTCAACCCGGCGCTCGGGTATTAAATAGTCCTAACTTAGTGCTCTTGGGGTAGGGAAAGATCAAATAACACAAAAAAGGCAGGTACCAGGCACTCAGTCAGACATAAAAAGAGGAGAAGGAATACATAAAAAGCATTTATTTGGTATGGCTTAAGTCATTTTAAAAATACAAGAGCCAACATGTTTCAACCAACAAATGGTCTTCTTCAGGGCAAAGCAACACACAAAATGAGAATGACACAAATTTAGTTAAATAAAGTTGAGCCCCACCCATAGTCCGAAAGCATTCAATTAGCCTAATAAGGTCTAATACAATCAATCAATCAATTAACCCAATGAGGCAATATGGTGTATAGGATTGGGGAAACCAATGAAATGAGCAAAATATTTAAGTAAAAAGAAAACACAAAACAGAGAAAAAACTCTCCTTCACTGTAGACTACCTTTGGATCAAATAAATTCAAGATTCAAGATTCAAGAGATTCAAGAGTTTTATTTGTCACATACACAGTTATATACAGAACATACAACCGGCAGTGAAATGTAAACAGGTCCGCTCCATGGACAGTGCAAATTCACAGTTAAAAACACAAGGAAGAAATTATAATAGAAATAGGATATAAAAAAAAGTACTCTCTATATATATATATGTAGAATTATAAATAATCAAGTCAAGTAGAAGAAAAAAGTAAAAAATAAGAATAAAGAAGTGGAATAAAATAATTGAAGTAGACTGTGCAGTGAGTAAACTGTAGACTTATAAATATGTGGTTAACAAATGTATAAAGAGTATAATGTGCAAACAGGTTTATAACAGGTTGTTACACAGTAACAACGAGAACAGAAAGTGCAGTGCAATGTCAGTGTATCGATGTTTATCCTGAAGTGAAGTCACGTGATGTTAAGTGACTGAGTTCAGGAGTCTGATGGCCTGGGGGAAGAAGCTCCTCCTGAGTCTCTCAGTTTTGGCCATCAGGCTTCGGAAGCGCTTACCAGATGGCAGCAGTGTGCCATCTGGTAAATGCAGCCTTGTTAAGCAGAATTTTTTTTTTGAAAACATTAGAGAATCTAAAACTTTTGAATAGTAGTGTATACTTGGGTTTACACATGACAACAACACAGAGCAGTGGTAAAAAAAATACAGTGCAAAAGAGACATTCAGGGCAAACAGAGACAGTGCAAGATGAATGAAAACTCTGTTTGAGTGCACTTGTCACATGTCTACATTTAAAATAACGAACTTGAGCGTGCAAAAGATGCAACATATGTGAACGGGTCCTTGGTCAGTGCATGGTTACATCAGCGTACCAGTCAATAAACGGGACAGTCATGTATGGGACATTTAGGCACAATAAACTGGACGTCTCGGCTAATTTTGTAATTCCCTTCCTGTAGGGACCGAGTAGCAAAAAGTGACGCTTCGTTGTGCTAGGGTGTGAGACACCTTCAGATGCTGCCAGCAGGTCCCCACTAGCTGTCAGCGTAATGCCAGTTATTACTTCCTGACCCAGGAACACGTTCCCTCATGGAGGCCTGGTGAGGCCTACTACCTTCTAGCAGCTCTGCTAACTGCCAAGTGACTGAAACCTAGGAACGCACCCTCAGGGGAGGCCTGGTGAGGCCTGCTACCCAATGGCAAGTCTTCAGGGAGGCCTGGTGAGACCTACTACCTGATAGCCACACGTGCCCACTGCCAGAGCATCCTGGTCCAGGAGCTCACCTACAGAGAGGCCTGGTGAGGCCTGCTTGTTGCTAGCAATTTATGCTTGCTGTTAAGATGGCTGAGGTCCAGGAACTCACATCCAGAGGAGGCCAGGTGAGGCCTACTACCCAATAGCAAGCATACAGGGAGGCCTGGAGGGGCCTACTACCTGATAGCAGGCCTGCAGGGGCGGCTTCCTGATGGCAGGTTTGAGAAACTGGCTGCTATGACCCCAGACCGACAGTAGCTTCTCTGCTGGCTGACGAAGATGGACATCCCGTTACTACCTCGGGACTCGTCCCCAGGGAGGCCAGTGTAGGGCCTAAGGTTTTCTGCTACTGAAGCCGACATCGTTGGGGAATATGCTCACATCAAAATACACATAGGGACATCCACAGAAGGCCTCTCAAGGCTGGCTACCTAGTTGCAGCTGTTATGCTTGCCCCCCCAATGTCAGGACTCACTCGTAAGGAGGCATGCTGAGGCCTACTACCTGTCCTGGAGTCTACTGCCCAGACTGCCCAAGCTGGCTGCTCACAGCTCACAGCCAGCTGGCCTTAATAAGCCCCATCCTGGGGCTGGTCCATCCCAGAGGCCTCCTGAGGCCAACTGTGTGACGGTGCAGTCTCACCGGCAGCGCCTACGAGCCTGGAAACTAATTACATTGCCCACAGCAGTGTACTCGGCCAAAAAACGCCCTGGACCCTCTAAGCGAGAGGAGTACAACTTACACCACCCACTCCAGTGGAGGCCAAGCTTTCCCCGCTATAGCGGCCTACCATTCACATGCGAGGATGTCAGCCATGGCAATGCTCTGGCTTCAAAGGTTGCGTACTACCAGATCGTCATAAAACAAAGGTTGCGAAGTGCTGCTCGACCTGAGCCATGGGTGGAGCAGAAACATACAGAGCTAAGAGTGGGGCACTCAAATATACCCTGCCCTATCATGATATATAACTACGGCCAGGGCTTGCCAAAAACCCGCGGCCAAAAACTAGCTCTGGAAGGCTAAGTCCTAGCAAAACATAGTCTCTTTGTGTATAAACGAAAGACAGCCTGCCCCTGCCCCACGACCACTGGCTAAGTCGCTATCAATTCTGCTCAACACCAACCTGCATTACTAATAAACCCCAGAACGCAGAGAAGCGGGCGGGCCCTGGCCGGACAACTCTCAACTGAGAGGAGGCTAACGTTAGGGACACTAAAAACCAACATTCACCTAGTGAAGGGCCCGGGGCGACAGCACTATTTTCCTAGTGAAACACCACCGACATCCCAGACAGCCTAGCAGATGCGATGGCCCTGCTTTTGTAAAGGCCGACCTGCATACATAGATCTTTACCTGAGGCCCGATGGGGTGACAGTCTTGCATAAAAGGAGGCACTAGGGCGGGAAAAACTCCTAGCCCCGCAGAGCTGGATGTAGATCTAACTGCAGTTTGTGCGTTAGTCTAAACCTACACTCTCTGAGTCAACACTGAGAGGAGATGCTAATGCTCTACCCTGAGGTGGCTACCAGTTACCAGCCTGTTCTAGGAGAACATATACACACCTAGACATTCACTACAGACCTGCGAGAATGCGCTGTGTTTCCTGTATCAAAAATACTCACAGACTGAGAAGGGATCTACTCACTGCGCACAGTGGGCCTTGCAGTGGCTCTTTCTCCACTAGTAACACTAGCCCAACTGGGTTTTCTTTTCCCTTTTTTTTATCGTTCTAACCACCTGACCGGGGAACTACCTGGCCCTAGTAAAAAAAAAAACCTCCAATGATCCAGCGATCCCCGAAGCCCTCTACAGGAAGCATAAAGTCTTATACAAAATATATTAATATTTTCCCTCTCAAGGGGACTTGCCACCTCTCCTGTGGCCCGCAAAGATAATCACCCAAAAGCTTTATTCACAACACATATGCTTAGGTGCACTACTACCTGTGGCCTGAGGGGGGCGCTATCACAAGCCAAGCCAGGCGGGCCATCAGAATCTCACATCCTGTCATCATAGGCCCTGCCCAGCCTGGTGTAAGACATGCCCGGGAAAAGGAACTGAGGAAAGGACGAGGCTAAAGTCTAGTGCGCCCTTGGAGGCAGAGACCTATCCCAGCACGATCCCCGATGCTGGTTCCGGGTTACCTCCCCAGCTTCCCGACGCTGGTTCTGGGTTACCTCCAAAACGTCCTTCCTCTTCCTGCTGCGGGAGTCCCACCTCCTCTGCGCCCTGCTCTGCCACGGAGGGGGCGCACAAGAGGCGACACTGGCTCGCTGGCCCTGATGCCGGTCCTCAGACTGTGACGTGCCAGTGCCAAACCGGTCTTTTCCACAACCTCGACACCTCGGTGTGGAGGTTGGGAAAGAACGGCAGGCTTCGATGTGGAGGCTAAGCTGTGCGTGTGGGCAGGAATCGTTCATCTAACTTGCTTCTTTTTAATGAATGCTCCTGTCTCTCTTGTGGCCAATCTAAGCTTAACTTGGCCACAGCATGACTCAACACCTCCACCATCTCCTCACTGGCAGGGGAATGAAGTGGCGAGTCTTCCATTTCCCCTGCGGTGATACTAACAACATCTAGTTCCTCAGAACTGGATAGTTGCAGCACCGGTGCCTCAAACGGGGCAGAAGAAACTGCAGCGCGGGCTGCAATAATGATAAAGTCACTATTTTTGTTTGTTTTTGTGCACAAAAAGTACAAAAAGGTCCCTCGACACAGCCCTGGGGGGTCTTGACTTAATTGACTTAAATGTTATTTGGCCAATATTAAACAAGGATTTGATCATGCTGTAAAGTGCAACAACAGAAATCACCTGGCCGCTGGCGCCCTCTGCAGGCATTTGTTAGAATACATAATGTGCGTAAGTGATTGTTTATATTACTTTATGCATTTTAACAGCGTTGTTCAATAAAACCAAATGATTACTTGCTTTTGATACTTTATTTGAACCAATTATTATTGCCTATTGTTATTTTATATGCATTTCAAGTCAATTTAAAGGCTTGTCAGATCAGGATTACCCAGATACCAAGCAACTCTTGAAACAATGCTAAATCAATATTAATGTGTCAATGTTAATTGCATGGAATCAACATAATTTTTGCACCCGCAGTTAAAGTTGAATCATGTTTGCACTCTCAGCAGAGGGGGATTAAACAACTCAACAAACAGCAGCTTCGCCTATTACAAACCAGTTTGACTTTATTTCTGTCATACGGCTACAAAGGCTCTTATTCAGAATTTTTATTTTTTAAGGTTTAACTCTAATTCATGTTGATGTTTTACTGAAAATAATAGTTTTGTTTGAGATCAGTGTTTGCTATAGTTGGGCACTTGACACGTGACTTTCGTTAAATTAATTATCTTTCAACAACTGCAGTAGTGTTCGAATTGAAAACACTTGTGCATTGATTTTTTTAAATTAATTAATTCTATTTATATAGTGCTTTCTGGGTACTCAAAGCACTTTACATATGGAAGTGGGGAATCTCCTCAACCACCACCAATGTGCAGCACCATCTGGATGATGTGACGGCAGACATATTGCGCCAGAACGACATGATGGACAGAGGCCAATGGTCAAATTTGGCCAGCAAGCAGGCAAGGCACACGGCACACAAACTATATGTATATAGCCGATTTAGTTTTTCTTAGTTACAAAACCAAACCCAAGACTGTTTATTAAACATTAGCCCGAACCTGAGACCGCTAATCCAGGTACTGACCAGGCTCAACCCTGCTTAGCTTCAGTGGGAAACCAGTCTTGGGCTACAGGGTGATATGGACCCTGGTGGATAACAGATCAGCTGAAGATGTCTGATGATCATGATGATCACTTATAAAATCAGGAGTAGCCTACCTCTGAGAAAGAAAGTCACAATTGCGAGATGTAAACTCACAAGTCTGAGAGAAAAAACAAATCTGAATTGTGAGATTAAAATGTCGCAATTACCTTTTCTATTTTTTATTCAGTTACCAGTAGTGCCACCACTCCCACCACACGCTTCACGCACCTCCCCCTTTTAAATGTCTGTGGAGGAGCTCTGACCTCATATGTGGTTCCATTTGAAAGCTTAGAGTCTCTACTTTCTGGAGATATGCATCACTTTGGCAACTTATTTACACTAAATTACCATTTCTGCCTGGATTTGGCCGACCCAAATTGAAAAGCTTCCCATAATCACATACAGTGGTCTCTAAATACACAATGCTGGTGTCATTTTACAGGAAACCCTTTGAAGTTACATAAACCACTACTAAAAGTGATAAACATGTAAGTGTATGTTGTCTGAACTGTAATAACTGTTCTACGGGGGTGCTAAGCACCCACAAACGCAAGCAAAAGCACCCTGAGTTGACACTGTAATAATATTGGCGAAACAGATTTGGCAGATTTGCAAATTTGTGTCTGAGCTCTGGAGAGCGGCAAATGTTTTTGCAGCGGTGAGTGATGTAGCCAATCACAGATAGTTGTTGATCTCTCGAACACGATCTCTCAGAATCTCAGCGCTCAAAATGCTAGAGTTTTTAGGCTATTCAGTGCTGAGTTAATGCAGGCTCGCAAAACCTCTCATTTACAAACAAGTCAAGACACGATGCAAGCTACGAACTGCATGCTGCAAAGTTTAGGAATTGACATCTAAATGTAAATGCCACTCTGCATGAGACAGAAATATCCTCCTGAGAGCCAGAATAGAGGTTTTGCCTCTGTAGAGGACATTATTTAGCTAATTTAGCTGACAACAAACAGTTTTAAGTCTGGATATTCTTAAGAAATATAAGACATTCTTATGAAAATATTATTACATGTTTTTTTACATTACATATTGTCCCAAAACACATTAATATGCATTAGATACAGTGTACAGATGCACTGCTTAGAATGGGAATGGCATTTATGGCCATGTTTACACACATATTGCATAAAGTAAAATGGTATATATAAAATTATTCTGTATCTTTCATAACATTGAGAATCATCTTTATACAATCATCTTTATGAGATTTTTATGCTCCAAACATTAATGGAAAAGAAGAAAACCTTTTTCTGGTTTTTAGGAAGATGGCATGTTAAAATACTAGTAATGCATTAAAGCAATGTAAAGGCAGACTAATAGATTGATAGACAATTTGTAGCAAAATATTTTTGAAATTCCAATTATTGGTAAATGACTTGTACAAACCCGATTCAGAAAGTTGGGACACTGTACAAATTGTGAATAAAAAAGGAATGCAATAATTTACAAATCTCATAAACTTATATTTTATTCACAGGACTCTAATCACCCTGCAAACCCTCATTTCACGCTGCTGCCATCTGGTAAGATAAACATCGATACACTGACATTGCACTGCACTTTCTGTTCTCGTTGTTACTGTGTAACAACCTGTTATAAACCTGTTTGTTAATTTCCTCCTTGTGTTTTTAACTGTGAATTTGCACTGTCCATGGAGCGGACCTGTTTACATTTCACTGCCGGTTGTATATTCTGTATATAACTGTGTATGTGACAAATAAAACTCTTGAATCTTGAATCTTGAATCAATAGAATATAGATAACATATCAAATGTTGAAAGTGAGACATTTTGAAATGTCATGCCAAATATTGGCTCATTTTGGGTTTCATGAGAGCTACACATTCCAAACAAGTTGGGACAGGTAGCAATAAGAGGCCGGAAAAGTTAAATGTACATAAAAGGAACAGCTGGAGGACCAATCTGCAACTTATTAGGTCAGTTGGCAGTTTTATACATGATTGGGTATAAAAAGAGCCTCTCAGAGTGGCAGTGTCTCTCAGAAGTCAAGATGGGCAGAGGATCACCAATTCCCCCAATGCTGCAGCCAAAAATACTGGAGCAATATCAGAAAGGAATTTCTCAGAGAAAAACTGCAAAGAGTTTGAAGTTATCATCATCTACAGTGCATAATTTTTTCAAACAGGTTCTCCCCACTCAGTGACGCACCCACTGAGAATCCTGTTAAAAGTGCCCTAGTTATTGGTGATTCTATTACACGGAACGTGAAAATAGAGACACCAGCCACTATAGTCACATGTTTACCGGGAGCCAGAGCACCTGACATCAAAGCAAATTTAAAAGTGCTGGCTAAAGCTAATCGTAAATTCTCTAAGATTATTATTCACGTCGGCACTAACGATGTTCGACTTCGCCAGTCGGAGATCGCCAAAATTAACATTAAAGAGGTGTGTGAACTTGCAAGTACGATGGCAGATGCAGTTTTTTGTTCTGGTCCGCTCCCTGTTAAAAGGAGTGATGAGATACTTAGCAGACTATCATCACTCAATGGCTGGTTGTCTAAGTGGTGTCCGCAAAATAACATAGGGTTCATAGACAATTGGAAAAGCTTTTGGGGCAGACCTGACCTGTTGAAGAGGGACGGCATCCATCCTTCTTGGAGTGGTGCTGCTCTTCTCTCTAGTAATTTGGCATATAGTCTTAAAGCTAAACCTTGACTAACTGGGGCCCAGGTCAGGAAGCAGACGGACTGGCTTACCCAACCGTCTGCTAGCTGTCTCCCGTTACAGAAGTCAGATAAATCCCAACACATAGAGACTCTTTCACCTAGATATTATCACATAGAGACTGTGTCTGTTCCCCGAATTAGTAAATACAAAAAACATCAAGACCATTCAACAGTAAAAACTTAATTGATGTCAAGCGAATAAACAACAGATATAATACAGATGATCAAATGATAAAGCTCGGGTTGCTGAATATTCGATCCCTTTCCCCAAAAGCACTTATTGTTAATGATATAATTACAGATAATAATCTAGATTTGCTGTGTTTGACAGAAACCTGGCTAAAACCTGACGACTACATTACTTTAAATGAGTCCACCCCCCAAGATTATTGTTATAAACACGAGCCGCGTCTGAAAGGTAAAGGGGGAGGGTTGCTGTAATTTATAATAATATCTTCAGTATTACTCAGAAGTCTAGTTTCAAATATAATTCTTTTGAAGTTTTGGTGCTTTATGTAGCATTATGTAGTGTAATTGATAAATCCCGTTTGACATTTGTGTTGGTTACTGTATACAGGCCACCAGGGCACAATACAGACTTTATCAAAGAATTTGCTGACTTTCTATCCGAGTTAGTACTGGCTGCAGATAAAGTACTAATTGTTGGTGATTTTAATATCCATGTAGATAATGAAAAAGACGCATTGGGATTAGCATTTAGAGACATTCTAAACTCTATTGGAGTAAGGCAACATGTGTCAGGACCCACTCATCGCCTTAATCATACGTTAGACCTAATATTGTCACATGGAATAAATGTTGATACCGTTGAAATTCTGCAGCAGAGCGACGACATCTCAGATCATTACCTAGTATCATGTATACTTAATTTAGCTAAGGCTGCAAAGCCGTCCCCTCGCTTCAAATATGGCAGAACTATCACTGCCGCCACTAAAAATTGCTTTTTAAATAATCTTCCTCATCAGTTTCATCTCCTCAGCATCCCAGATAGCCTAGAGGAACTCGATTTTGCAACAGAAACTATTGACTCTCTTTTTTCCAGCACTTTAGACACAGTTGCTCCCCGGCAGATCGCATACAGAAAGGCCGTAAAAACTGCTAGATCTGCTTATTTCTCGACTCTCTTAGAAGAAAACAAACACAACCCTAGGTATTTATTTGATACAGTGGCTAAGTTAACCAAAAATAAAGCTTATACTTCTGATGGTTGTAAACAGCACAGCAGTAATGACTTTATGAACTTCTTTACGTGTAAGATCGATAATATTAGGAAGAAAATTATAACCATGCAGCCGTCTACTATAGTGTCACATGAGACAGAGCATTGTTGTGTCACTGAGAAAAATTACATTCATTCACTGCTATAGGAGAGGAAGAATTGGCTAAACTCGTTAAATCATCTAAATCAACAACATGTATGCTCGACCCTATACCGACTAGGCTATTAAAGAGAGATGCTACCAGAGGTCATAGATCCTCTTCTTAATATCATTAACTCATCTTTGTTATTAGGATATGTACCGAAAACGTTTAAGTTGGCTATTATCAAACCACTTATTAAAAAACCTCAACTTGATCCTACAGAATTAGTCAATTATAGGCCGATCTCAAATCTACCCTTCCTGTCAAAAATACTGGAAAAGGCAGTGTCTTCACAATTATGTTCCTTTTAGAAAGAAATGGTATCTGTGAGGATTTCCAGTCAGGATTTAGACCGTATCATAGTACTGAGACTGCTCTCATCAGAGTTACAAATGATTTACTCTTATCATCCGATCGTGGTTGTATTTCTCTATTAGTGTTACTCGATCTTAGCGCTGCATTCGATACTATCGACCACAACATTCTTTTGAATAGACTCGAAAATTATGTTGGCATTAGTGGAACTGCATTGGCATGGCTTAAATCATACTTATCTGACCGTTATCAGTTTGTAGCAGTAAATGAAGAGATGTCACACGATCACAAGTTCAGTATGGAGTACCGCAGGGCTCGGTGCTAGGACCGTTGCTCTTCACCCTGTACATGCTACCACTGGGAGATATCATTAGGAAGCATGGCATTAGTTTTCACTGTTATGCTGGCGATACTCAGCTCTATATTTCTTCACGCCCTGATGAAACTTACCAATTCACAAGATTAACGGAATGCATAGCTGATATAAAACATTGGATGTCTAGTAATTTCCTGCAACTTAATTCAGAAAAAATGAATTTTTAATTATTGGACAAAAAAACTCTGCAAGTAGTAACCTAGAATACTGTCTAACACTCGATGGCTGCTCTGTCAAGTCGTAAGTCGTCAGTTAGGAACCTGGGTGTGCTCTTTGATACCAATCTTTCATTTGAAAGCCACGTTTCTAACATCTGTAAAACTGCATTCTACCATCTTAAAAATATATCTAAATTACGGCACATCCTTTCGATGCAAAATGCTGAACAGTTAATTCATGCGTTCATGACCTCAAGGCTAGATTACTGTAATGCTTTACTGGGTGGTTGCCCTGCTCACTTAATAAACAAACTCCAGCTGGTCCAAAACGCAGCAGCTCGAGCTCTTACTAGAACAAGGAAGTATGACCATATTAGCCCGGTTCTGTCAACACTTCATTGGCTCCTATTAAACATCGAATAAATTTTAAAATCTTGCTTATTACTTACAAAGCACTAAATGGTTTAGCTCCCCAGTATTTGAGCGAACTCTTAACGCATTATACTCCATCACGTCTATTGCGGTCTCAAAACTCTGGCCAGTTGATAATACCTAGAATATCAAAATCAACTGCAGGCGGTCGATCCTTTTCCTATTTAGCGCCTAAACTTTGGAACAGTCTTCCTAGCATTGTTCGGGAAGCAGACACACTCTGTCAGTTTAAATCTAGACTAAAAACACATCTCTTTACTATGGCTTACACATAAAACATTATCAATTTCTATTACTCAAATCAGTAAATGATTGTCAGGCTGCATTAACTAGGTCAGCGGAACCGGGAACACTTCCCATAACACCTGATGTACTCGTTACATCATAAGAAGAATGGCATCTACGCTAATGTTAGTCTCTCTGTTTATACCGAGGTTTACTGCAGTCAGCCAGATCCAGGCCGTATCCAGATCAGATGGTGGACCAGCGCCTGGACATGACCAACGCATCCCTGAAGTGTCTGCAGAGAACATGTCAAATAAACTCCCCCCGTAAATGCTGCATCAACACGACATCCTCATTAAACCCGTCTTCGGAGTGACGACTCCAATCCCTCGAATAATCTAACAAATATCTATTTGCCTAATATGAATTAAGACCTGCTATGTTGCCAGAATTATAATCATACACTGTTTGTTCGTCGGCCAGAGGAGAACTGGCACCCCGACTGAGCCTGGTTTCTCCCAAGGTTTTTTTCTCCATTCTGACCCTGAAGGAGTTTTGGTTCCTTGCCACCGTTGCCTCTGGCTTTTGGCTTGCTCAGTTGGGGACACCTAAATTTCTTCTATATTACCGATCTGCCCGCATTGATGCTATATGATACTTGAAATTAGCTGGATAACATCACCGTTTCACCAGAACGGCTGTACAAATTCTGTTGCATTATTTTACTTTTAACAATGTGAAGCTGCTTTGAAACAATTGGACTTGTTAAAAGCGCTATATAAATAAAGGTGATTTGATTTTGATAATATCATCCAAAGATTCAGAGAATCTGGAACAATCTCTGTGCGTAAGGGTCAAGGCCAGAAAACATCTCAGTTACGTATGGTAACCCTCGTTCCCTGAAGGAGGGAACGGAGACGTACGTCAGACGTCACTGACGTATTGGGATCACTTCAGGGAGCCCCTAACAGCTTTGAGATATAGAGAACAGGCCAATGAGAATTGGCGTGCGAGATTTGCATCTCGCGCTCCGCCCCGCGTCGCGGGTATAAAGCGGAAGTGAAATGCACGCACGTTTGTTTTTCACTGAGGAGCCGAACTATTGACTCGGCCTGCAGTGATGGTAGAGCAATTGTGGCGACGGGACGTATGTCTCCGTTCCCTCCTTCAGGGAACGAGGGTTACCATACGTAACGCGAGGCGTTCCCTTTCAGTCGGTCACGTTCGGCGTCGTCGGCGTCACCGACGGTTGGGATCCTTTGGAACACACCACAGTTGCTACCACTTCCAGCGCCCTGGGAAAGCCCCTCAGACCCCGGCTGTTCCGGGCGGGGAAATTCACGCAGGGAGAGTCAGCTGCTGTTCCACAAGACCCACTCAGCCGACTATTGGATAACGCTGGGAAAGCGTGCCCCGGGTGGCCGCTGCGGAAGCCACATCATGCCCGGAGGGAGTTACCATGTGGAGAATACACGTATGGACTGGCCGTGGGCAGTGCTACATACAGAAGCCCCAGGGGTGGCTCCGGCCATTTTAGGCGGGGGTCCACACCACACTGAGACGGCAGAGCGAGCTCTGCCGAGGGAAAGACACAAGCTCGCCGAAGGGAGACTTACCGTGGAGAATACACATATGGGACCGCTAACACAAGTTCCACCAATGCATACAAGCGTTAGGCCTGGCGTCGGACGCTCCGCCACATCCGACTGCCGAGGGTTGCGGAGGACTCGACAGGGTTCGCCATACTGGGGAACTTGACTGGAGCATATAAGCGCATGTATCTGTTCCATGGGGAAGGGAGTGGTGCAGCAAGCTGACACTTTAGAATGGGCACTTCGGTGTTACTGACTATGGGAAGTGAGCACACAGGAAGATACCGGCTCTACACGTAGGCTATAAAACCTAGCGAACGTGTTAGGTGTCGCCCAGCCCGCAGCTCTACAAATATCTGCCAGCGAGGCGCCACGAGCCAGCGCCCAGGAAGAAGCTACACCCCTGGTGGAGTGGGCTCTTAACCCGAGTGGGCAGGGCACGTCTTGGGTTTCATACGCCAAGACAATGGCATCCACTATCCAGTGGGCCATCCTCTGCTTGGAGACAGCCTTTCCCTTCTGCTGTCCTCCATAACAGACGAAGAGCTGTTCTGAGGTCCTGAAGCTTTGCGTTCTGTCCACGTAAGTCCGCCAGCGCGGACGGGACAGAGAAAAAGCTAGGGCTGGGTCTGCCTCCTCCGAAGGCAGCGCTTGCAGGCTCACCACCTCGTCCCGGAAGGGAGTGGTGGGAACCTTGGGCACATATCCAGGCCGGGGTCTCAGGATTACGTGAGAGTTACCAGGCCCGAATTCCAGGCACGATTCGTCGACCGAAAATGCCTGCAGGTCCCCTACCCTCTTGATGGAGGCCAATGCAGTCAGGAGTACTGTCTTCAGAGACAGAATTTTTAACTCAGCTGACTGCAAAGGCTCAAAGGGAGGCCTCTGCAGTGCGGTCAGCACCAGAGACAGGTCCCAAGAGGGTATAGAGGGAGGGCGAGGCGGATTCAGTCTCCTCGCCCCCCTCAGGAACCTGACGATCAGATCGTGCTTCCCTAAGGACTTTCTGCCTACGTAGTCATGATTGGTGGCGATGGCGGCCACATAAACTTTGAGGGTGGAGGGAGACAGCCTTCGCTCCAACCCGTCTTGTAGGAAGGAAAGCACAGGACTGACCGAACACCAGTGCTCGGCGAGAAGAGCACCATTCGACGAACAGGTTCCACTTCAACGCGTAGAGGTGCCTTGTAGAGGGCGCTCTAGCGGAAGTAATGGTGTCTACCACAGCTTGTGGCAGACCGCCTAGAACCTCCGCGTCCCGTCCAGGGACCAGACATGGAGTTTCCAGAGGTCCGGACGCGGGTGCCAGAGGGTGCCCCGTCTCTGAGTCAGGAGGTCCTTCCTCAGAGGAATGGGCCAAGGAGGTGCTGTCGCGAGGAGCACTAGGTCCGAAAACCAAGTCCTTCAAAGTTCATTCAAACGCTGAATCATTCAGTAACACACTGTTGCTTTGAGATCAAAAATACTGAAGCAATATCAGAAAGGAGTTTCTCAGAGAAAAACTGCAAAGAGTTTGAAGTTCTCATCATCTACAGTGCATAATATCATCCAAAGATTCAGAGAATCTGGAACAATCTCTGTGCGTAAGGGTCAAGGCCGGAAAACCATACTGGATGCCCGTGATCTCCGGCCCTTAGATGGCACTGCATCACATACAGGAATGCTACTGTAATGGAAATCACAACATGGGCTCAGGAATACTTCCAGAAAACATTGTCGGTGAACACAATCCACCGTGCCATTCGCCGTTGCCGGCTAAAACTCTATAGGTCAAAAAAGAAGCCATATCTAAACATGATCCAGAAGCGCAGGCGTTTTCTCTGGGCCAAGGCTCATTTAAAATGGACTGTGGCAAAGTGGAAAACTGTTCTGTCGTCAGACCAATCAAAATTTGAAGTTCTTTTTTGAAAACTGGGACACCATGTCATCCGGACTAAAGAGGACAAGGACAACCCAAGTTGTTCTCAGCGCTCAGTTCAGAAGCCTGCATCTCTGATGGGATGGGGTTGCATGAGTGTGTGTGGCATGGGCAACTTACACATCTGGAAAGGCACCATCAATGCTGAAAGGTATATCCAAGTTCTAGAACAACATATGCTCCCATCCAGACGTTGTCTCTTTCAGGGAAGACCTTGCATTTTCCAACATGACAATGCCAGACCACATACTGCATCAATTACAACATCATGGCTGAGTAGAAGAAGGATCCGGGGACTGAAATGGCCAGCCTGCAGTCCAGATCTTTCACCCATAGAAAACATTTGGAGCATCATAAAGAGGAAGATGCCACAAAGAAGACCTAAGACAGTTGAGCAACTAGAAGCCTGTATTAGACAAGAATGGGACAACATTCCTATTCCTAAACTTGAGCAACTTGTCTCCTCAGTCCCCAGACGTTTGCAGACTGTTAGAAAAAGAAGAGGGGATGCCACACAGTGGGAAACATGGCCTTGTCCCAACTTTTTCTCAGTTTAAACATTTGATATGTCATCTATGGTGTATTCTGAATAAAATATTGAAATTTGAAACTTCCACATCATTGCATTCTGTTTTTATTCACAATTTGTACAGTGTCCCAACTTTTTTGGAATCGGGTTTGTAAATAAATAATCACACATTTCTCACTGTACACTGCTATGGTGAAGCCGTTGCTTAGCCTATCTGCACTTTACTAGAGCACCCTCAGTGATTTGATTCTGGAACCGGGCTGCTGCTTGATTATAGTTTTTGCCAGTCGTGACTCACGTGAGCCCCCTGCTGGCGCATGCGCAAATAACACGCGTCTACAATCATTCTGCTCAGACGCAGGTTGAGACGCAGATCATGCTTGAGCTTCCCGCGGGGAAAACCGTTTCCATGTCTGGAAATTTAACAGTTATTTTGTTTTCAAAGAAGAAAAAGGAAACAATATAGTTGTATAGCGCAAACAATGCTTTCCAGCTATGAAAACGCTTTCTTTATCAAAGGACTAAACATCTAACTTGAACATTCACAGGTACGACTAGTACGGGCATCATTTTGGCTAAAATTTAGTGTTTGTGATTTTAAAATTCCATAGTTTGTATGTCAGTTTCTAATGGAAAACGGAAACAAGCCTCCATTATCCTGCGCTGGCCGTGGAGTGTAATTATGGAGACAGCCGAAAGGGGTCAGGATCAGCTGTGCTCCAGCGGTAGCGTGGCCGAGCGGTCTAAGGCGCTGGATTAAGGCTCCAGTCTCTTCGGGGGCGTGGGTTCGAATCCCACCGCTGCCACATCGTTTTCATACTATCTCACATCAACACGCAATTCACTGCATTACGTGAAAACCACATGACGTCCTCTTTTTGTCAGATTGTGTACTAACTGTATATTAATATAATATTAATAAAAATAGATGCCTACCATTCCAAATAGACTCAGTACTTATGTGTTTATGTGGTTTTACACTTTTATTACACTGCTTTTCTTATTTTTATTTAAGTTTAACTTATTTTAATCGAATGTATTAGCTAATTTAATCAAATTATTTTAATACAAATATCTATCTATCTATCTATCTATCTATCTATCTATCTATCTATCTATCTATCTATCTATCTATCTATCTATCTATCTCTCTGTCCATCTGTCTGTCCATCTATCTGTCCGTCCATCTGTCCGTCCGTCTGTCCATCTGTCTGTCTATCTCTGTCCATCTGTCTATCTGTCTGTCTATCTCTCTGTCCGTCTGTCTATCTGTCTGTCCATCAGTCTGTCCATCTGTCCGTCTATCGCTCTGTCCATCTGTCTATCTGTCTGTCTTTCTATCTGTCTGTCCATCTGTCCGTCTGTCCATCAGTCTGTCCGTCTATCTCTCTGTCCATCTGTCTATCTGTCTGTCTTTCTATCTGTCTGTCCATCTGTCTGTCTGTTTGTCTATCTGTCTGTCCTCCTGAGGTTTAACTCTAGTTGATGTTGCTGTTTTACTGAAAATAATAGTTTTGCTTGAGGTCACCATTATGGTGATCAGTGTTTGCTGTAGTTGGGCACTTGACACTTTGGATTGATTGCTCCTGTCTTCGATTGCTCCTGTCTACCCTGTTTGCTATTGCTGCTGTGCTCGCATGTGCTCTGCTCTGCTCTGCTCTTTTGGGATTTTTATTTGATATAATTCTCTGTTGTTTAAACTGCTAATTATAACCTACTCATCTTCATATATTGTCTAACATTGCCTACCACATTAAATCTGACATCACTAGCTTTTAATCTAAATCACTATCACACGTTAGCTTTTCGCTAGCCTGTCAGCTTGCCTTCTCTGCACCCGGGTTTCCTGTTTTCTGAGTTCACTAAACAACTGTGGTGAGTTGGATTAGTAAATAGACTCCATCAAACAACTTTGGTAAATTGGATTAATCAACAAATACGGTAAGCCATGTCTTCTTCTCCAGTCATTGTCACTTGCACTGCATGTTTCATGTTTATGTGTATCTGTCTCCGTTGGCGAGCAGGGCTTCACATGTGATAAATGTAAGGAGATAGTCAGGCTGACGGAGAAGATTTCAGAATTAGAGACACGCATCCAGACTTTATTTGAGAGTAGTGAGAATGTAACAGCTTTAGACACTGCTTTGGATGCGACTAGCTTAGTGAACGTTGTACATTGTTCGGTTCCGGCTGTAGAGCCCGGGCAGCAGGGCAACTGGGTGACGGCATAGTCGCGGATCAAAAAACCACTCTTCCGTTCCGATTAGAACATCAAACAGGTTCTCCCCACTCAGTGACGCACCCACTGAGAATCCTGTTAAAAGTGCCCTAGTTATTGGTGATTCTATTACACGGAACGTGAAAATAGATACACCAGCCACCATAGTCACATGTTTACCGGGAACCAGAGCGCCTGACATCAAAGCAAATTTAAAAGTGCTGGCTAAAGCTAATCGTAAATTCTCTAAGATTATTATTCACGTCGGAACTAACAATGTTCGACTTCGCCAGTCGGAGATCACCAAAATTAACATTAAAGAGGTGTGTGAACTCGCAAGTACGATGGCAGATGCAGTTTTTTGTTCTGGTCCGTTCCCTGTTAAAAGGAGTGATGAGATACTTAGCAGACTATCATCACTCAATGGCTGGTTGTCTAAGTGGTGTCCGCAAAATAATAATTGGAAAAGCTTTTGGGGCAGACCTGACCTGTTGAAGAGGGACGGCATCCATCCTTCTTGGAGTGATGCTACTCTTCTCTCTAGTAATTTGGCATATAGTCTTAAAGCTAAACCTTGACTAACTGGGGCCCAGGTCAGGAAGCAGACGGACTGGCTTACGCCACCGTCTGCTAGCTGTCTCCCATTACAGAAGTCAGATAAATCCCAACACATAGAGACTCTTTCACCTAGATATTATCACATAGAGACTGTGTCTGTTCCCGAATTAGTAAATACAAAAACATCAAGACCATTCAACAGTAAAAACTTAATTGATGTCAAACAAATAAACAACAGATATAATACAGATGATCAAATGATAAAGCTCGGGTTGCTGAATATTAGATCCCTTTCCCCAAAAGCGCTTATTGTTAATGATATAATTACAGATACTAATCTAGATGTGCTGTGTTTGACAGAAACCTGGCTAAAACCTGATGACTACATTACTTTAAATGAGTCCACCCGACAAGATTATTGTTATAAACACGAGCCGCGTCTGAAAGGTAAAGGGGGAGGGGTTGCTGTAATTTATAATAATATCTTCAGTATTACTCAGAAGTCTAGTTTCAAATATAATTCTTTTGAAGTTTTGGTGCTTTATGTAGCATTATGTAGTGTAATTGATAAATCCCGTTTGACATTTGTGCTGGCTACTGTATACAGGCCACCAGGGCACAATACAGACTTTATCAAAGAATTTGCTGACTTTCTATCAGAGTTAGTACTGGCTGCAGATAAAGTACTAATTGTTGGTGATTTTAATATCCATGTAGATAATGAAAAAGACGCATTGGGATTAGTATTTAGAGACATTCTAAACTCTATTGGAGTAAGGCAACACGTGTCAGGACCCACTCATCACCTTAATCATACGTTAGACCTAATATTGTCACATGGAATAAATGTTGATACCGTTGAAATTCTGCAGCAGAGCGACAACATCTCAGATCATTACCTAGTATCATGTATACTTAATTTAGCTAAGGCTGCAAAGCCGTCCCCTCGCTTCAAATATGGCAGAACTATCACTGCCGCCACTAAAAATTGCTTTTTAAATAATCTTCCTCATCAGTTTCATCTCCTCAGCATCCCAGATAGCCTAGAGGAACTCGATTTTGCAACAGAAACTATTGACTCTCTTTTTTCCAGCACTTTAGACACATTTGCTCCCCGGCGCTTAAAGAAGATTAAAGAAAATAGTCCAACGCTGTGGTACAACGAGCACACTCTGGCCTTTAAAACAGCAGCCAGAAAAATGGAGCGCAGCTGGAAGAAAACAAAATTAGAGGTTTTTCGTAATTCATGGAAAGAGAGCATGATCGCATACAGAAAGGCCGTAAAAACTGCTAGATCTGCTTATTTCTTGACTCTCTTAGAAGAAAACAAACACAACCCTAGGTATTTATTCGATACAGTGGCTAAGTTAACCAAAAATAAAGCTTCTACTTCTGATGGTTGTAAACAGCACAGCAGTAATGACTTTATGAACTTCTTTACGTGTAAGATCGATAATATTAGGAAGAAAATTATGACCATGCAGCCGTCTACTACAGTGTCACATCAGACAGAGCATTGTTGTGTCACTGAGAAAAAATTACATTCATTCACTGCTATAGGAGAGGAAGAATTGGCTAAACTCGTTAAATCATCTAAATCAACAACATGTATGCTGGACCCTATACCGACTAGGCTATTAAAAGAGATGCTACCAGAGGTCATAGATCCTCTTCTTAATATTATTAACTCATCTTTGTTATTGGGATATGTACCAAAAACTTTTAAGTTGGCTATTATCAAACCATTTATTAAAAAACCTCAACTTGATCCTACAGAATTAGTCAATTATAGGCCGATCTCAAATCTCCTGTCAAAAATACTGGAAAAGGCAGTGTCTTCACAATTATGTTCCTTTTTAGAAAGAAACGGTATCTGTGAGGATTTCCAGTCAGGATTTAGACCATATCATAGTACTGAGACTGCTCTCATCAGAATTACAAATGATTTACTCTTATCATCCGATCGTGGTTGTATCTCTCTATTAGTGTTACTCGATCTTAGCGCTGCATTCGATACTGTCGACCACAACATTCTTTTGAATAGACTCGAAAATTATGTTGGCATTAGTGGAACTGCATTGGCATGGTTTAAATCATACTTATCTGACCGTTATCAGTTTGTAGCAGTAAATGAAGAGCCACACCGATCACAAGTTCAGTATGGAGTACCGCAGGGCTCAGTGCTAGGACCGTTGCTCTTCACCCTGTACATGCTACCACTGGGAGATATCATTAGGAAGCATGGCATTAGTTTTCACTGTTATGCTGACGATACTCAGCTCTATATTTCTTCACGTCCTGACGAAACTTACCAATTCACAAGATTAACAGAATGCATAGCTGATATAAAACATTGGATGTCTAGTAATTTCCTGCAACTTAATTCAGAAAAAAACAGAATTTTTAATTATTGGACAAAAAAACTCTGCAAGTAGTAACCTAGAATACTGTCTAACACTCGATGGCTGCTCTGTCAAGTCCTCGTCGTCAGTTAGGAACCTGGGTGTGCTCTTTGATACCAATCTTTCGTTTGAAAGCCACGTTTCTAACATCTGTAAAACTGCATTCTACATCTTAAAAATATATCTAAATTATGGCACATCCTTTCGATGCAAAATGCTGAACAGTTAATTCATGCGTTCATGAGCTCAAGGCTAGATTACTGTAATGCTTTACTGGGTGGTTGCCCTGCTCGCTTAATAAACAAACTCCAGCTGGTCCAAAACGCAGCAGCTCGAGCTCTTACTAGAACCAGGAAGTATGACCATATTAGCCTGGTTCTGTCAACACTGCACTGATTCCCTATTAAACATCGTATACATTTTAAAATCTTGCTTATTACTTACAAAGCACTAAATGGTTTAGTCCCCCAGTACTTGAGCGAACTCTTAACGCATTATACTCCATCACGTCTATTGCGGTCTCAAAACTCTGGCCAGTTGATAATACCTAGAATATCAAAATCAACTGCAGGCGGTCAATCCTTTTCCTATTTAGCGCCTAAACTCTGGAACAGTCTTCCTAGCATTGTTCGGGAAGCAGACACACTCTGTCAGTTCAAATCTAGACTAAAAACGCATCTCTTTACTATGGCTTACACATAAAACATTATCAATTTCTATTATTCAAATCAGTAAATGATTGTTAGGCTGCATTAACTAAGTCAGCGGAACCGGAACACTTCCCATAACACCTGATGTACTCGTTACATCATAAGAAGAATGGCATCTACGCTAATGTTAGTCTCTCTGTTTATCCCGAGGTTTACTGCAGTCAGCCGGATCCGGGCCGTATCCAGATCAGATGGTGGACCAGCGCCTGGACATGACCAACGCATCCCTGAAATGTCTGCAGAGAGCATGTCAAATAAACTCCCCCCGTAAATGCTGCATCGACACGACATCCTCATTAAACCCGTCTCCGGCGTGATGACTCCAATCTTTCAAATAATCTTACGAATATCTATTTACCTAATATGACTTAAGACCTGCTATATTGCCAGAATTATAATCATACACTGTTTGTTCGTCGGCCAGAGGAGAACTGGCACCCCGACTGAGCCTGGTTTCTCCCAAGGTTTTTTTCTCCATTCTGATCCTGAAGGAGTTTTGGTTCCTTGCCACCATTGCCTCTGGCTTTTGGCTTGCTCAGTTGGGGACACCTAAATTTCATCTATATTACCGATCTGCCCGCTTTGACACTATATGATACTTAAAGCGGCTGTACAAATTCTGTTGCATTATTTTCCTGTTAACAATGTGAAGCTGCTTTGAAACAATTGGAGTTGTTAAAAGCGCTATATAAATAAAGGTGATTTGATTTGATTTGACTTGACTTTTGTTAAATTAATTATCTTTCAACAACTGCAGTTCGATTACAGTTTTTCTCAATCGCTTTGGTATATTTCTCGAATCATCCTCAACATTTGCAAAACAGTAAGTGCATCTCGCAAAACAATCCATACAAATAGCAAAACACCATGGATTACCTGCAAAATCCAGTCTCTTGCTCTGTGCAATTTCTGCAGAATCTTCCAGGAAAAATAGGACACCAATCTATCAGCTGAAGAAAACTCTGCAATGGGAAAACCTTCCTTCCAATATAGCATAGCTAAAGCACTATATAAAAAATCAACTGAATAACAATGATAATTTCTTAGTCTCACTCTTGAACTTGACTGTAAAAGTCACATAACTCTAGAATAGATGTTGCTGTCTGCCACAGTGTGAGATTTATTTGAGATGATGCATCAGACAGCTTGAAGATTCCCACTCATCCTGCCACTACATTTCCTCATTAAGGACTGTGATATAAAGTTGAAACAATCATGATCCAGAGAGAGTAACTTAAAGAAATTATGGACGGTGTTGTGTATATATAGTATATATGAATCCTAAGTAGCTTCTCATGTTAATTGTTTGCGGAAAATGCTGAATCCATTGATGCATCCTGAATATACACTATGCTTCTGCATGTTGATATTAAGGTTGCTTAATAGTTAATTTGCATAGAAGTGACTTTATTGTGGTTTAGAGCCAGTTTTTTGTTATATGTTTATTAGTGTCAATGTCATTTAAGGCAATGATTGTTGACACCTGTGTCTAGTTTAGTTATCAAATAAAAACATAGATTTACAGGGCAAATTCCCAGTGGAAGTGAGCATCCCCATCCCCATTTGTGTTCTGATAAAAGTGAGCCTTTAAGTGGGGGACTTTGGAGAAAGAAAGGCACTTGTGTGTCATTATGAAGTGATTGGAACACACTTGGCGAAGGAGCAATTAGCAGACTATGTCATTTCCTCATTAGTTTTCATACATGGAATGTTAATGGTTAAGCACACAGCAGTGGCAACAAGAACATCTTACATATTACACATGATATAGATACTTACAAAGGTACATTTATAATGAAGTTTTTTAAAATATACTCTGTCTGTGTGTGTGTGTGTGTGTGTGTGTGTGTATGTGTGTGTGTGTGTGTGTGTGTGTGTGTGTATGTTTGATGGCATGCAGTATGTGGTGTTCCTTGATCTGCTCCTAACTTTATGTTACAATTAAACACCCAAAGCATTAAACATATTTCAACATATGAAACTTTTTTTTAAACTACAATATGAAATGTATGATTAAAAATGTAATGCACAAAACAAAACACTTTGAATTTTTCTGTTGACTTCAACTCTCAAACACTATTTATGAATTTAAAATGAATCGGAAGAACTTGTTTACCCTGGGGCATTACTTAGAAGTGACTAACGCAGGTTCCCTTCGCTAACAGACTAGTGGAAGGGCCCTTCTGCAGAAGGGATCTCAGTTGAACACACGCTAACAATGTCTCTATAAATGTCACCCTTCCCTGATAAGTCTTTAAGTATGTGCAAAACGAGGTTTGTAATTCACTCCATAGTCACTGAAAATATAAACTTGAGTTTGAGCTGAATACAATATTGCTCATCGTGCTGGTTTTGAAATTATAGATATTCATTTCTCCTGCATGCATACACTAGGTGGATGATAAATAAAGATTACTAAATATGTAATAGGTTTCTAGCTGAAATACTCCCAGCATCTAATTTAGCTGATATGCTGACAATCTTACAATTCAGACTTTTTCTCATAATATATCTCACAATTTAGAAAAATTAAACATATAATAAAAATGATAAAAAAGACAGATAAAAAGGAGAGCAACAGAGGATAAAGAGGAGGAGACAGAGATGTGATAGATATGCAGCTTAGGCTATGGCAATGAGTTGTATATGTAGGTGTTAGACATGTCTTTGATCAAGATTTTTGCAAATTCTCTCAATCCTGAGTCATTGAATAGAGTATCTGCTTTCGATACCAAATCTCATCTGATAAATTTCTTGCAATTACAAAAACAGCAAGTAGGCTACTTGAAGACTGGAACAATGTTGCACCCATGGAAGATTTGACACCCTCTGACAGACATAGAAGCGGACAGCAGTTGTGGCCAGAAGCACCACGGTGACAGAAAACTGGAAATATGACGCCTCTTTGAGCAAAGGATTGCGGGATCCAGATTTGATTTCAACAAATGACAAAAATGGAGAACTTGAAACTTGAAATTGCCAGCTTTAGAGACCAAAGTGCTTCAGAAAAGCTTAGTAAACCAAGGTACATTGAAGGCACAATATGTAATTTTTTGCCACTAAATGTCACTTGAGCGTAGCTTGATGACACCTTTGATTTCGTGAATGTCTTCACCTCTACAGCTGGTGGGAAAGAATCCAATGATTACTGAATAGACAGTTATGAGCAATGTCCTGTCCTGGTAAAAGGCTTATTCTCTCTGGATTTAAAACATTGCTGGAAACTTTGGGATAATGTAAGCACACAAGTCAACAAAATATATAACATTGTTCTAGTGGTTTTGAGATATTTTAATCCAAAACATCTTTACATATTGTGCCTTAATTGTTCAAGTTATCCTGACTTTTCCATTAGTTTGCAGTTAATGTTTCGGGGTATCTGCAATCTAAAATAAAGAGAGAGTGTTTTTGTTGTTCTTGTTCTTAGTGAATAGCTTATTGGACTTTATTTATTCAGGACGTTTGGTTGAGTCATGGTACAAATAGATCAGCAGGGGTCGCTATTCTCAAAGGAAATTTCGAAGGCTAAAATTGTCTCACAATGAGAGTAATAATAATGGAATGTGGCCATGCCTATTAGAGGACCTCCATAGATGCAATAGGCACATGCTCCTGAGAACCATATAGGAAAAAAAGGTTTTAGAATTTCTGCTTTTTTTTGTGTAACATAATTTCATTGTTTGAGTAAAAGGAAACAAAATGGCAAAAAAAAAAAAAAACATTCTGCAGGAAAAAAATGTATTAATTCTTTATATAGGTCCTAAGAAGAGGACTCAGACCTCAGTCAATAAGAAAATGAAAACAAGACTTGTAATAACCAAAACAATGTTTTTATAATACATTTCTATACAGCTCGGGAAAAATTAAGAAGAATACATTGCAAAAATTAGCAGTTTCTCTGGATTTACATATTTATATGTATATGTTTGATGAAATACATTTTTTTGATTTATTCCATAAACTACTGGGACAACATTTCTTCCAAATTCTCAAATTAAAATATTATATAATGGTCTTGGTCAAAATAATGAAAAAGATGCTATGTTTTCAAATCCTCGAATGATGCAAAGAAAACTAGTTTATATTCATTCAGTCGTGGGAGATTGTGATGGCTATGACAGGGTCACCTCGAATGGCCTGGCTAAAGTGTGGACTGGAGCATTGTCCTGCACGAAAATCAACTTTGAGTTGGGGAACACTGTCAGAGCAGAAGGAAGCATGTTTTCTAGGATAACCTTATGCATAGCTTGCATAGCTTGGAGTCATTCTTCACAAAGACAGATCTGCCTGATTCTGATCTTTCTGAGAAGTCCAGAAGCTTTCAGCTTTGCCCAACAACTGGTCCTCTCTAATGGCTAGACAGGTCCTACAACCCACAGACTCTCACACCCACTGTGTAACTTGGTGGAGAATTGGTGATGACTGGGTGGTTCTTCTCAGTGAGGCTAGAACCAGAAGGGATGCATAACTCAAGTATTCTGAACAAACAATTTGTCAGTTCATTAACAAATAACAACAAAATAATATAACATGAAAACAATAGCTTTAATAATAAAGGTTATAGCTTGCAAAATTAATATGCAGTCAAGACACCTTTGAAGAATCAGATCAGCACTTCATCTCCTCTTTAACCACCTCAGATGGCAGAAAAGATTTGACTATAATATAGGCTATATTTAAATCAAATTGTTAATCATGATGATTGTGTAAAATCTATTCAAAACAACTCGATTATGATTCCTGGACTGCTTATTGATGAAAAAGCGCCTGCTGAGTTTTTCTGGGGTTAAACTTTTTAACTTGACTAGAGAGTAGGAAGAATTGTTATCGAATTATTTTTCTCTCAATAATGGACGTTTACTATACGCTTTCCGTGCATGCACAAGCTTAAAAGTCACTATATCTTTGTGACTATGTTTTTTAACTATAGGCTAGGTTCAATATTTCTAATTTAAAACTTAATAGTAGGAATGTGTGATCACAAAGTGAAAAGTTTACACAAAATTACTTTCTACGATAGCCTATTTTTTTTAATGCATACATTCAACATTTGGATACACTCCTTTTACTACAAAAACACAAATAAATAAATATATATATTTATATATATATATATATATATATATATATATATATATATATATATATATATATATATATATATATATATATATATATATATATATATATATATATATATATATAATCCCTCTAAGAAGTCAAACATAAATGGTGAGATTTTTGTGTTTGGTTCACTAAAAAGAACTGAGTCATTTGAGTCATTCATTTGGCAATCGATGTGTTTGATTCATTAAAAAGAACCTGCTCATACGAGTCATTCGTTCGGGAATCAGGCTAAACTGGTCGGACAGTTCGCTCGCGCTGTAGTAGCAGTGTTATGTGGTGGTGCAGTTGAATAAGTAAGCCTTATAGCGAACAGCAGGAGGCTCTTAGTGTATTTAGTAGCCTGTAGTATTCCGTCCGTTTGGGGGAAGAATGCAGGCGAGAAAATGCCTGAGTAAGAATCGGTTCTCACGGTTCACAAGTCTATTTAAATAAATAGCCCGTTCACGCCGGTGATGTGACCACTTGTGAATAACTGCGGAATTTCCAGACGTGTGTGCGATATTGACATTGGATCAGGACGCGAAAGATGTCGGTCCTTTGACCATTACTGCTCACAGAAAAGAAACATTCACATTGAGCAACAGAATTATTACAGAGAGACTCATTTCGTTGCGTGATGCTGAATGGGCTCTGCGCCGAGAAAGCAGGTTCTCCCAGGTAAAGTCACCATTATTTTATTGGCTTTATGTTTCAAAGAAACGAGACAACAGCAAGGGACAATTTAAAATCTCCATTTTAGACATTCATTTGAATTAACTTTTTTTTTTTTAACCACTGTATAAAATATTGTTTGTCCTGCTGTCTCAGATTAATTAGGTTAATCTTATGTTTTTTTCTTCTTCTTCTGACGTAAATTTCCTGTAATCCAATTTAAAGGAGTGTGCACTTCAGTGTGATTAGAGAAACCTGTACAACACACTAAAACACTTCACAATGAAACTGTCCTATTCGTTTTCATTGCTGTGTATGCCTATATATTCACATTATGACAATTTAATGTTAAATATAGTGTAACATATTTTCATTTACATTATGATGAATTTATTTTTTGGTCAGTACTGTTGTAATAAGCAAAATAAATTCAAACATTAAACAGTGTGATAAATATAGGCCTATATGTGACCCTGGACCACAATACCAGTCATAAGGGTCAACTTTTTGAAATTGATATTTATGTGTCATCTGAAAGCTGAATAAATAAGCTTTCCATTGATGTATGGTTTGTTAGGATAGGATGATATTTGGCAGAGAAAATCTGGAATCTGAGGGTGCAAAAACATCTAAATATTGAGAAAATCGCCTTTAAAGTTGTCCAAATGAAGTCTCTTAGCAATGAATATTACTACATATATATATATATATATATATATATATATATATATATATATATATATATATATATATATATATATATATATATATATGTAATATCTTCATGGAACATGATCTTTACTTAATGTGTGGTAACAAAGTATTTGGTGCATGTCACTGTCAATGCTATTCATTTGTAAAATGTTAATGAAGAAAGATACAATTACTTTTTATTCTCACAGTAGAGAAAACTCTCAGCAGTGATTCATCATCATCATCTTCACCACCACCTTCATTGTTAAATAATTCTGCTGTACTGATGATCATCATCACTGCTCCATCTCGAGAAAACCTTTTGGATATGCCAGTGAGTCTGAAAATAGAGGATGCCAATAAAGAGGCACGACCCATGGGAAGTCCTGTGTTTGTTGGTCGGGGTCGTTTTGTCACGGGCACAGCCTGATTTAACGAGGTATGAAATGAAAATATTAGTTATTCTAGTCATGGGGGTAAATGTTACTGAGCTGTATACATAAAGTTATCTTTCCTTCAGGGGCACCATGAGTTTTAGAATGCACAAACCTCCACTGAGCGCCATTCTAATCGAGGACGTCACCAGTAGCGAAGGCTACTCAAAACAGTGTTTAGTCTTCTAGTCAAGTCAAGTCACCTCATTTATATAGCGCTTTTTACAATACAGATTTTTTCAAAGCAGCCTTACAGTGATAATAGATTGTTTTGATTGTACAGCAGCTCTAGTCCAGCTTAAAGGGATAGTTCACCCAAGAATGAAAATTACCCCATGACTTACTCATCCTCAAGCCATCCTAGGTGTATATGACATTCTTCTTTCAGACAAATACAATCTGAGTTATATTAAAAATGTCGTAGCTAATCCAAGCTTTATAATGGCAGTGAATGGAAGCCCAAAAAGTGCATCCATCCATTATAAAAGTGCTCCACACGGCTCCGGGGGTTAATAAAGGCCTTCTGAAGTGAAGCGTAACTGACACGATGTATGACGTCGGATGTAGCGTAATTGTTTTGAACTGCGTGAGGCGTTACACTTTACTTTGTAAGTTGAATACGGAAGGCGGTCTGGCAGCAGCTAGATATTTTACTTTTATAAAGTTTTAAAGGAACATGCCAACTTTTTGGGACTTTAGCTTATTCACCGTATCTCCCAGAGTTAGCAAAGTCCATACATTCTCATCTCCGTCAGCGTGCCATCAAGGAACTTTGCTGCCGCACCATGGGTGTACCGACTTGGTACCAAGTACTTGTGACTTGCCTACTAGAACTATACTCTCATTCCTGCATAATGATCCAGGAACTTTGCTGTGGTACCATGGGTGCATGTAGCCAAATATATATACTAGTGTCTGTGAATATTAAACTGCAAAATACTATTTAAATATTACTCCTGCATGTTCTGCGTCTCTTTGTGAATGAAGTCGGACACACTCGCTGTCTTTGTAGTCTCTGCCGCGGTGTCACTAGGACACGAACGCATAAACAGTCACTTCATGAAAATGACCGTTTCATTTGAGAAAACTGTCATATCATGAACACATACACTCAAAGGTCTTCATGGAAACCTGTCAAAATAAAAGTTTGGTGTAACGTGAAGAAGTTGACAGAATATATTAGGCTACTGTTGTACAGTAGATTTAGCTACGTCTCTGTGTAATAATAAGTAGTAATACAATTATTATGGTATTGGTACCGACTACTGGAATTTTGGTACCGTGACATCCCTAGTTCCTAGCCATATCGGTTCAGAAAATCGCAGCTTTTCATTTTTCCGTCGGGTCTTAGTACACAAAGTAACTATACACATCACAACATGTAAATAGGAAAATGTTGGTGTTATTTTGTCACTTATTGAGCAGTAGGCTAGCTGGAGCCGTTTACCTCAGTCTTTGTGCTAAGCTAGGCTAGCGCGTAAGAGATGAGAATGGTATGTATGGATCTAACTCTAGGGGATACAGTGAATAAGCTAAAGTCCCAAAAAGTCGGCATGTTCCTTTAAATATGGATTTTTTTTTAAATCATCGAGTCGCTTCAGAAGACCTTTATTAATGCCCTGGAGCCGTATGGATTATTATTATAATGGATGGATGCACTTTTTGGGCTTCAAATTTTGGGCTGCCATTATAAAGCTTTTTAATTTAACTCTGATTGTATTTGTCTGAAAGAAGAATGTCATATACACCTAGGATGACTTGAGGGTGAGTAAATCATGGGGTAATTTTCATTCTTGGGTGAACTATCCCTTAAGCTGACTAGAGCTGCTGTACAATCAAAACAATCTATTATCACTGTAAGGCTGCTTTGAAAAAATCTGTATTGTATTACTTTAAGTAAGTTTTGATTAATTAATTTCTGTTTTAAAAATCATTAGTTATTAACTTAGGGGCTGCTTAGATGACACCGCTTTTTCAACTGGTTCCAGCTGACATGATTTATGCAGTCTAACAATCATTTACTGATTTGAATAATATAAATTGATAATGTTCTATGTGTATGCCATAGTAAAGAGATGCGTTTTAGTCTAGATTTAAACTGACAGAGTGTGTCTGCTTCCTAACAATGCTAGGTAGAGACTGTTTATAAATTTTAGGTGCTAAATAGGAAAAGGATCGACCGCTGCAGTTGATTTTGATATTTTAGGTATTATCAACTGGCCAGAATAAAGAGATTGCAATAGACATGAAGGACTATAATGTGTTAAGAGCTCGCTCAAGTACTGGGGAGCCAAACCATTTAGTGCTTTGTAAGTAATTAGCAAGATTTTTAAATGTATGCAAAGTTTAATAGGAGCCAGTGCAGTGTTGACAGAACCGGGCTAATAGAGTGGTGCAGGTCCCAGATAGCAGACCAACACTGAATCAACATTGAATCAATGTCACATTGCTTTCTGGGGTATGACGTCACTTTGTAGTCACACTGGTTTCCTTGATAAAAACCTAATACGATCTTCAAAAGTTTATGATACTTGCACTTTTTTTCCATCAAGATTTTACTTTCCAGAAGTAAAAAGCTAAAGGTAGGCTATAAACGGACTACACCATGGTCGCCGACTTCAATGTCACCATCGCTGAGCTTCAAACTCTTTTCAGTTTTTATCTAAAAACATTACCATAACGCTTGAGTTAGACTAGTTTATAAGAGCACAGTTAGGTATGAGCATAATGAGGCTGTAAACCGGACTGAGCTAACCTTTTCGATGTGATGGCGCTTAATGTCCCCGACAGCCTCTGTAGTCCCATTTAGCCATTTGTTAGCCAACCGCCTTTTTCAAGACACGTAACAGCTTAAAAAAAAAAAAAAATCACGAATGGTTTACTGATGTATTTTATGTTGAGTGGTTTACTGATGTATTTTATGTCATAGAATAAAACATGAAAGAGCTTGTGTTCACCACAGACCTTATTTCAGCCATTTAGCCAAAATCCCATTCAAAAAAACCCATTTTGGAACCAGAAGTGCTAAAATGCTAACTTGCTTCCGCGTTTTGGCCTACAAAGTGATGTCATACATGTATATCACCATTCTATATGGTCATACTTCCTGGTAAGAACTCTAGCTGAACTTTTGGACCAGCTGGAGTTTGTTTATTAAGCGAGCAGGGCAACCACCCAGTAGAGCATTACAGCAATCTAGCCTTGAGGTCATGAACGCATGAACTAACTGTTCAGCATTTTGCATTAAAAGCATAAGTAGTTTCGATATATTTTTAAGATGGTAGAATGCAGTTTTACAGATGCTAGAATCGTGGCTTTCAAATGAAAGATTGGTATCAGAGAGCACACCCAGGTTCCTAATTGAAAGACTTGACAGAACATCCATCAAGTGTTAGACAGTATTCTAGGTTACTACCTGCAGAGGTTTTTGGTCCAATAATTAGAATCTCTGTCTCTTTCAGAATTAAGTAGTACAATTAGTAGTCATGCATTTAAAAATAAAAAATAAATAGCTGAGTATCATCAGCGTAACATTGAAAGCATGCTTCCTCATATCTCTTATATTCATTTCAAGGATTGGTACTGGTACATTTGGAAATCCGCCTCTACAGTTTCCATAAAATGATCCAATACAAATCCAACAGGAAGTTGGAAAAAAAGCTTGGCACATCCACTAATGTAGTAACTAAGTATGTAACATTGTTGTCTGCTTTATTAGAAAGCTGAATAGTATCTAAACCAGAATACTCGAAATGGTCAATCTTTAATAAACATGTAATTGATAATAGCTACACCATAAAGACTTTGAAATACATGATCTAGACACATACCAAGCTACCCCATTTTATACACCTTATTTAAACAAATTACCACCCATAAAAAAACAAACAAAAAAAAAAACAAGCCATTTCAATCGCAAATAAATCAATTACAAATACTCTGTCTTCGTCGCTTTTTTATTCAGCATCTTATGTTGCTAATATACGGCCTGTAGCGTCTTATATTTATATTTTTAATATCAGATTTACATTAGTGTTGTGCGAGAACATAAACTCACTGAACGCCGACAGTTGTCCATGTGGACGTTCACATGAGCGACTGTAAGCTTTCACGGAGTTACTCTTCCTCTTATCGCTTGAGATGAACTAAATTTGCTCTGTGTTTACGTGCTGTATGTGTTACATTAATCCATGATCCGGATGAATTTGGAGTGATTGGAGATGGAAAGCACAGCAGAAACAGATCTAGAGCCTTTAAAGCTGAAGTCTTTAAAAACAAACAAGACGTTTGTAATACCGCACAGAGAACGGGTAAGACCTGCTGTCTTTTGAATATAAGCTGTATTTATATTATAAAACAAGGGCTGCATAAACGTTTGTTGCCGTGTTTGTGCGTGATGTGTGTAGTTGGGGAAATGCAGGAGTGTGAAGGAGTACGAGAAGATGAATCGGATTGGAGAGGGAACGTATGGGATCGTGTGTGAGTCTCACCAGCGGGACTGATAATGCTCATCACATATCAACGAAAATATAATGCATAATTATATCTGTAATGTGTCACACATCATTAATCAAACAGCTATTTAGATTTCATTGTGGTTTTACAGACAGAGCACGTGATACAAGGACAAATGAAATTGTTGCGCTGAAGAAAGTGCGAATGGATAAAGAGAAAGACGGTCAGTTTGATGCTTCAAAGTGAAAATACATTTATATAAGTTACATGTCTTAATTTATTCACTCTCATGCCTTTTCAAACCTGTATTATTATTCCTTTCCCATTGAACACAAAAGGAGATCGAATGGAAGCTTGCTTATCCGCCACAAAATAAAACATTTTAAAAGATAATTGCAACCTTTTTTATCTCACAATTATGAGTTTACATTATGGCAATTCAGTTTTTTTCTTTCTTCTCAGAATTGTGAGATATATATAAAGTCGGAATTGTGAGATATAAAGTCAGAATTGTGAGATGTATATAAAGTCAGAGTTGCAAGATATAAAGTCGGAATTGTGAGCTATATATAAAGTCGGAATTGTGAGATGTATATAAAGTCAGAGTTGCAAGATATAAAGTCGAATTATGAGATATAAAGTCGGAATTGTGAGATGAATATAAAGTCGGAATGCGTAGATATAAAGTCGCGAGATATAAAGTCGGAATTGTGAGATGTATATAAAGTCAGAGTTATGTAGATATAAAGTCGGAATTGTGAGCTATATATAAAGTCAGAATTGTGAGATGTATATAAAGTCAGAGTTGCAAGATATAAAGTCCGAATTGCAGAGATATAAAGTTGGAATTGTGAGATATAAAGTCGGAATTGTGAGATGTATATAAAGTCAGAGTTATGAGATATAAAGTCGGAATTGGGGTTAATAATTTGGTGGGGGTCGGAAATTCGGCACAACACCTGTTACTGCTCTTTTCCACAATGACAGTGGATGACTAAATGCATCCACCTGAAAGTAGTGAAAAAAAGAAACTACACAGAACCTTCAGTGGTTCTTGCATATTATTATAGTCAATTTATTCACAATACACAGCTTCAACTTTACAGAATAGATTACTGCATGTGCAAAATCTTCCCCAGGGGAGGCACATACAGTGAAAAAAGCAGCGGACCTAATACTGATCCCTGTGGCACTCAATTGTGCTTGGTCTGAAATCTCTTTGTTAGCTCATATAATTTAGCTCAGTTCCTGGAGGGCCAGAGCCTTGCAGTTTAGCTTCAACCGTAATTAAACACACCTGATCCAGCTTATCAAGTCCTTCTGGCTTATTCTAAAACTACAGCTGTGTGTGTTGGAACAGGGTTCTTGGAACTAAACTCTACAGGGCCGTGGCTCTCCAGGAACTGAGTTTTGCATCCTTGATCTAAACCCTTTTAATCCTGGTCATGAGGATCCACTGCTCTGCACGTTTTGCATGTCTCCCTTATTTAGCACACCTGATTCAGATCATCAGCTCATTAGGTAAGAGCTTTAATGTGTCATGCCTGGTACACATTGCACGATTTTGGGCTGTCCCAGATGAAAGATGACCAATCGTGGCTCCTAAACAGTGAGAGAGGTTCAAAGATGTCCATAGGTGGCCTGCGATAAGTTTCAGAAATTAAGCATGGTCGTCTCACAGTGTGTTTGCTGCTACGACCTCGCTCTACTGACTATCCAATAAAAATGCATCAGCAGTTTGAGGGAAATTAACTTGCTGATCAGCGATAATTTTCAGAAATTAAGCATGGTCGTCTCACAGTGTGTTTGCTGCTACAACCTACGCCTACTGACTATCCGATAAAAATGCAACATGAAATGGCATATTGATCAACATTGTGGTCTATGGTGTCAAAGGTGGCACTAAGATACAGTATAAGATGGGACATTCAGCCAAAAAGAGCACATTGTCTGCTATGATGAGGCATGACCTGACAGAATGTCTTAGTTTTAATTGTGATGTCACTACTGTTTCTAATATCTTTTATATAAATGGGAGTTTTGAGATTGGCCTATAATTCATTAATTCTCCAGTTTTTTGATAGGGGTTTTATTACTGCCAGCTTGAACGTTTTTGGTGTGTGTCATAAAAGATGGTGAGGAGGGTTTCAGACAAGGTTTTTAGGTTTGTGTCCACACACAATGCTATTGTATTTGGAGTAATAAGACACACGTCATATGGATTTCTTTTATGATGCTTTGTGTCCTTGTTGGAGCTTGACAGCCTCATTGTCCCTTCACTTTTATTGTATGAAAAGAGCAGCTTAAACATTTAGCAAAATTTCACCTTTTGTGTTTCATGGGGAAAAGTACAGGTTTGAAATTACAAAATTATAAACAGTAAATTATGCACATTGAGTGCAGCATGCACCAATTAATTCACACATTTACATTTTTTTTTTAAATATCAATACAGCCAATATACAATATGACACTCACAATTACAACACTCCCAAGGAAAGGCCTAAACTACATTTCACATCTGAAACAGAAACCTTGTATGGTATTTATTTTGTTTATCCATGTTTAGGGATTCCCATCAGCAGTTTGAGGGAAATTAACTTGCTGATCAGACTGAGACACCCAAACATTGTAGAGCTGAAAGAGGTGGTGGTGGGAAGCCATTTAGAGAGGTGACTACAGAAAATATATACTGTACATTCACAAATATAAACAGACTTGAATGAAATGTATGTGAAATTAATTTCATAATGGCTTATTATTTCTAACATCAGCCTCTTTCTGGTGATGAGTTACTGTGAGCAAGATCTCGCCAGTCTGCTAGAGAACATGCAGTCACCTTTCTCTGAAGCTCAGGTGCGTTTGAGGGATGACCTCATCTTCATTCACTGGAATTCTGTCGTAAATCAGAATCGGTTTTTAAAGACATGGTAAGATTTCTCCAAAGAAATTTGACTTGGGCAGTTGCAAATACTGGACGGAGACAAAATAAGACATAAGGTAGAAGTTACTTGAAGCAAATCAAACTCATACAGATGTGGAAGAATGATTTTCACACATGAATCCGTGACTCTGAGTCCCGAGCTTAAATTAATTTAAAGTCTTTGGGATGTGCTGGAGGAGACTTGACAGAGTGCTGGACTCTTGAATTGTCAATACAATGCACCTTTTGATGGAAATAAAGGTTGTGATGTTATTTCCATCAAGAGGTACATCAATTTTTGGTCAAGATCTTTGGTCATGAACAGTTGCCAAACATATAACATGCTAGAAACATAATAATCACTGCAATAAGGATCCAATCATAGACCCTATCATACACCTGGTGCAATGCGATGCCAGGCACGACGCAAGTGTTTTTTGTTAGTTTCAGCCTGACGCAATTATCATTTTCAAGTCCAGCGCCGCGTTGTTTAAATAGCACATGCACTCACGCCCATCTGTTCGCCCATGGCCTTTGCTTTGCGACTGCCGCTGCATGGTGACCAACAAAACCTTGTCTAAATTAATATATTTTTGTGTTATTTAAATGGCGTGTTAGTAATATGCACCTATAGGCGGGTGCACAATGTGCATACATTCTGCTTATGGTAAATGGATTGCATTTATATAGCGCTTTCAACTGACCCATGGCCACTTTCCGGTTTGTAGCCAACCTACATGAACCACTGAGCCACTGCCGCCCTTATTACACACACACAGGGATGCGAGTAGCACACAAAACATTTTTAAATATTAAAAATAAAAGGATTCCTCTCTGGAGAAGTGTTCAGTCTTTCCGCTTGCAAATTCCGCCATGTAAATAGTGAATCCGCCATGGCGCAAGCGCAACTGGCTTTTAAAGGGAATGGGAGATGAGACTCTGATTGGTTTATTGAACGTTATGCCCAAAACACACCCATGACTCATTAAGAGACTAGGTACAACCCTTTTAGACCATGCGCCTGGCGCGCAGACCATTTTTCCCGTCGTTAAACTAGCAAAAGTGCATTCGACACACCTAACTGCGTTCACACTGCCGGCAGCGAGAGTGTCAAAGTGGCCGGAAGTCATTCATTTTCAATGGGAGCCAGCGGCAAGCTCCGGCACATCTTGGACGATTTGGGCGTCGAGGAGAGTTGAAATCAGGTCAGCTTTGACACGGTTCAGCGGCAACCAATCGGAAAGTAGATGTGCTCTGCTTGAGAGGATTCCAGAGAGCGCAGGCCTGTAAACTTTGGTTCGACCACATTAGTTCCGAAGCAAAATGGAGGAGAGGTCGATCATTGCTGTGGCGGGTTTGATAAGAAGGTGTGCAACGCTATTCATAGGCAACATTTTCACTTTTTCAGCGGGAATGCAATTAATTTGCTCAAACAACACCGATTTGACCAATTGCATTAATGCTGCACTTCAACCAGGACCGTTATTGTAATGTAGGCTGCACACAAATTAATGTTAATGTTAAAGACCACGGCTAGCAAACGTCTCCTATAAACTGCATGTTGAATTTAGACTAACACTTAACCATGAACACAAAAGCCAGACCACACAAACGGCTTTTAATTGGTTTATTTCGTTGTTTTCTTTTTTACTCTCACATTTAAATGATTTCATGAGGTTAACTTATACGGTTATACCCTACCTGTGGTCAGTCTGCACAAATGCCGATCAACATGATTGTTTGCTTTGGCCCCTTTAAATAAAGTTTCAAAAAGACCAAGCATTCGATCTCGTCAGAGCGTCCAGCACGTCCACGAATCGTTCTACAGCGTCGTTGGCAGGGCAGCCAGAGCGAATTTTGACACTCGGCGGTGTAAACACAGTTAGTACACCTGTGTCATGAGCTTTAGACCATGCGCTCAGATCATTAAAATAGGGCCCGTAGACTCTTAAGCATTAGCCCATTTAAATGCAAACAGCGACTTTTTTTTGGCCTTGCAGTGTATATGTGCAATATATGTAATATATATATGGATTATCAGTGCAAAGGCAGTAGTGTGTAGAATTATAGAAGTATAGTACATTCGTACAGTTTCAAAGACTAAATAGAATGTCTAAGCCATCTGGTAATGTGACTGATCTATTAGGGGTCAAATGTTAGCAAACTTTTTTGATCATGGAAATCTGTGGCAGCCCGTAGAGAACCTCTGCTCCTGCAGAGTCAAATGCGTGCCATGGGTTTCAACCTCTGTCCAACTTATGAATTTTTAAATAGACATACGTTTTTGAGCTCCTCCTGTGGCTGGATCATCTTGAGTCCATCATGATCAAAAGCTGAAGGCAAAGCAGGCTGTATTGCTTTGGCCTGCTGAATTTAAGATTGATTTGATATCGTAACCCCACACCCTGAAGATACCTGAGGCACTACAGGTCATTAAAATTGTATTAATTTAATTTGGCTGAATTGTCATTGTGAATATTCTTATGTTCTTAATTGGACTATATTGTTCATCATAAGCCCTACCAACTCGGTCATCAGCACCATGCTCTGAAAGTACCTAACTTTTGATAAACATGGCCTATTATCCTGAGTACTCGATTTAGATTCTTTGGGTCATGCAGATTAAAGTGATTTAATCCACCATTTCATTGAAAACCTAGGACCTCATTTAAAATGATCCTATATTTGGATGTTTGACCATAAACATCTGTACGCACAAAAAAGTTCTTAAATGCATCCCTAACTTATATACTTAACTTTATAAGCGCAAAAACGTTTGTAAGCATGCTCTTCAGCTGGCACACGCATTAGAACATTTTCACGCCAGTTTTAAAATCCGTTTTGTTCCTCACTTTTGATGTAGGATGGAAGCCATGGAATTTAGGATCAAATTGGATCGTATGTGTGTTTTATAAATGAGGCCCCTACAGCTTTTTTTCGGATCTCCACCAAATTGTGACCATGTGACCTTCTTCTAGTTCAAAGTTCTGGAATTTTTGATAGGTCAAACCATTTTCCTGTAATGCATCAATAATTCACTGTCGAGGACACCTAACAAGATATTTAGTACAGTTATCATTGGAAATGCTATCGAACTTTGCAAATGCTGTATTGAAGTTTTCTTTGCTTCTCACAGGTGAAGTGTATAGTTCTTCAGCTGCTTAAAGGACTGGCGTATTTACATCACAACTTCATTCTTCACAGGTCAGAGCGTGCTAATATTAATTAAAGCTTGATCTGTTCAGTAAGCCGCTTCAGGTCTATTTCTTCAACTGCACAGTGAACACCGAGAGTGCAGTAACTGTCAAAAGGAAAGAAGTCTCTTCTGCTCACCATGGCTGCATTTATTTGATCCAGTAAAAACAGTAATATTGTGAAATATTATTACAATTTAAAAATAATTATTTTCTATTTGAATCTATTTTAAAATGTAATTTATTTCTGTGATCAAAGCTGAGTTTTCAGCATCATTACTCCAGTCTTCAGTGTCACATGATCCTTAAGATATCCTATTTTGATGATCAAGAAACATTTATGATTATTATTATCAATGTTGAAAACAGTTTTTGTTGCTTAACATTTTTTGGAAACAATGATACCTTTCAAACATTTGTAGTAACTTTTTTTTTTTTTTTTTTTTTTTTTTTTTTTTTTAAAGGAGAAATTACTACTTTTATTTTGTAAGGATGCATGAAATTGATCAAAAGTGACAGTGAAGACATTTATAATGTTACGAAAGATTTGCTGGTCATTAATTCTTTAATGAATAGAAAGTTCAAAGTGTTTTGAACATTAATAATAATAATCATAAATGTTTCTTGATCATCAAATCATCATATCAGAATGATTTCTGAAGGATCATGTGACACTGAAGACTGGAGTAATGATGCTGAAAACTCAGCTTTGATCACAGGAATAAATTACACTTTAACATTTATTAAAATAGAAAACAGGTCTTTTAATTTGTAATAATATTTCGCAGTATTATGGTTTTTACTGTATTTTTGAGTAAATAAATGCAGCCTTGGTGAGCATAAGACTAAGAGACTTCTTTCAAAAACAATAAAAAAATGTAATGTATATACTAATTATCCAGTATGAATAATGTGGAACTTGGATGAATTTCATTATTTCTTATGTTGATGCTGGTGATTTGTTTATTAAAGGGATTTGAAGGTGTCCAATCTACTGATGACAGACAAGGGCTGTGTTAAGATAGGTGAGTGGATATAAATAAACAGTCCTTTTCTTAAAATATAACAGCTGATAATTACAAACGTATAAGAATAGTGATAATTTGAGGGGGAATGTGATTTAATTGGCATGAATATTGAGAAAATACTCTTGCAAGTAGGCTTGATTATGTATAGTATAATCTCTTGTTTGTTTCTTCTTGATTTTGGGCTGAACTATGACCTAGTTATGTTCTTGGCAGGTTTTCTGAGATTCACCCACATGTTCTGTATAAGGAGCTCAGTGAGCTACTGTATGTGGATGTGTGTGTCTGTCAGTGATGGGTGTCTGGTGGTTTTTCCACAGCTGACTTTGGTCTGGCGCGTGTTTATGGTATCCCTTTACAGCCCATGACTCCTCGAGTAGTCACTCTGTGGTAAGCAGATAAACTTCATGCCGATTAGTCTCTCTATCATCCTGCTAATCTGTCAAATCCCTCTTTCCATGACTGACAATGTTTTCCTCACAGGTATCGAGCACCAGAGCTCCTCCTAGGGACAAAAACCCAGACGACTGCCCTGGACATGTGGTGAGAACTGGACGAACAGTGCTAGAACAAAGTCTTATGTAATCAGATTACCTTTTAGATATCAGTCAAGGCGCAGAAGGAACGGAGAGACTTGTAAGACGTTGGCTTCTTGGTAATGTGTCTGGAGCCAGTATTTCAGATAGACAACCAGCACTTAGAGTATAAAATAGCAACAAACAAGTCAACAATTATGTCAAAAATTATGTGCAAAAGTGTGATTTTAAATATGCTTTATAAATTGAAGTCACCTACTGTTAGTAATCTTACTGCTATTATTATAAGTGCATCTATATTATTGTCATTATACTACAATTATAAGAATACTTGCATCACAATATCACTGTAATGAAGCAAATTAAATTTATATCATCAGCTGGCATCTGATGGTGAGTGAAATCTCTTTTGTGTTGTGACTTGTTTTGCAGGGAGTGCTGTCTGTAATCAGATGGGTCATCTTGCATTAAAGAGCGTTAATGAGTGATTTTTCGAACAGAAACGTGCCGCCTACTCACCTGTTAGTCAACCACTGCACTAAACGGGCTTTAAAATGGCTGTTTACATGAAAATAAACACCTGATTGAAAGAAATGCATATACACTATATTGCCAAAAGTTTTGCCTTTACATGCACATGAACTTTAATGACATCCCATTCTTAATCTGTAGGGTTTAATATGGAGTTGACCCACCCTTTGCAGCTCTAACAGCTTCAACTCTTCTGGGAAGGCTTTCCACAAGGTTTAGGAGTGTTTATGTGAATTTTTGACCTGGCTCACAGTCTGTCGGGTTGAGGTCAGGGGTTTGTGCAGGCCAGTCAAGTTCCTCCACACCAAATTCGCTCATCCATGTCTTTATGGACCGACACTTTGTGCACTGGTGCGCAGTCATGCTGGAACAGAAAAGGGCCATCCCCAAACTGTTCCCACAAAGTTGGGAGCATGAAATTGTCCAAAATGTCTTGTGGTATGCTGAAGCGTTAAGAGTTCCTTTCACTGGAACTAAGGGGCTAAGCCCAACCCCTGAAAAAACAACCCCACACCATAATCCCCCCTCCATCAAACTTTACACTTGGCACAATGCAGTCAGGCAAGGACTATTCTCCTGGCAACCACCAAACCCAGAGTCATCCATCGGATTGACAGAAAGAGAAGCGTGATTGGTCGCTCCAGAGAACACGTCTCCACTGCTCTAGAGTCCAGTGGCGGGGTGCTTTACACCACTGCATCCGACACTTTACATTGCACTTGGTGATGTAAGGCTTGGATGAGCTGCTCAGCCATGGAAACCCATTCCATGAAGCTCTCTATGCACTGTTCTTGAGCTAATCTGAAGGCCACACAAAGTTTGGAGGTCTGTAGCTATTGACTCTGCAGAAAGTTGGTGACTTCTGTGCACTGTGCACCTCAGCATGCGCTGACCCCGCTCTGTGATTTTTATGTGGCCTACCACTTCGTGGCTGTTGTTCCCAATTGCTTCCACTTTGTTATAATACCACTAACAGTTGCCCGTGGAATATTTAGTAGTGAAGAAATTTCACGAATGGACTTGCACCATTGCACAGGTGGCAACCTATCACGGCTCCTGAGAGCGACCCATTCTTTCACAAATGTTTGTAGAAGCGCCTGCATGCCTAGTGCTCGAGTTTATACACCTGTGGCCATGGAAGTGATTGGAGCACCTAAATTCAATGATTTGGAGGTGTCCCAATATTTTTGGCAACATAGTGTATATTTAAGACTTCACAGAACTTGGGCTACAAATAATCATAATCTGTCACTTTAAAGTCTAGGTTGTTGATCTTCTGTCTTCTCTCTGTTGTTATCCATCAGTTCAATGTGACATTCATATCTCAAAAACGTCTGTAGCAAGAGCTTTTTAGTCTTGCCCAGCACTTTATGTTGTGTGATCTTTGACTCCCACAAACCTTTTCAGTGCTTCATGAACAGATGTCTATGTTCTCTTGTTGCAGGGCCGTTGGCTGCATCTTTGCTGAGCTTCTTGCCCATAAACCTCTTCTGCCTGGAGCTTCAGAGATCCAGCAGGTGGATTTGATCGTGACAGCTGTTGGGAACACCCAGCGAGAGCATCTGGCCGGTATGGAGTTTAGCTTTTAGAGTTAAAGGCACAATATGTAAGATGTTTGGATTAAAATATCCAAAAACCACTGGAACAGTGTTATATATTTTGTTGACTTGTGTACTTACATTATCCCAAATGTTTCCAAGAATGTTTAAATCCAAAGAAATAAGCCTTTTTTACCAGGACAAGGACGTGTCCATGCGTCACCTAGCAATGACGTCATACCCACGTTACCCTCGATTTCGGGTTTATTTTGTAGAAACCATGCAAACACCAAAGACACTTTAATATACGATGTGTTTTATTAGACACTTGTTCACTGCGGCAGTAGCTGGATTGATATTAGGCATGGTAAAACATGGTACTCACGGTAAATCAACAAAGCCAGATTTAAACAATAAGACTAACTGTGTTGAGCTGGAGAACAATGATTAGTTTTCTGCCCATGAATGATCCAAACAGTTGCTCGCCTGTCTCATAGCAACCACCGGTGAATGCACAGAGTAGCATTTCAACATAACTTTCAACACACTCAAATGTGTGTAATATGATAAAACAGCGCTGCGTTACCTGTACATATACACGAGCAGAAGAGCTTCGTTTGTGGGAGAATAAAAAACTCCACTGCTCTCCAAGCCGTGTATGCGCTCAATCTCGGCGTCATGAAGCTACGCCTTTGTTTTGAATAAACGACCTCTAGCGCGAAAAAGCGACATATGTGCCTTTTTCAAGATGTGAAATACTCAAAACTGATGAACATTTGATACTACAAACTAAGCGCTTAAATATGGATTTTCTTGTGAATTTTAGGGATTCTGCATGCTACTGCGCTGGTTGGGCAGTACAGTCTGAGGAAGCAGCCCTACAACAACAAGAACAAGTTCACCTGGTTGTCAGAAGCTGGTTTGAGACTGCTCAACCTGCTGTTCATGTACAACCCACAGCGCCAGGTACAATAAACACACATATCATATACTGTATATATATATATATATATATATATATATATATATATATATATATATATATATATATATATATATAGATAGAGAGAGAGAAAAATAGAGAGAGAGAAAGAGAGAGAGAGAGTAGAGATAGATTTTGGTGTGCTGTTGAATGTCATTGACAAGCAATAGATGAAAACACAATCATCATGCCATTTAATATTGCACTGTTTGTCATAGAGCCACGGCTAAAGATTGTTTAGAAAGTTCCTACTTCAAGGAAAAGCCCTTGCGTAAGTACAGGCTTATTGCGTTTCTTAGTTTTTCACATTTCTCTATATTGAGCAGATTTTGTTGTGATGTTTTCTCCATGTTTCACTCTGCAGCATGTGAACCAGAGCTGATGCCTACATTCCCCTCACCATAGAAACAAGCGGGCGGATCTGCGAATGAAAGCCAGTCCAAAAGAAGCAAAAGTATGATATTCTGCGGCCTGATGGGTGGCGACAGTCACAAATGATATATAAATGAGTTTCTTTCCAAATGGACATTTGTGTTCTTATACTGTATATTTTGTTAAAGTTGTTAAAGTTCAGACTTAGAGACACAAATACATTGTAAATAAAACAAATAAATCCTACTTAAGCTAGTTATACTTAAATTATGCAGCTGTATTTTTTTGTACAAATAAAAAAATACAATCTAATGTCACTTAGTGTGAATCATATCAAAATGTCACCTTTGCTGGGATGATTGTGACCTGTTAGTGATTTTTGTTGATGTATGAGAACTCATGGGAGATTTAGTGTTGAAAATAATGGCCTTAAATGAGCTTGAAAATGTATGATTTGAATAGTATAGTTGGTTGGACCCAGTCATGATGGGGCCAGCATCTTTCCCGGCAACTTTATTCTCAGAATTAATTGGATATATGCAGTGTATCTCTCTGATAAACCTCGGCTGAAAGTAATGAGGGAAAGACAGCACTTCTGGTTCACAGGTCCCTCAAATCAATGCTTTCCAATAATATATACACTATATTGCCAAAAAGTTTTGGGGCGCCTGCCTTTACAAGCACATGAACTTTAATGGCATCCCATTCTTAATCTGTAAGGTTTTAATATGGAGTTGGCCCACCATTTGCAGCTATAACGGCTTCAACTCTTCTGGGAAGGCTTTCCACAAGGTTTAGGAGGGTTTATGGGAATTTTTGACCATTCTTCTAGAAGCGCATTTGTGAGGTCATGTTGGAACAGGAAGTGGCCATCCCCAAACTGTTACCACAAAGTTGGAATTGTCCAAAATGTCTTAGTATGCGGAAGCATTAAGAGTTCATTTCACTGGAATTAAGAGGCCATGCCCAACCCCTGAAAAAAACAACCCCACACCATAATCCCCACTCCATCAAACTTTACGTCCATCGGATTGCCAAACAGAGGCATGATTGGTCACTCCAGAGAACACGTCTACTGCTCTAGAGTCCAGTGGTGGCACGCTTTACACCACTGCATCCCACGCTTTTGTATGTATGCTTCTACAAATGTTTGTAGAAGCGTCTGCATCCTACTGCTTGATTTTATACACCTGTGGCCATGGAAGTGATTGGGCGCCTGAATTCAATGATTTGGAGGGGCGTTCCAATACTTTTGGCAATATAGTGTATTATAATTTCAGCACAATACAGTATCAGCAATACATTTTCTGAAATATCCAAGCAGGTAAAATTAATACCTGGAAATATCACATTTAAAGATATATTTCACCCCAAACTAAAAATGTCAACGTACTCCCCCTCATATTGTTCCAAACTCTTGTTTTGTGCATCAAATACAAAACAAAATATTTTTAATGAAACCTGAGAAAGATTCTGTCATTCCATATCAATTCCAAGTAACCAAAACTTAAATGATCCAGAAAGGTTATGAAGGCATTGTAAATATCCATATGAGCATGCAATCACTTCATATGATGAACAGACATAATTTAAGCATTTGTTTAAATAAAAAGAATAAGCGTGTGTGTGATTCACACACTGGAACAAAATCATTGTTTTTATTGCACACACAAGCTTCCTGTAATCCAAATGTAATGTGCTAAAACATAGGCATAAGAAGAGTAATGTCCGCACATGGGTTTACAATTCCAAAAACATTTATTAATAGCACGTTTCGACCGTCAGGTGTTCACCAGGAACAGCAGCCTAAATGAAATCTGTTCATCATACACATCAACCATATCTCGTCACAAGACTTAGGTTAAATTCAGGCTTCATTAAAAATATCTTCATTTGTGTTTAGAAGATTAACCAAGTCTTATGGGTTTAGAAGCATTGGGTGAGCTTTAATTCTTGTACATTTACTTCACAGCATTCTACATTTTTAAGAAACTATTTATGTTCCCTGTCTGAAAACATACACAGCATGTTCAGAGAAAATTATCCTTAGATTAAATTCAGTCTAGAAAGTTAACCATTGTTAAACCAGTTTAAGCAGATTGGATTGGTTGAAGACACAAATAATGCACAAATAGTTTTAGAAGTCATTTTATCCAGTTCAGGTCAGCGTGGAATTCTTCAGAGCGAATGACAGCTATGTCTATAACACACTTCATTATCGAACACGTCTGGTTGATTTATGAATAAGTGAAATGTTGAGAATCGTCTGTCAAACTCATGAGGCATATTTCACCCGAGGAGAAAGGGAAAAATCTGTAAAATGGGCTTGATTTTCTTCCACGAACCAAGCCTATTTTAGCACTATAAAGATTTATTTTTGCATTGTGACACTTACATGAAGCAAATTTCAATTTCTTTATGTACAGATAAAAATCATCAGCATAAATAATAGGCTTACGTTTTCTTTTGAAATTTTCCTTCCTTTTAATTCTGGGGTGAAAAGTGACCAGACCCACGTTCATAAAGTGAAGTGCTGCAATACTGAGCTGGACACAATAGGTACTGATGAAGCTCGAAACAATCCAGTATTGAGAATAAATTAAAATAAATATTCAGTGATGGTTGTAATGTTCAAAGCCGCTCAAAATAAAGGGCAGACAGGCAAAACAATTTCATAAAATTAACGCTTCAACAAATTTGATCATGTAAACATTAAACAATTTGTGACTTCATGCTCTCGGTTAACATTAAACTGGTGAATCTGATGTTCTGTAGTGTTGGCGATTAGAGAGTTAGATTAGATCACATGCTCCTGCCGTTCACCGCTGCGGGTTAGTTTACAGTAGAATGTCCTGGTCGAGTTGGGACAGCTACACATGAAGCGATGTTTGAATTGAAAGTGTCGTGGTTTAGCCCTCCTGTCCAAAATCTCTGTGAACTTCTTCACCTTCAGCAGGTCTTCTTTGTTAATGGATATATGATGGCGTGGTGTATGGCGCAACATGTCCAGACTACAAACACACAAACAAACTCAGTTCACGTAACAGCACATTTGTACTGCCAGGGGTTTGTCAGCCAACAATAATTGGCAATATATTTGCAACCAATTTTGCATGCTTTATTTAGATGAAACATCTTTTGTGCCACCTCATACATTTAATCTCTAAGTTCAGTTAGAATAATAAGACACACTATGGGCTGATGGTTTACAGTTTTTGTGACATAATTGTTTATTTCTGCTCAGCTGGTGACAATGGACATCAACCACACATACGATCTACTTTCTTTGTATAACAGTTCTACCTAATAGCATTATTAGAGTGGACAGTTAAGCAGATCGTATTAAATTAATGAAGAGAGAGAATGTGGCGCTATATTAGCTCAGAGCTCTGAGTATTCTCTCGAAAGCTCCGTCCAAAATAAAAGTCACAACAACAAGCACGACTCACGTCACTTCAGAGCAATGGTGTATAGCATGCTCGAGGACTTCGGACTCAAAGGTCATATTTTAATAACTTTGGTCTTGTCATGGACTTGTCTGCATTTGGACTTGGTAGCCAGCTAGTACTCAAGCATATTAAGGTGGACTTATTCCAGAGTCCACTCAGTCCCATTCAAAATATTTCATGATTATTACTATATGTTAATAATACTTTAAATTGATGTTTGATTGGCATTATTTGTCTCTAATATATTTACTGTTACAAAATTTACAAAAAACCTAATCTTGTTTAATTAAATAATGACGAATACAGATACAATGACAGTGACAGTCTCAACACTGACCCCCTCTTTGAACTCAGTCTCGAGCTAGGACTCAGCCCTCTCTGAACTCTGCCTCCTCTCTGAACTTCGACTCAGCCCCTCTCTGAACTCTGCCTCTCTCTGAACTCTGGTCTCCACTCTGACTCCTGCTCCTCTGAACTCGACTCAGCC
>JAGHMJ010004320.1:545000-572500 GCA_018749465.1 Paracanthobrama guichenoti | reverse complement strand
CACAGACACGCATACACACACAAGCACAGACACGCATACACACACACAAGCACAGACACGCATACACACACACAAGCACAGACACACACACACACACACACACACACAAGCACAGACACACTTTGCATACACACACACAAGCACACACACACACATACACACACACACAAGCACACACACACACACACACACACACACAGACACACACACACACACACACACACACACACACACACACACACACACACACACACACACACAAGCACAGACACACACACACACAAGCACAGACACACACACACACAAGCACAGACACACACACACACAGCACAGACACACACACACACACAAGCACAGACACACGCATACACACACACAAGCACACACACACACAAGCACAGACACACACAAGCACAGACACACGCATACACACACAAGCACAGACACACGCATACACACCCACAAGCACAGACACGCATACACACGCACAAGCACAGACACGCATACACACACACACGCGCATACACACGCACAAGCACAGACACACACACACAAGCACACACACACACACACGCACAAGCACAGACACACACACGCACAAGCACAGACACACACACGCACAAGCACAGACACACACACGCACAAGCACAGACACACACACACACACAGCACAGACACACACACACACACACACAGCACAGACACACACACACACAAGCACAGACACACACACACAAGCACAGACACACACACACACACACACACACACAGCACAGACACACACACACACACACACACACACACACACACAGCACACACACACACACACACACACACACAGCACAGACACACACACACGCAAGCAAGCACAGACACACACACACACGCAAGCACAGACACACACACACACAAGCACAGACACACACACACACACACAAGCAGACACACACACACACAAGCAAGCACAGACACACACACACACAAGCACAGACACACACACACACAAGCACAGACACACACACACACAAGCACAGACACACACACAAGCACAGACACACACACACACAAGCACAGACACACACACACAAGCACAGACATACACACACACACAAGCACAGACATACAGACACACACACACACACACACACCAGCACAGACATACATACACACACCAGCAGACACACACACACAGCACACACATACACACACACACACACACACAGCACACACATACATACACACACACACACACACACACACAGCACACACACACACACACACCAGCACATACACACACACACCAGCACATACACACACACACCACACATACACACACACACACACACACACACACACACACACACACACACACACACACACACACACACACACACCACACACAGACACACACACACACACAAGCACAGACACACACACACAAGCACAGCACAGACACACACGCACAGACAGACACACACACGCAAGCACAGACACACACACACACACACAAGCACAGACACACACACACACACACAGACACACACACACACACACACACACACACACAGACATACACACACACAGAGCACAGACACACACACACACACACACAAGCACAGACACACACACACACACGCAAGCACAGACACACACACACACGCAAGCACAGACACACACACACACAAGCACACACACACACACACAAGCACACACACACACACACACACAGCACAGACATACACACACACACAAGCACAGACATACACACACACACACACACACACACACAGCACAGACATACAGACACACACACACACACACAGCACAGACATACACACACACACACACACACAGACACACACACACACACACACACACACACACACACACACACCAGCACATACACACACACACACACACACAGCACAGCACACACACACACACACACACACACACACACACACACACACACACACACACACACACACACACACACACACACACACACACACACACACACACACACACACACACACACCAGCACACACACACACACACACATACACACACACACACACACACACACACACATACACACACACACACATACACACACCAGCACAGACACGCATACACACACACAAGCACACACACACACACACACACACAAGCACAGACACACGACACACACACAAGCACAGACACACGCATACACACACAAGCACAGACACACGCATACACACACACACACAGACACACACACACACACAAGCACACAGACACACGCTTACACACACAAGCACAGACACACGCATACACACACAAGCACAGATGCACAGATACACACACACACAAGCACACACACACATACACGCACACACACACGCATACACACACAAGCACAGACACACACACACACACGCAAGCACAGACACACGCATACACACCCGCAAGCACAGACACACGCATACACACCCGCAAGCACAGACACGCATACACACCCGCAAGCACAGACACGCATACACACCCGCAAGCACAGACACGCATACACACACGCAAGCACAGACACGCATACACACACGCAAGCACAGACACGCATACACACACGCAAGCACAGACACGCATACACACACACACACAGCACAGACACGCATACACACAAGCACAGACACACAGACACGCATACACACACGCAAGCACAGACACGCATACACACACGCAAGCACAGACACGCATACACACACGCAAGCACAGACACGCATACACACACGCAAGCTCAGACACGCATACACACACAAGCTCAGACACACACACACACAGACATAAGCTCAGACACACACACACACGCAAGCACAGACACACACACACGCAAGCACAGACACACACACACACAAGCACAGACACACACACACACGCAAGCACAGACACACACACACGCAAGCACAGGCACACACACACAAGCACAGACACACACACACACATAAGCACAGACACACACACACACGCAAGCACAGACACACACACACACACAAGCACAGACACACACACACACAAGCACAGCACAGACACACACACACACAAGCACAGACGCACACACACACACACGCAAGCACAGACGCACACACACACACACGCAAGCACAGACGCACACACACACAAGCACAGACACACAAGCAAGCACAGACACACACACACACAAGCACAGACACACAAGCAAGCACAGACACACACACACACGCAAGCACAGACACACAAGCAAGCACAGACACACACACACACGCAAGCACAGACACACACACGCAAGCACAGACACACACACGCAAGCACAGACACACACACGCAAGCACAGACACACACACACACACACTAAACAACATTACAAACACGTGCATTGTGATGGCTCATGTTCATCATTTCTCTTTCTGTGTGATTGTCCACACGGTGGCGCCACATTCACAGAGACGCGCGCGGGTTTGGCTGAAAGACTCACGTGACTCCATTCTTTATTTACCTGCTAAAATTAATATACGTGAAACAAAGACATAACAACAGATAAACACGTGTTCTGCTGCGCGCGATGCCTGCCTTCAGTTTCCCGCCAGAGGCTTTCAATCAGCTCCGCGAAAACCAATAAATCAATGCAAAACATAATACAATAAGACTGAAATAAAAAATAATTAATATATCAGATGAAAACAAATTTATTTAAATAGGCTATTTTATAAACTAAAACATTTGATTTGAAATAAATTAATTTGATTAATACATTTTATGTACAATAAAAAATGCTGGGTTGTTTTAACCCAACTTTGGGTCAAATATGGACAAACCCAACCGTTGGGTTAAAAATGTAATTAAAACAACAACAACAACAACAGGGCTTGTCCACCCAAATGTAATGTACTTATGTAGGCTATTTAAAAACATTTATAATAATAAATCATTTGATTTGAATAAAGAAATGTTATAAAACTAAATAAAACACTTATTTAAATCAATATAAATACGAAAAGCAGTGTAAAAAAGATGAAATACATTTTTCATAAAATAAAAATGAAATAAATTAACATTTTAATAATGAACAGTTTTATATTCAAACAAATTCGAACAAAACATTTGATTGAAAATTGATTTAAATTATTTGATTTAAATAAATACATTTTATAAAACTAAATAAATAAAAACACAATTTAAATCAATATAAATACGAAAAGCAGTGTAAAAAATATAAAAATAAGATTAAATAAATACCTTTGAATGAAATAAAATGAATGAAATACATTTTTGTACAATTTATATAATAAGTTAATTAATATATTAGAACAAATTAATTAAGCATTTAATTGGAATAAAATTTGACGAGTACGTTAAAAAACATTTAAAATAAATAAAAAGATTAAAATAAATACATTTGATTTAATGATATTGATTTAAACATTTTACATTTGATTTAAGTAAAAATATATATACATAAATAACATTTTAAATAAATTATTTGATAAAACGAAATAAATATAAACACAAATTATTAAATACGAAAAGCAGAGTAAAATATTTAAATACATTTGAATAAAATAAAATACGTTTTTGTATAAATATGTATATATTAAACAAAATATCCATTTCTCACAGTATTAAACATGAAAACAGCGCGTCTTAAATGTTCGGATGGGGTTGAGAAGCCTTGGGTTAATCACACACACACACACACACACAGAGAGAGAGAGAGACTTTAGCTTGTGTTGTTGTGCAGGTGAGTGTTTACCTGTGCTCGCGACCCGACGCGCGTTTGACTGACTCAGGGTTTCCTTCGGTCTCGTGTGTGTGTGTGTGTGTGTGTGTGTGTGTGTGTGTGTGTGTGTGTGTGTGTGTGTGTGTGTGTGTGTGTGTGTGTACACGTCCGCACGCATCTGGACTCCGTGGGCTTTAAATCGCTGCACATGCCCGGAATTAAAACAGAAAGAACTGGTCTTGACTGACCCGAGATGCTGTCATCCGTGTCACGCCATTCTTTCCCTGGGAGTTGCTGCTTATTCCTCTCAAACCGTCTGCTCTGAGGTTTCTGCGCACCGAAGGTCTGTCAGAAGCTGTTAAACATCACACACACACACAAATATAAGCAGCTCTTTTGAGGTTTATTGCGCCTGGCGCGTTCACTTTTTCATTAGCCCTCTGCGTGCACGCGCAATTTATGCTTCACGAACGCGTGCACGTCCACGGCGCGAACACACACACACACACACACACACTCATGTCACTTCAGACAAAAACGCGCGTGAGTGATGCGCGCGGCCGCTAGATGGAGAGAGCTTGCCTTACCATTTTACTAAGAATTTAAAATAATTTATAAACATCGTTCCCGAACTACAAACATTTATGCGGGGAAAATACAGTTTCTATGATTGAAATGTGTGTGCATGCGAATGCTTCAGCTTCTGATTAACGGAGAAGAGCGATATAAAGAGATCCATGGATCAGACTCACACGGGGAAGTTATTATTATTTGATCGTGTCCTATTAAAAGTTAAATTTAAATTGGTGTTGATTTTAAATATGTTGTGAAATAAGGCAGCGCAATCTATATTTTCTGTTATGAGGCTTTAGTTAAAACCATGGCAGAAAAATAAGAATAGCCTCATAATTCTCGATTATAGACAAAGCCGGAGAAAAGCGACTTCCAACATGATCTCCATAAAGGGGAGCGACTGTAACATACGGATAAAACCGCGACATGATTTACTATTCGGCCTCATTTAACAAGTCATTTCCCGTCAACGCTCAGTAAACTTGACTTATTAATTAATTTCAGCTAGTCATTAATTTACTGAAATAACAGGTTAACAGTAGTTTAGTTAATTCACTAGGCCTATATATGCCAGAGACGCGATATAGCAGAAACGAAATCTGTTTAATGCAACACTTCCTTATTTACGCCATACATCTGAGGAACAATTGGCAGCTTCAAAAAATAATAATCAGGAGGAAAAATCGAAGAAGAAGAAAGGGTGGCGTGTTTATTGCTGTCCGGTTTGTCGTCATCAGGCGATTATTATTTACAGTTATTACTAGTGCTGTTAAATCGAAATGTGATGTGACGCGTATTCATTAAATTCATATTTTCCTTGCACCGTTTTCAGGCCTCGTTCATTTTGAATGGCCGAAGGAGAACATGCTCAAATATGACGCTGATCGGAGTCGACATCCGTTTGACGAGATTTTACTTTTAATTCGTTTATTTATTTTGTGAATATTGCTGACTATATATAGTCATATATAGAATAATATTTCACTATCTATATATATATATATATATATATATATATATATATATATATATATATATATATATATAATCGGTTAAACTCCTCGGTTTGATTCCGACAGTGTTTTTATCAATCATAAGATAAACATAAAACAAATAATTCATGGCCATATCTTAAATAAAAGAAGAGCATAAACACCTTTAGTCACGAAGCGTTAATGCATCAAATGCGAGCAGAGAGCAGGAGTTACTCACAGGTGTTTACTCCAGCCCAGAGTCACATGGCGTACATCCACTTGACCAGTGAGTATTCGTGAGATGGTACTGGACACGATTATCACGGAGTCGCGGTTATTTCACTGCGGAAAAACGTTCGGCGCAGTAATTCTGTGCGTTCAAACCACGCTTTGTTGGGCCTTTTTCGTCAGCGGCTCGTGTTTAGTTGTCAGTGTGATTTTAAAGGGTCATTGATATCTGCTCATTCTCTCCTCGGGTGTTTAAGGGTTAAAGGGTAAGGCGTTCTGGGTGTTCTGCTGTAAATATGAGCAAGTTCCGCACAGCCAATCAGAACGCGCTACGGCTGGCCGACTGGCCAATGGGAGTGTGTTGAGGGTCAGTGTCAGCCGCAGGTGAAGTGGATAGTAGAGCTGTGTATTCACACTCACACTCGCGCTCTGGCGACGTGGATGCGCATCCACAAAAACTCCGTTCACGCGGGGCGCGATGCGACCGAACTGCCGCCACGGGGCTCAATCTCCTCTCGACCCGCATCTGGAGCGCGTAACCCCGTTGCTGTGTGATCGACAGTGACTTTTCCTACTTAAAATGGCTGTGCGCAGTAACTCTCTGATGCCGTTCTCCATTCAAGCCATTCTGAACAGAAAAGAGGAGTCTCGGCATCTCAGCGATCTGGATGTGTGTTTCTCGAAGAGCGCGTGCTGGAAAATCTTCGAAGAAATGGACGGGGCGGATAGGAGCGATGAGAGGGAGCACAAGAACTACGACTCGGACTCCGGGCTGAGCGAGGACAACGACACCAAAGCGCAAAGCGACGCAAAGCCCGAGAAAGACGCAGATTTAGCGGACGAAACGGATCACGAGTCCACGGCGGCGGAACACTGCAAGGGCCTGAGCGACTGCGTGTCCGGTGAGTCGAGACCCGTTTGCTTCGAGCTCCAGCGAGAACAGCTGCTTGATTCACAGCTCTTAAAAGTTCTTAATTGGGATCGATCCGCCATGGAACCACTAAAGGTTCTTTATAGTGGGAAAAACGTTCTTTAGATTTAAAAAAACAAAACAAAATTGTCCGTCACACTAAGAAAAAATGGTTATTTTATGAAGTTGGTTCTTCTGTGGCATCACCCTTTGGGATATTTATTAAGCTGGCTTGAAAATGTTAATTAAAACATAATAATAATAATAATAATCATCGTTGTTGTTGTTGTTGTTGTTGTCTCAATGCTACATCCACCAAACTTAGACTATATTTTCAAGCTGATCCAATTTAGTTTTCCTAAAAATGACGATTAAAAACTCGGAAAAAATCCCAAAGACTTGCATATATAATGTTCAGACGAGCCATGCCTGTTCAAACTCCAACCGTCAAAATTCAAAAAATCTAATTTTGACAGTTGGATAGGCTCAGTAGACTCAGTAAACTGCCATTCTATGTACTAATTTCTTTCTTTCTTTCTTTCTTTCTTTCTTTCTTTCTTTCTTTCTTTCTTTCTTTCTATCTATCTTATCCTAGCTAGCTAGTTTTTAAAATGACTAAACTAAAACTTAAAACTATTCTAAACTGAAAACCATCAAGCTTTTAAAATCAATTCAAACTTTCTGGCTAGGCTTGGTTCAAGCCAATTTCACAGTGTGTCTTGTCATGTAGTTTTCAAACTGAAGGCTCTTCTCCTGATTCTTCTCCAGACTGTAACGCGGCCGAGGAGAAGAGCGGCGATCAGCCCAAGCAGAGGAAGAAGCGTTCCCGCGCCGCGTTCTCTCACGCGCAGGTGTTCGAGCTCGAGCGGCGCTTCAATCACCAGCGCTATCTCTCTGGCCCGGAGCGCGCGGACCTCGCGGCCTCTCTCAAACTCACCGAGACGCAGGTCAAGATCTGGTTCCAGAACCGACGCTACAAAACCAAACGGCGTCAGATGGCCGCCGATCTGCTGGCCTCGGCGCCGGCGGCGAAGAAAGTGGCCGTGAAAGTGCTGGTCCGGGACGACCGGAGGCAGTACAGCCCCGGAGAACTGCTGCGACCGCCGCTGCTCTCGCTGCATTCGTCCTATTATTACCCGTACACGTACTGCCTGCCCGCTTGGGGCCTGTCCTCCTCCTGCACTGGAAACCAGTGACGCCCGCACGCACGCGCGCGCTCACGTATTTATTCTACCAAAGACAGTGGTTTACTGAACGGGAGATTTATTCACAGAACTGCCTCCAAACGTGGGCTGAAACAGCCTTTTATCCGTCTTCTACCAAGGACTGATATAATTTTTGATCCTGTAAAAACACTAGGATTTTATTTGAGAATGTATGAAAAATGTTTTTAGCAAAATGTTCGTTCTTCTGGTTGGAAAACAGCACTTGATGTCGTTACCGCGCGTGCGGTTTTAAGGTAACGGTAAGACTGGCACTTTCCCCCCCACAATTAAACATATTAGGCTACAATCAGAGGAGAATATTAATCTGTCGGATGTTCCGCGTTTACTCGACATGTACCTGTTTTCATATTAGTGTAACGTGTTTTGTTTAATGAAAAAGAAAGCAAGCATTAAAACGTATGAAGCATAATTTCCATTCGTGTTTCTCGCATTTTATGAGATGTCATTTCTCTGTATCCTCAAAGCATGAACTTAATGAGCCGTGACATGAGCCCACTGGAGTCATTAAAAACATTATTACACACAAAACAGCAAAGGCAGGCCGTTTGACGGAGAACTGTGTTACTTTTGCGTCGAGGGTTTCGTGTGTTCTTTTAGGAAATTGCCGCTAAAGATGTCATAAATTAATCTCTACAACCTCGTTTAGGGCTGTATTTATAGTCTATTACACACACAATGCTGGGTTGTTTGGGTCAAATATGGACACACCCATTGGTTTAAATGTATTGATTAAATGTTTAACCCAGCGTTCGGGTTTATCCATATTTGACCCAACCATGAGCTGAAATTGTGTAGAGACAAATCAATATTAAGAGAGTATATTTTGGGCTACTGGAATTACTGAAATGCTTAACAATAAAGCATTGAGATGACAAATAAAGCGGTGCTAACAATAAAACAATGACCGCTATGTTTAATAATAATAATAATAATAATAATAATAATTAATGTAGTGGCTTCATGGTTTAATGTTGCTTTGTCTCGCGTTTCAAACGCTTTGATTTATGCGCGCGACTGTGCGATCAGAACAAGGCCTCGCGAGCCTCCCTGAACTCATGTAATTGCACAGCGAATTCAATTAAGTATTTTTGTATATAAATGTATGAAGTATGTTTCAATAAAAATGGTATAGCTTGCATTTCGCTTGATCTGTTGTGGTTAATCTGATCTAATTTCCGAGACTGACTGATTGGTATTGTGTAATAGACAAAAGGAACATTAAAACATTCGTACATGCATAACTTAATAGATGCAGTATTTGGGGGCAGCCTTTGAAGCAGGCCTAGATGATGGCTGTGTTTTATTGCACTCAAGTTGAGAATGAAGACACGATCAGACGACTGTAATCGAGAGTTTGCGTGGAGGAGCAGGTGGAGATGATCAGTGTCATCGCATCTGTTCTGATGATTCAGGTATGAAGAGCTGGTGTACACATGTAGTGTGTAAAGTGATTTGATGATTGCGAAACCGCGGATTCCCCAGCGCTGTGGATATTCTGTGTTCCTGAGGCCGGTCGGTCTTCAGTCTGGAGCTCCAGGAACGAAACAGCGGAAACCACCAAATGAACGGATGAAACCTCAGAAATTCATGCAAAATAGTTTGTAGACAGACACGCAGTTTAAAACGAAACTCCTCGAGAAATTATTAATTTGCCATATGAGTCACACCAATAACGTTATGAGCGCGTTATTGAGCTTTTACATCGCTTTAAAACAGCGAATATTCATCAGGATTCATCCCGTTTGCCTTGTTGGCAGATTTCAGGTGGAAAATTCTTGGATTGAAGTGACAGACTTTAGATTAATAAATGACAATAATCGCCACATTAAAGCGTCGCTGTTGGGTTTGAAGCCGCCAACAAAGGCTATTATCGAGAGACTCGGTATTTCAGAAACGATTCCATTTAGTATTTTCCTTGTGCGTGTGTGTATATCTGTTTTGGGTTAACATGAAGACTTTGAATTGATGGTCCATATTTTTTTGAAGCTATTTCTCAGAGAGCGCGTGCATGTGCCGAGAGTGATGAGTCCAAAGAAGAGCACGAGCCTTTGCATTCTTCGGCATAAATGCAGCGAGTCCGACGGTTCAACTTTCCGGGAAAATGTGTGTAATGACCAAGAAAAAAAAGAGAGAATGAGAGGGAGAGAGAGAGAGAGAGCCGGGCCTTAAGCTTTAGTCTCAAACACAAACGGGCTGATCTGGAAATCATTCGCAGATGGGGCTTCATTTTGCCACTCAAAATGCTATTGGCATTGAAACGATCGCATGGACGCGCACACACAACATGAAGGTTCAGCGATTATTCGGTTCAGTAAAGATCCTTCTCGTCTATACCTAGCCCGTTTACTTTGGAGATTAATGCTATTTTCTTGATGTTTTATATCCATGTATTTGTTTGCATGTTTAGATGATAATTTGACAATAAAACGCTCTTCGTGAAACTTGCTCTGTGACGTCACAGCGTGAATTCGAATTGAAACTTTCGTTTTAAAGGGTTTTGACGTGTCACTGGGTGTGATTGTGTCGTCATGTAATGAATTGCTCTGTTGTGTGACATGTATGTTCAGTTTGTCATGTTGGCGCGCGGGTCTATATTTTGACAGGATTTGCAACTTTAACACGGCCTCGCAATTTCCCGCTACATAAGTACTTTTTTACTATCCCGTGAATGCCTGTGTATTTTTGGGCAAATTTTGGACGTCAAGGACAATTTCTTTATACACGCTAATAGAGCGCGCCTGTCACACATAATGGCGCGTAATCAGGGCAATCATTTTCCCGCGCAGAGACATGAGCCAGTTGTTGTTCTAGATCAAGTTTCACGTTTAATGAAAGAAAATGGCCATTTCAGACACTTCAGTCTCGCGGGTCAGAATCCTCGTCCACCTGCGAGACGTTCATTTATCTCCTAATTGAATTATATTTTCTCTTATTTAAGTCTGCACATGTGCTTTTGCTCCGCGGGTTTTTTTTCCCCCTTTCCCGCGTGTTCGTTCTTGGGGTCCATCGTGAATCTCTTTGTACCTGCTCGAGCGTCAGAACATCAGTAATGCGGCCGTGAAAGACTCGCTGCTGTGTGCTGATGTGAAGCAGATGTTCCGCGCGTGGAAATGCTTAACAGGTGCTCGCGCGTGTTTAACCTCACGCCTCGCGCAGTTAACATGTCACAGCATCACGTCTAATTATCATGTCTAATTATCATGTCCAATTACACTCACGCTTGACTTTATGGGATGTTTCTGCAATAAATCCCGACAGATAGTTTTCCATTTACTTTGCTTTTAAATATAATTTCAGATCAGATGAGTAGAGAAGTCACCGTACAACTATTTATTTATTCATTTATTTATCGTCTAAACTTAATTTAATTCAAATCATGCCTAATAATAATTTAAAATAATACACTAAAATAATTAGCCTAGGCTAATGCAATTCTCTCTCTCTCTCTCTCTCTCTCTCTCTCTCTCTCTCTCTCTCTCTCTCTATATATATATATATATATATATATATATATATATATATATATATATATATATATATATATATATATATATATTTCTATGTGTGTGTGTGGTGTGTGTGATAAAAATGGGTAACACTTTATTTTAGTGTCCTTGTTGCATGTTATATAGCCTGTAGCAATAAATTATGCATAATTACATGCAACTAACCCTAATCCATCCTAACCTAGTAAGTAGCCTAGTTTATTAATATTAGCTACTCGGTACTTAAATATATAATTACACTGTAACAATTACACCTTAAAATAAAGTGTAACCTAAAGAATATGAGGAGTCTTGGGTGAAACAACATTCCCAACTAGAGCTCGATAAATGTGCGTCGATGGATCACTGAGCGTTTCCGCTGCAGTCGTGCTTATATTGGGTATATTTTGGTTAATCTGATGGATGTTGGTATGTATATATATATATATATATAATAAAAATAACTATAGGCTATATTATTATATAATAATATAGTAGGCTAAGCAATGTCTATAAGAATTGTATCATTCTTCTGTTGCAATTAGCCTAAACAAAATTACATTGTTGCCTGAGGCCTAGAACAGTTTTTTTGTTTTTTTTATAGTGTGGTTGTGCAATAATCAAAACGCATAGCATTTATTTAGTTGTCCATTGTCTCGGATAAACGGGGAAATCAAGCGAAGCTCCATGAAATCCGTCGAGACTCCCGTTCCTCTGCGCGGAAAGTTCCCTGCCGTTCCCAGCGTTCAGTCGTGATCTCACAGTCTCTCAGTGTCTGTCTGTTGATTTATTTCACTCGAGAGATCCCGGGAGCTCCATTAGGTCAAAGCTCTCCATGACTTTACGAAAACTCTCAGAAAACCCTCTTTTAGCGGCTCTATTTTTTTGCTGCTGGTGTTTCTGATTGTGATTGCGCATGAAGCGCGTTTTTGAGAAGCTCGACTTCAGTCTGAGGAGTGTGTGACACGTGCTTCGACACACTGCTGTTTGAAAGTGTGTGTGTGTGTGTGTGTGTGTGTGTGTGTGTGTGTGTGTGTGTGTGTGTGTGTGTTATCAGCTCATGGTTTGAGCCAAATCCACACTCAAATAATACATGAAATAGAAACTCACGGCGCGATATCTGATCTCTGGGGTGGAGGGATCTCCCGTCAAAAGATTCGCAAACTATAGGCTTGGAAACATTTAGACTCAAACAAATGTGCAATTTCAATGTTTATTTTTAATTTTAACAAACTGTGGTGATGTATTATAGTTTATATTAGAGATTACAGCAATACATAGGCAGACTGACTGATCAGTTAAATCAGATTTGTACTCTATGAACTAAATCACGTCAGGTGTGACGTTCGTCTGTTACAGTCAGTCATTAATAATAATAATAACACTGGTAACATTTAGGTTATTTCCTCGCAATATCTGTATATTGTGTCTCTGAAAGGAGGAAGTGTGTGTGTGTGTGTGTGTGTGTGTGTGTGTGTGTGTGTGTGTGTGTGTGTTTCCTTCACCACATGACACCGACACACCCAGCATTTTACTGAGGCCAAGAACATACAATACAGATGCAAGGTGTTAGTCTCTTTCTTTCTTTCTTTCTTTCTTTCTTTCTTTCTTTCTTTCTTTCTTTCTTTCTTTCTTTCTTTCTTTCTTTCTTTCTTTCTTTCTTTCTTTCTTTCTTTCTTTCTTTCTTTCTTTCTTTCTTTCTTATATAAATACTATAAGCACACCCTAACAGTATTTTTACACTCTTAAAATAAAGCTTCTTTATTGGCACTGATGGTTCAGTGAAGAACCTTTAACGTCCACAGAATCTTTCCACTCCACTAAAGCTTCTTTATGGAAAAAGGGTTCTTTAGATTAGTCAAATGTTCTACACAACTCCGGGTTCTTGACTCAGTTTTAATGAACTCTTTATGCCAGAACGGTTCTATAAGGAGAAATGTCTCAAATGATTGCATAAGACTTTCATGTTTAATGGGTTATTTCATATTTTTATGGTGATACGGTATGTTTACGAGCTGCTTAATTCATAACACTTAATCAAAATAAAAAAATTAAATAATCAAAACTTAACCCATAAAACGATCCCATGATGGAACCCCATTCTATATTATCATCACTAAAGCAGGGATGCAACAGAAGAGGCATATTTGATTCCCCAAAGAACATTTTAGTGATTGGTTATTAAAATAACTGTTTTCTTCTTGGCGTGAAGAACATTTTAATAACCTTTTTTTCATTCTAAAGAAGCTTTAGTGGTTCCATGGATGTCTGTGTAAACAAAGGCAATGTTACCAGAAACATGCACATAAAAAAATATTTAGAATATAAAATAGTTTCATTCAATCTATTGGTTTGAACTGAGAGATCAGATCACACGTTCTTACATCTGACAAAGCCTGTTTGAATGTCTCAAATATAAATCTGTAAGAAAGGTTTTGCAAATAATTTGACAGACACTTTTATCCAAAGCAACTTACATTGCATTGCAAGAATTGACCAGTTCATGGATTGCCTGGGAATCGACCCCCTGACCTTGCGCCATGATCATTAGAGCTCAAGTGAAGAACGTTTTAATAATCTATATCAATAATCTTTTCTCTGATCATGAATGAATTTAGTGCTTCAGATGTGTGTTGTTTCTTATCCTCTATTTACTGAGATTATCTGTGTTTATGTCTTCATTTTTCTTAAATCATGGTCACTTCTGTATTAGGAAAGGATTTGTCTCTGATTAAGTTGTTTAATTGATAGTAATTGGCCAATTTAGTGGTATGATTTATCAATCATTACTGTATATAATCATCATCATATATGATAAAACAGTTTCTCCTGCTCACAAACACTGCATTTATTAATCATAAATCCAGTGAAAGAGTGAAATATTCCTCTAGTGTGAATCAGCTGTTGAATATATGTGAATATATAGTAAAGTGTGATTTATTCCTGTGAATTTATGAGGAATATTTATGATTATTATCAGTGGTGAGAAAAAATACACATACATGTGCAAATGACTTTATAATGCAACTAAAATTATATATACATATACAGTATGTTAATTGTATAACACTGTACATTAAAATAAAACAATTTAAACATGTTAAAGCTACTGAACAAGTAAAGCTACTGAAGCTCTTCTCTCTCTCTCTCTCTCTCTCTCTCTCTCTCTCTCTCTCTCTCTCTCTCTCTCTCTCTCTCTCTCTCTCTCTCTCTCTCTCTCTCTCTCTCTCTCTCTCTCTCTCTCTCTCTCTCTCTGGCAACAGGGAAGCGTCATGAAGGACGAGTCTATTCCGTTAGCGGCGGGTGAGCGCCGGACACATAAACACAGTAAATCCCGCTCACATTAAACTGATATCTGGTAACTGGTGAGTTTATCTGGGCATTGATCAGAAAGCGCACCTCGCACACACTCATCTGGCGCGTCTGAAGCTGTTCGACAGTGAAGTGTGAGGGGATGATGAGTGTTGGTCTGCGCTGAGGGAAGATGGCGGCGGCTGGACCGTGATCAGATTAACCCGCTGCTCTTAAATCTCTATCTCTCATTCGACTGAGAGTTTGAGCTGTTATCTTGTGTAAACTGTGCTGAGCTGTGGAGTGATGTCGGACTCGGAAGAGGAGATTCAGGAGCGGCAGCTGAAGATCGTGCTCCTGGGAGACGGAGCGTCCGGAAAGGTACAAAACACACCAGAAATCAATCAAAACATCATGAAATATCAGCAGAAGAAACACACATACATGACATCACAACAACTACAACATCACAGACGCCTGGCAGCATTTAATCACTTATATATGGCTACTATGATAAGCTATTACACTGTGTCGTATATATATAGTAACGTAGTAACGCATATAGTAGCGTACCATAGTAACGTTAAGGTGTTTCGGTGGACACCGTGACTACTATATATTTAAGATATTGGACATCTGCAGGGTCAAACATGTCAAACACTTCAGCATCTGCTGTTCAAATAGTATTGATGCGGATCAAACATTATCCAGCGTTTTATGGTGAATGAGTCAGTGAAACTTTCTAGATGATGATAAAACTTTCTAGATGATGATAAACTGAGGACATAAATTCATATCCAGTCACAGATGAGCATGAGCAGATTATATGAATGTAATGCTATTTTATCATCTACAATACATTTTGTAATGCAGGATTTGCTTAATGTAATGCATATGATGATCAATGATGCTGACATGATCAATACAGACAGAGCGAGAAATACAGACAGACTTTAAGCTTTTAAGCTGGTCATTATATTTCAGTGTGAGCGGGTTGAGTAGCTCAATCCATTTACTAACAAACTTAGGTGACACTTTATTTTACAGTGGCATTATGTTACATGTATTTACTATAGTAATAACTTTAAATTAGGCATAATTACGTCCAACTAATCCTAACCCTATGGTACATGTAGTTACTTAACATTACTCAGTACTTCAATTATAGTGTAACAAAGATGCCTTAAAATAAAGTGTAACCCAAACTTATGTTTTTCTTTTCTTGCTGGGTAGTAAAATTTGTCTAAATATCCCCAATATCAAAACAATTTCTCCAGTTCAATGGTTAAATTTAATGTTAAAAAGCACGTCTAAAGTGTTGCAATCATAAAACTTATACAGTGTAACAACAGTTTATTGAAATGCAAACACAAAATACATTTCAAAATTTTAATCAATTGAATTCATTGAGTTTCAGTCTAGCTAATTTAAAGCCCCAATTTTACATTTAGTTTGTCTGAGAATGGATGAATTTAGCAGAATTGAGAGAAACGCCAGTGAAATTTTGGTGTTTTGTTTACTGTGAACTCAAACAGAACCTCCTGAAGTTTGGATTTTTTTATACTTAAAGTTATTCTTGAATGTTTTGCACTTCCAGGTGAAATTTTGTGAAGTTATAGCCATTTATTGCAATATTTTTAAAGTGAAAAACCTTTTTTGTTTGTTTTGTTTTTGTTTACTGATGATGTAGATGTCCAAAAAAGTTCAGGAAATACAGTAAATAGAAATGTGATTTTACATTGTTAGTTCATGTCAGCCCAACAAATAGTTAACAAATGCACGGTATTGTAAAGTGTTACGAGTATCTGCTGTCGTAATGTCTCATCTTACATTGATTGTCATCGTTCTTGAGGTTTGTGTGTCAAGTTTTGAGTTCTTCTAAAGCGATATCTCAGATATCGTTGCTTTGTAAGATGATTGCTCCTTCAGAAACAAAGATAGCATCGTTCACTTCACATATTAAGTGCCCTATAAAACTACCGGTCACTATTTTTAATGCTTTTGAAAGAGTCTCTTCTTTTGATCATAAATCCAGTGAAAGAGTGAAATATTCCTCCAGTGTGAATCAGCTGTTCTCTGTGTGAATATACAGTAAAGTGTGATTTATTCCTGTGATCAAAGCTGAGTTTTCAATGGTGATGTTAGAAAAGTACTTTTTTTATAACCTATGGTGCTATTTTTCAGAAAAAAAAAAAAAAAAAAAGAATTAAAATAGAAATCAATATACACTACCGTTCAAAAGTTTGGAGTCAATAATAATTTTATCTTTATATTTTATTCAGCAAGGATGTGTTTAATTGGTAAATAGTGATAGTAAAGATTTATATTGTTATACTATTTTGAATAAACTGTTCTTTTTAACTTTTTATTCATCAATGAATCCTGAAAAAAAGTATCACAGGTTTCAACATTAATAATAAATCCTCCTATGAGAATGATGTGTGAAGGATCATGTGACACTGAAGACTGGAGTGATGATGATAAACTCAGCTTTGATCACAGGAATAAATCACACTTTACTGTATATTCACACAGAGAACAGCTGATTCACACTGGAGGAATATTTCACTCTTTCACTGGATTTATGATTAATAAACGCAGGCTTGGTGAGAAGACAAGACGCTTTCACAAACATTAAAAATAGTAGTTTTCCAACTTTTGACTGCTACTGTATATGCACAGTTCCAGAATGATAGATCAATTTATGATGCTACTAATTAAACTTTCGCTGAACAAAAAATCAGTAGTTTTACATATGTAGGCATTTTACATTTATTGAACGAACAAATTCAAATTTACCAAACAAAGTAGTGTTACCGAGGACAATTATTAAGACAATACATTAGAGAATGTACAAATTTTGCCTTGAATTTGTAACTTTACTCAATTAATTTTTTACAGAAACAAGGATAAACTGATACTTAAAGGGGTCGTTCAGCCCAAAATGATCATTGTGTCATCAGCTACTGTCCCTCATATCATGCCAAACCTGTTTGAGCTTTTCCCTGAGGAACACACATACGAGTCTTTCCCTGTGAGGTCACGTCACCGAATCTCTTTTCTGAGGTGAATGTGATGTTATTGTCCTCCAGCTGTTTTATTGACGTCTCTCTGCGGTTGAAACACTCTATTAAATCTGTTGTTGTTTTCCCCCCAAATCCCATTTAAATGTTTCTGAATTCCATTTTTTCCATTTGAATTAGTTTTGGACTCCATTTCAATGGTTACATTACATTTTAGTAATCAAAATGCATGTGTAATTAATTGAAATCATGAAACGTATACAATTTAACTAAAGGTATTAAACGTTTAACAAAAATGACATGCTTAGGGCCCTATGAAATCCGTTTAAATTCTGTTTACATTTTTCAAGATTCACATTTTAATGGTGTAATTACATTTTAATAATCAGAAAGCATGTCTAATTAATTGAATTCATAAAAACAATTTAAAAATATTTAATTTCTAAGAATTTCTTTATTTCAGAATTATTATTATTATTGCCATCAAATGAAGGCATACAACATTAAATGTACCTTTTAATCTCATGAATTTAAACTTTTGACAAAGTGCTGCACAAATGAAGTTTTAATAATAATTTATTACAATTATTATTAGAGTTAGTATTATTATTGAGATGTAACTAAATTCTACTGTACAACAGTGATATATATATATATTTCTGGCACAATTTCAAGTTAAACCAAACTTTTATTTAGTTTCTGTGTGTTTATGATATGACGATAGTTTTTCTGAAATTAAACGGTAAATGGTGAAATGGTCATGAAGTGTGTGTGTGTGTGTGTGCGTGTGTGCGCGTGTGCGCGTGTGTGTGTGGTGTGTGTGTGCGCGTGTGTGTGTGCGCGCGTGTGTGTGTGCGTGTGTGTGTGTGCGTGTGTGTGTGTGTGTGCGGTGTGTGTGCGCGTGTGTGTGTGCGCGTGTGTGTGTGTGCATGCTGACTGAATTTAGTGATGAAACTGACAGGATTTGAAAGCTGAGGCTTTGTTTTTATGTGAAAAGTATCAAAGCTTATTGTGATTATTGGATGGCAGGAGCTACAAATAATGTTTGGTGACGTTTCATTCAGTGCATCAACTCAAAACCACTAAAAGTTTGAGATTTAAGAATCAAAATTGTTTGACATTTGTGTGTCCAAAGTTGTGAAAGCATTAGACACGAGGTGAGTTTGGAAAGCACTGAGTCTCTCCGCTAAACTAGAGTCTTAGGAAGGGCCAATTTTCCTAGTAGAAATGTCTGTTAGGGTTTCAGACCACAGGAAAAATGTCTTTATCCTGGATTTCTATGTTTGGTTTGTGTGGCATCCACAGAGAGAATGGCAGCGTTTCTCCCTCTCAGCGGCGGTGACCCTCGCGGCCGCAGCAGAGGGTTCTGGGTAGCAGTGCGTGTACAAACCCTTCTGGCTCCAGATGGGGTTGTTTAAACGTCACTTAGAGCGGGAGGGAAAACAGACAGCAGCGCTAACACAAACGTGTGTCCTGTCCGTTCAGATGCAGCATTTGTGCTGTACGATCAGTCCGTCCTCTCCAGAACTCTGTGCCGGTGACCCGCTGGACTGGTCAAACCAAACACCACTCAACAGAAACCATGTGACCGAAGAATCTCAACGAGTCCAGATTTATTGGTCTACAACCGGTTTTCCAAACTGGGTTTGGCGAGGGAACTGCAGGGTGTTTGTAAAAACAGCTAATAATAAATCCAAAATTATTTTTTTATGCACTGGTCCGTTTTGGGATTTTGCTCTATTTTGCTTCCATAACATCTTCTTTCAGACTGGTGGAAAGAAAACGTCCAAAACACACATTTAAGTATTTATTTTATTGTTGCCGTCTGTAGATTTCAATCACGATTATGGGTGATTCTATAATTGCAGGTACGTTTGGTGTCCAAAGTCCCTGCTTTTTTCAAATGGTTATATTCTGTAGTATTTTAATAATTTGTTACTAATAATTTGTTGTGCCATGGATAACAAGATGTTACAGGCCATAACAATATACAGTGTTCGTACAAGGGACTTAAATTTGACTTTTTGAAATTGAAGTCCTGGAAACTCCTTGAAAACAATATTTTCATGCAAAATGAACACTGCACAGAAATAAAGACATTTTGCATGACTATGAATGTGATATTGTGTATGATACAGCTTTCATTCTTTAGGTCCATCATATAGAGTAAACGTACCCATTAAGCACACTACTATCTTTGAGCTCAGATTATAAAAAGAAAAAAAATATTTATCATCCTACTTGACGTCTTAACCAAATGATGTGTTTCTTACCATATACCTCCTGTAATCTCAAGCCGATCAGTATCCATGTGCTCACACTGTCTGGCGGCCATTTTGAAAGCTGTCTGAAAACTTTCACCAGAAGTGTAGCCCCTTAAAAGTGCATTTCTTTAGATGTTTAAGCCTTTACTTTTGATAAGTATAACTTCTTACTGCAAAATTAAGAGATTAATATTTAGACTTTTGCATATGATGACCTGGAAACTGGATGTGGGAAATAATTCCAGTTCGATCCAAAAGATAGTTTTGGCAACATAGCGCAGATGCTACAGAACATTGTTAGCTTACTAGCTGTATAAGATTGTGTGCTACACCAACATATCGCTTCACAGGCATTACTGGCTTAAGTACTTTTAAATCCATTATATTATACCTGTACAGTTTATTGATGTTGTGTGGTTTTACACTGCTGTAATGTTTAAAGAGCTCATTATTGTGCTGGTGAGCTTAAAGGACAATCACAGCTTCTGTGTGTCATCAAGAACAAGTGTAATTTCATAGATATTTTCTATAACATTAAAATATGTATGAACTTAATACATGACCTAGATTATTTATTTAGCAAAATTGTCCTTTTAAATTGATAAATGTAGTATTTATTAATAAAAAAGGTTTGCTGTTCTACTTAACGTCTGTGTAAATACTTCATAAACACACTTTAAATATTAACTGATGGTTGTCACTTCAAGTTAATCTTTATAAAATGATTCTTTAAAAATGTTGTTTAAAATAAATAAGGATTTTCCCAATAAAACACATTGTGAGCTTAATGGGAACAGGGGTGAAGGGACAAACATGAACCCATTAAGCAGCCAGACTTAATTTAAATGCTTTTGTCATTTAAAATAAAATAAAATATTATTGTGTGAGAGATTAATCTTTTATTTTAACATAACTTCTTGTACTCAAACCATACCCTGAGCACTAAAATGTCTCAATGTAGATTTTGGTGAGCTTATTAGGTACGCTTGTTTGCCTATTCACCAAAACCAATCGGTTTGAATAAGGAAAGTGATATCTTTGTCATAGTATCCTTTCAATGGTTAAAGTTGCCACCGTCATTACATTCTTTGCATGTGCTGCACTTTATTTGTACCATTTTGTTTTATTAGTATACTTCATTTATTTGTTGACCTTTTTGGAATTTGAAAGATAATAAAGACATTGTTTTGATAAGTGCGATCTTTGATTGTAGTCCTTGAAAACCAAAAAAGTAGTGCTAGAGAAGTATCTGTACGAACCCTGAATATAATATTTTCTTATATAGCTGAAAATCAAGATTTCTTTTTGTCAGAATTAGTCTCAGATTAGTATCATTGTGTAACCAAAATTTTCTTTTGGTAATATTTAATTTATGTTATTTATAAAAGCCCTAAATAGTAATTTCCCTAATTCTGCAACATTAAATTGTTTAAAATAACCTTAATCTTATAAAAATGTGTGTCCATAAATCTTGCGTCAATTCTGTTACCGTATCATACTTTGCCTTTAAATCTCCCACAACTATGTGAGATACAGGAAATGATGTCACGTTTCCTCACTGATATGATCTAAAGCACTGAGAGGTGTGTGTGCTCTCTCTGAGAACATGTTTGAATCTAAAACGTTCTTACACCAAGAGTTATTTTGTAAAACGTCACAATGGTTAGCACAATATCAAAAGGAAAACAATGTATCACTGATCACACAGTGGGCTGTTTAAAAGTCTTTAATCATGATTTCATCAGTGCCATGTGCTCTTAGCGTTTAGAGTTGGGCTAAAACGTTTAAAACGGTCAATTCTGTTGCCGTCAAACTCTTTACCAATGTACTATAAAGACTTTTTTTTTTTTTTTTTCATTAGAAGTAAAACAGCAAGGAAGTAGTTTGTGGTTATCAAGCATTGAATTATCAATTTGATGTTTTCAGTAATATACTAGAAAGAATATCTGTTAGTGAACATTTTTGAAATGCAAAATGTATCTCTAATTATAGAATCACTCACATATCTTTAGAGAGTGAAGTTACTCCACTTCAGTAACACTTACACACGCCAACACTTAGAGTTTCATTCATATCTATATTCTGAAGATTTTCTGTGAGGGGTTTGTTCATGTTTCATTCTTACTGATTTATATAACATGTTATTCCTCAGAACAACAGCTGCTGACAGTATTTTCTGATTTATGGAGTGATAAAAGAAAATCCAACCTTTAACTCTAATACGTCAACAAAATCAAACAGGAATTGTGAATCTGGCTTTATCCAGTGTTCACATTGATGTGCTGGAAATAGAATTAGACAATGTCTCATATGCATATTTAAACATGCTATTTCAGAAAACGTCATTTTATAAAACAATTGACCTGATGTGCTGTGATTAATCAACTGTAAAATATGGTGATATCTATTAGTTAAGATTTTTACCCTACTCTGTAAAACCAAATAAGTTGGAAAAACTAAAAACATTTTTTGGGAGAAATGTAAAGTTTAAGTAAGCAGAACTTGCAGATTTTTATTTTGTATTCATACATTTTAATTGCCCTGAACTTGAAATATTTGAGTAAGCTAATTCATACATTTACCTTAAAAATATCATGTAATCGCACATTTTTAGTAGTGGAAACTTGACTAGCTTTAACTAGCTAATTCAATAAAGGCCACCTTGCTAATTGGTTACACAATTTATACATTTCACATAAATCTGTTCTCAAACTAAGCCATGCTCCACTCGTCACCAAACCCAACATGACAGAAACTCTTCTAAACTATCATGACAAAACATTAAACACTACTAAATCTCCCACTTAACGTTAATATTGCACAAAAACATTTTATAACACTTAATTATGGCATTTACTGTCCCTTTTGAGTGTCATGGCAAAGCATGCTGGGAAATAGGAATCCCAGCCCAGTTTCGGTTAAATTTAAGTTAGTCTTAATTCAAATAAACTATAAATAATAAACAGTGAAACAATTCAGATTACTGGAAATGTGTGAGGATTGAGAACTCAGAAGAAAAAGCAAGTTCTAAATACTCATAAAAGTTCATTAGTTTGAACTCATTTGTGTAATTTGAGTTGGCTCTACTCAAACCAGTGTTAGGGTTTACAGTGCACCAGGGGTGTCTTGCCTTAAAACTAAAACAACCAAAATGAAACGCTAGCTACATTTTTTTATTATTTTATGTTTACCTGCATGTCATGTGACCAATAACCGCCTTCGGAGAACCGTGAATGCAAATGTTCTGTTAAATTACTGAAATAACATCTGAAAATCTCAGGGTGTTTGGGAATCCCTGGTCTACAACATTAAATCAAAATGGATGTAATTCATTCAGTGCTCGCCGTACTGCATGTTTGTAGGCAGGTCCTGTGTGTGTATGATGTGGTGAAGGGGATCTGGGGCGTCTCTCTCTGCACACAGACGTGATCTAATTGGCTGTGGTACTTGACATGAAGCACCTGTCAATCAAAGATGCTATCATCCTCTAGCCACAGAGAAGTGAGGAGGCGGAGCCTCAGGATAGGTGAGAAACATTTCTTCCCATTGAAACTCTTCTAATGTTGTGTGTGTGTGTATGTGTCTGTTTCTCAGACATCTCTTGCCATCCGCTTTGCACAAGAGGCTTTCGGGAAACAGTATAAACAGACGATAGGGCTGGACTTCTTCCTCAAGAGAATCACCCTGCCAGGTTAGACACACACACACACACACACACACACACACACACACACACACACACACACATTCACACACACACACACACACACACACACATTCACACACACTCGCACACTCACACACACACACACACACACACACACACACACACACACACACACACACACACACACACACTCACACACTCACACACACACACACACACACACACACACATTCATTACACACTCTCTCACACACACACACACACACACACACACACACACACACACACACAAGTAAGTAGTTGACAGTTAACACAAACTTGAACTTTATTCTTGACTGGATTTGTTGCAGTTAACATAAATATTCCATGTTCGTTCTCTTTCAATAAAGCTCATAAAACTGCATGTATAATAATTATAAAATAGTATTATTAAATTACCTCCAACATGCTGCATCCTCACAGACAAATGTGTGAATCTATAAGCTATTTCATACTTTTTAATGTTGCAAATCTCACATTAACTTATTTTTAATATCATTGAGATAAAATTTTATTAATATTTCAAATAGTTTTTTTGGTTTATGTTTTTTCTTCTGTTTTCCAGTTGTAGTAACAAGAGGAATATTTGTCATTATGAACTGCATTGCAAATGCCTTTTTTTTTAAATTAAAATTAAAATAGAATTTCTGAATTTGAGAAACACGATGTTATTCAAATTTAAGGAAGTGGAATTAAAATGTTAAGAAATTCTGCTGTAAGTGTTGTTTTATGTAATATATTTCAAATGTTATGCAATTTTTAATAGCTGGACTAATGAAATTCATTTATTCTGCCAATGGGTTGAATTTATTTGAAATGTAATTCTTCAAATCCCTAAAAAATTACCCAACTCTGATAATTAGAGACCTATATATATATATATATATTATTTTTTTTTATTTTTTTTTTTAAAAAATTTTTTTTTCTCATATGGAACTCATGACTCGGCATGATTTATTAGTTAATGAAACTATCTGTGACCCTGGAGCCCTTCACCAGTCCTGCGTCTCTCGGGTATATCTGTGGCGATGCATTATGTGGGTCAAAATGATCCATTTTTCTTTTATGCCAAAAATGATCAGGATATTAAGATCATGTTCCATGAAGATATTTTGTAAATATATCAAAAATGTATTATTAGTAGTAATACGCATCGCTAAGGACTTAATTTGGACAACTTTAAAGGAGATTTTCTCAATATTTAGATTTTTTTACACCCTCAGATCCAGATCTCGGCCAAATATTGTCCTGTCCTAACAGGGTACCGCTCTCATTTCAGCCGGTGCTGGTGTCCAACGGTGCTTTAGCGATGTTTCCCTCAATAACTGTGCAGAAACTGTAAGTCATTTATAGAAGTGTTACTGACATTATGGTCTCTGTCTGCCGTTGTCTGTGATGTTTGCTCACTGTAATATTTACCAGTGAATAGTAGCTACTAGCTACTTAATGAACTGAATTTATAAAAACAACCATATTAATATTTTATTTTCTATGAAAAAAATTCCCACAAATTCTGTGTTGTATATTTTCTGGTAATCAAATGAAGACATAAAACATTCATTTAATTTATCTTTTAATTTGTGTCAAACAAACTGAGCGTTATAATGTTAAAATTAAAACATGGAAGAAAAATTGTGATTTATTACTTTAAAAATGAAGTTTTGATAATGTATTATTATTACATTGAGACGTGTCTAAATTCTGCTTACAAAAACAGTGATATATTTGTCAGATTAAACTGAACTGTTATTCTGGCGAGTTACCGTGAAGAGTTTCTTCACGTGTGTTCACGTTTGTGTGTTTATGATGGTAGTTTTTCTCAAATGAAACGGTAAAATACTCATAAAGTGACTCTCAGAGCGGCTCTGGAGATGAAGTTCACGCATTGATGAGATGGAAACATGACAGGTGTGTGTGTGTGTGTGTGTGTGTGTGTGTGTGTGTGTGTGTGTGTGTGTGTGAGGTAAATTAAACCGTGCATCTGCTCCATTTATTCACCGAGGATTCATATTTAAATAGTCTTTTTGCGGTTTAATATTCACAGACACTCGTCTATATCACCTGATGCGTCTCAGGCACCGATTGATTTGATGTGAATTGGTTCTCGGTACTGACTTAATTCGGTGGGTGCCCTTAAAAGTACAGAGTTCGGTACCCAACCCTAATCCTAACAAACCATAAGATGGATACATCAATATACATCAATGGAAAACGTATTGATTCAGCTTTCATATGATGTATAAATCTCAATTTCAAAACATTGACCCTTATGACTGGTTTTGTGGTCCAGGGTCACATTTGTTTATTCACAGTTCATGATGAAGAACCTCATACCGGAAAGACAATTCCAACATTTGACTGAAATGTCCTCAGAATTCGATCAGATGATTTTGTTCATCCAGTGGATGTCTGAGATGTTGTGTAACCCGACGGCTGTTGACAGAGCTTGTGTAATGGTGTTAATGGACACGCATGCATATGAATGGATCTCTGTCCTGACGCTGTGTCTCGCGCTGATGTTTCTGAGTGTGTGTGTGCTGAACCTCTGAATGAATCACTCCAGTGTGTGTGTGTTTGTTGTGCGTCTGCCTCTTTTCAACTTTATTACCTACGAAAGCTCTTAACTCCTACACAAACACGCATAACTCTGTTTCTCAAAGGCAGATTGTGTACGGTAAAGCACGAGGTAAGAGTGTGTGTTAGTTTGATGTGTGATGGCAGACTGAGATCAGATGCAAAGGCATCTTTTACACCACTGTTATCCATCGCACACACACTTTACAGCATTTACTCCAATAAAAGGAAGTGTGTGAGAGACCAAACCAAAACATGTGAAATGCAGGTCACGTTATATTATTGTTTAAATTTTAGATTTAAAGGTATGCAAAATTTGCAATGGAAATGAAATGATCCGTAATTACAGGAGTGAAATCGCTGTTCGGCGCCCTCAACAGAGCCCGTGTGTGTGTTACTGTGTGTTTATTGTGACTGTGCTGTTCCTGACGTATTAAAGGGTTATTTCCAGGTCCGTTCTCATGCTGGGACGCTCTGTTTTCACGCTCTCGTGGACCGTAACGGAGAGAGAGAG
>JAGHMJ010004320.1:532500-537500 GCA_018749465.1 Paracanthobrama guichenoti | reverse complement strand
GGAGTTCTCGTACAGTTCTCATGAAGTTCTCGTGCAGTTCTCATGGAGTTCTCATACAGTTCTCATGGAGTTCTCGTGCAGTTCTTATGGAATTCTCGTACAGTTCTCATGGAGTTCTCGTGGAATTCTCGTACAGTTCTCATGGAATTCTTGTACAGTTCTCATAGAGTTCTCGTGCAGTTGTTATGGATTTCTCATGTAATTCTTGTACAGTTCTCATGGAGTTCTCGTGGAATTCTCGTACAGTTTTTGTGCAGTTCTCATGGAATTCTTGTAAAGTTCTCATGGAGTTCTCGTGCAGTTCTCATGGAATTCTTGTACAGTTCTCATGGAGTTCTCGTGGAATTCTCGTGCAGTCCTTATGGAATTCTCGTACAGTTCTCATGGAGTCCTCGTGGAATTCTCGTACAGTTCTCATGGAGTTCTCATGGAGTTCTCGTGCAGTTCTCATGGAGTTCTCGTACACTTCTCATGAAGTTCTCGTGCAGTTCTCATGGAGTTCTCGTGCAGTTCTCATGGAGTTCTCGTACAGTTCTCGTGCAGTTCTCATGGAGTTCTCATACAGTTCTCATGGAGTTCTCGTGCAGTTCTTATGGAATTCTCGTACAGTTCTCATGGAGTTCTCGTGGAATTCTCGTACAGTTCTCATGGAATTCTTGTACAGTTCTCATAGAGTTCTCGTGCAGTTGTTATGGATTTCTCATGTAATTCTTGTACAGTTCTCATGGAGTTCTCGTGGAATTCTCGTACAGTTTTTGTGCAGTTCTCATGGAATTCTTGTAAAGTTCTCATGGAGTTCTCGTGCAGTTCTCATGGAATTCTTGTACAGTTCTCATGGAGTTCTCATGGAATTCTCATACAGTTCTCATGGAATTCTTGTACAGTTCTCATGGAGTCCTCGTGGAATTCTCATACAGTTCTCATGGAATTCTTGTACAGTTCTCATAGAGTTCTCGTGCAGTTCTCATAGAGTTCTCGTGCAGTTCTCGTGCGGTTCTCATGGAGTTCTCATGGCGTTCTCATGGCATTCTCATGGAGCTCTCATGGAGCTCTCATAGAGCTCTCATGGCGTTCTCATGGCGTTCTCATGGAGTTCTCATGGAGCTCTCCTACAGTTCTCATTGAGTTCTCCTACATTTTTCATGGACTTCTCTTGCAGTTCTCATGGAGTTCTCATGGAGTTCTCATGGAGCTCTCCTACAGTTCTCATTGAGTTCTCCTACATTTTTCATGGACTTCTCGTGCAGTTCTCATGGAGTTCTCATGGCGTTCTCATGGCGTTCTCATGCGTTCTCATGGCGTTCTCATGGAGTTCTCATGGAGCTCTTCTACAGTTCTCATTGAGTTCTCCTACAGTTTTCATGGACTTCTCGTGCAGTTCTCATGGAGTTCTCATGGAGTTCTCATGGAGCTCTCCTACAGTTCTCATTGAGTTCTCCTACATTTTTCATGGACTTCTCGTGCAGTTCTCATGGAGTTCTCATGGCGTTCTCATGCGTTCTCATGGCGTTCTCATGGAGTTCTCATGGAGCTCTCCTACGTTCTCATTGAGTTCTCCTACAGTTTTCATGGACTTCTCGTGCAGTTCTCGTGCAGTTCTCATGGAGTTCTTGTGCAGTTCTCATGCAGTTCTCATGGAGTACTTGTGAACTTCTCATGGAGTTTGGGTTAGGTTAGGGTTGTGTTCTACAGTTCTCGTGGAGTTCTCGTGGAGTTCTCGTGGAGTACTTGTGGAGTTCTCGTGGAGTTCTCGTGGAGTTCTTGTGCAGTTCTCATGCAGTTCTGAGATGTATTTCCGATGCATCCCGAACAAGCCTGGTGTGTTTGTGTTTCCCGCTGCCTCGCTAGCGTTGCTGGGAAAGACGAGACATTTACAGTGACGTAAGACCTGGCTCTGTGGTGGCTCTCTAGCCCATGGAAAGGCAAACCGGTTCTTAGAAGGTTCGTCAGTCGTACCAACTCCGAATTGGCACTTGCACTAGCTCTTTGAACTTGCACTAGCTCTGAAGTTCTTGTGCAGTTCTCATGGAGTTCTCGTACAGTTCTCATGGAGTTCTCGTACAGTTCTCATGGAGTTCTCGTGCAGTTCTCATGGAATTCTTGTACAGTTCTCGTGCAGTTCTTATGGAATTCTCGTACAGTTCTCATGGAGTTCTCGTGCAGTTCTTATGGAATTCTCGTACAGTTCTCATGGAGTTCTCGTGCAGTTCTTATGGAATTCTCGTACAGTTCTCGTACAGTTCTCATGGAATTCTTGTACAGTTCTCATAGAGTTCTCGTGCAGTTCTTATGGATTTCTCATGTAATTCTTGTACAGTTCTCATGGAGTTCTTGTGGAATTCTCGTACATTTCTCGTGCAGTTCTCATGGAATTCTTGTAAAGTTCTCATGGAGTTCTCGTGCAGTTCTCATGGAATTCTTGTACAGTTCTCATGGAGTTCTCGTGGAATTCTCGTGCAGTTCTTATGGAATTCTCGTATAGTTCTCATGGAGTCCTCGTGGAATTCTCGTACAGTTCTCATGGAGTTCTCGTGGAATTCTCGTACAGTTCTCATGGAGTTCTAATGGAATTCTCGTACAGTTCTCATGGAGTTCTCATGGAATTCTCATACAGTTCTCATGGAATTCTTGTACAGTTCTCATGGAGTCCTCGTGGAATTCTCATACAGTTCTCATGGAATTCTTGTACAGTTCTCATAGAGTTCTCGTGCAGTTCTCATAGAGTTCTCGTGCAGTTCTCGTGCGGTTCTCATGGAGTTCTCATGGCGTTCTCATGGCGTTCTCATGGAGCTCTCATGGAGCTCTCATAGAGCTCTCATGGCGTTCTCATGGCGTTCTCATGGAGTTCTCATGGAGCTCTCCTACAGTTCTCATTGAGTTCTCCTACATTTTTCATGGACTTCTCTTGCAGTTCTCATGGAGTTCTCATGGAGTTCTCATGGAGCTCTCCTACAGTTCTCATTGAGTTCTCCTACATTTTTCATGGACTTCTCGTGCAGTTCTCATGGAGTTCTCATGGCGTTCTCATGGCGTTCTCATGCGTTCTCATGGCGTTCTCATGGAGTTCTCATGGAGCTCTCCTACAGTTCTCATTGAGTTCTCCTACAGTTTTCATGGACTTCTCGTGCAGTTCTCATGGAGTTCTCATGGAGTTCTCATGGAGCTCTCCTACAGTTCTCATTGAGTTCTCCTACATTTTTCATGGACTTCTCAGTTGCAGTTCTCATGGAGTTCTCATGGCGTTCTCATGCGTTCTCATGGAGTTCTCATGGAGTTCTCATGGAGCTCTCCTACAGTTCTCATTGAGTTCTCCTACATTTTTCATGGACTTCTCGTGCAGTTCTCATGGAGTTCTCATGGCGTTCTCATGGCGTTCTCATGGAGTTCTCATGGAGCTCTCCTACAGTTCTCATTGAGTTCTCCTACAGTTTTCATGGACTTCTCGTGCAGTTCTCATGGAGTTCTCATGGAGTTCTCATGGAGCTCTCCTACAGTTCTCATTGAGTTCTCCTACATTTTTCATGGACTTCTCGTGCAGTTCTCATGGAGTTCTCATGGAGTTCTCATGGAGCTCTCCTACAGTTCTCATTGAGTTCTCCTACATTTTTCATGGACTTCTCGTGCAGTTCTCGTGCAGTTCTCATGGAGTTCTTGTGCAGTTCTCATGCAGTTCTCATGGAGTACTTGTGAACTTCTCATGGAGTTTGGGTTAGGTTAGGGTTGTGTTCTACAGTTCTCGTGGAGTTCTCGTGGAGTACTTGTGGAGTTCTCGTGGAGTTCTCGTGGAGTTCTTGTGCAGTTCTCATGCAGTTCTGAGATGTATTTCCGATGCATCCCGAACAAGCCTGGTGTGTTTGTGTTTCCCGCTGCCTCGCTAGCGTTGCTGGGAAAGACGAGACATTTACAGTGACGTAAGACCTGGCTCTGTGGTGGCTCTCTAGCCCATGGAAAGGCAAACCGGTTCTTAGAAGGTTCGTCAGTCGTACCAACTCCGAATTGGCACTTGCACTAGCTCTTTGAACTTGCACTAGCTCTGAAGTTCTTGTGCAGTTCTCATGGAGTTCTCGTACAGTTCTCATGGAGTTCTCGTACAGTTCTCATGGAGTTCTCGTGCAGTTCTCATGGAATTCTTGTACAGTTCTTGTGCAGTTCTTATGGAATTCTCGTACAGTTCTCATGGAGTTCTCGTGCAGTTCTTATGGAATTCTCGTACAGTTCTCATGGAGTTCTCGTGCAGTTCTTATGGAATTCTCGTACAGTTCTCATGGAGTTCTCGTGCAGTTCTTATGGAATTCTCGTACAGTTCTCGTACAGTTCTCATGGAATTCTTGTACAGTTCTCATAGAGTTCTCGTGCAGTTCTTATGGATTTCTCATGTAATTCTTGTACAGTTCTCATGGAGTTCTTGTGGAATTCTCGTGCAGTTCTCATGGAATTCTTGTAAAGTTCTCATGGAGTTCTCGTGCAGTTCTCATGGAATTCTTGTACAGTTCTCATGGAGTTCTCGTGGAATTCTCGTGCAGTTCTTATGGAATTCTCGTATAGTTCTCATGGAGTCCTCGTGGAATTCTCGTACAGTTCTCATGGAGTTCTCGTGGAATTCTCGTACAGTTCTCATGGAGTTCTAATGGAATTCTCGTACAGTTCTCATGGAGTTCTCATGCAGTTCTTATGGAATTCTTGTACAGTTCTCATAGAGTTCTTGTGCAGTTCTCATGGAATTCTTGTACAGTTCTCATGGAGTTCTCGTGGAATTCTCGTACAGTTCTCATGGAGTTCTCTTGCAGTTCTTATGGAATTCTTGTACAGTTCTCATGGAGTTCTCGTGCAGTTCTCATGGAATTCTTGTAAAGTTCTCATGGAGTTCTTGTGGAATTCTCATACAGTTCTCATGGAGTTCTCGTGGAATTCTCGTACAGTTCTCATGGAGTTCTCGTGCAGTTCTTATGGAATTCTTGTACAGTTCTCATAGAGTTCTCGTGCAGTTCTTATGAATTTCT
>JAGHMJ010004320.1:522500-525000 GCA_018749465.1 Paracanthobrama guichenoti | reverse complement strand
TCTCTGTTGTTCTTGTGTGTGTGTGCGTCTCGTAGTGACGTTCAGGTTCAGAGCAGAATAACACTCCTCTGTTCTGTAGGTTAAACTCGACGTCTAAAATAACTCGCTATATTTGGTAACAATAGCTTTTAGCTAAATATTTCTCTACAGGATTTGTGCTGGTAATGAATGAGGCCTGTCACTGAGATGAGAGTATCATGTGATCCGCACAGATGTGTGTGTGTGTGTGTGTGTGTAATACACTCGTATGGTAGTTTGATGAATTAAAGCTGCACAAATTAAAACTACGATGTAAAGGATATTAGCGACTGATCTTTACTTCCGCATCATGACGCACGTCTGAGTTTAACAGTTTCAAAAAAGAATAAATGTAGGACGGGACTTGGTTTTGTGCATCCGCTGTTGATTGGATGTTGAGATGTGGGCGTGGCTCTCAGAAGTGTATGGAGATGAGCATGAGCTTGCAGAGGTGGAGTTTAGGAGAAGACGTTCCAGTTATGATGTGTTGATTAAACTTTATGAGATCAGATTTTTTTTTTTAAATTAGACGTGAGTGGTGTGTGTGTGTGGCCAGTTGACTGATGACAGTGCAGACATGAACAGTGGGATTATGAGTGTTTAGTTACAGCTACAGACACACACATCTTCCCTAGTGTGTGTGTGTGTGTGTGTGTGTGTGTGTGTGTGTGTGTGTGTGTGTGTGTGTGTGTGTTTATGTAAAAGAAATTAAACCCTAGTTTCAGGAACAAACTCATTTTGATACATTTCTTCATTGATCAAGTCTTAATATCTTCAGTAATTCTTCTCCAGTAAATGTGTGTTGATTTAAGAATGATTAGAGATTTGTGCTGGAAACATAGACAGAAACACTGAGGAAGAGCATCATGTTTTATAATGTGGTTGTTTAGTTGGAGATGGAGAAATATGACACACACACACACTCACTCAGGTGTGTCTGTAACACAGTAGTGAAAAGAGCTGTGGAGAGTCTCCTGACCCCGGTGTGTGACCTCTGTGTGACCCCATAGTGACATCACAGACGGGTGTGTTACGGGTGTCAGAGCACCATTGTTGTGTTCTCACTAAATCAGAGTCGTGCTGACAGCACAGCCCAGATTCAGATCACACATGACACGTCTCAGAGTGGTGTGTGTGTGTGTGTGTCCTCAGGGCTGATATTCTGTACGTTATCTTGAGCTTACAGGTGTGTGTGTGTGAGCCGCTCAGAGTTAGGGATCGGTCGCCCACACATGATCATTCTGTCATCGTTTACTGTCACTCAGACCCTAAATGATAATAGATGATATTTATAAAGTTTTCCACACACTGAGCTTCATTCATGAGCACCAACAGAATGAGCCGTTCTGATGCAAATGTTCAGATTTATAAGGGTCTGATGGTATAATCATCTGATCGTTTTGTGCTCTTTTAGTCAAACTGTTGATTTTGGGTTGATTTTGATAACTTTTTTTAATAATAGACTTTATATTATATTATATTATTAGGGGCCAAGCACTGATGGTGTGTAGGCTCCTATTGTAATCGTTGGCGTTCTTCTTCTTCCTCCCCTCTTGAGTCTATGGCAGCCCATAGAACAAAAAGTTGTGAAATTTGGCACACTGATAGAGGACAGTCTGAACTGTCACCACAGCAAATTTAGAGTATCTCAATCCCTCTAGGGCCACCACCTGTCCAAAGTTTGACTTACGTTTGCTCTAACAACTTTTGAACCATAAGGGCTAGAAACAAAATTCTGTTTCCACTGTTTAGAACTTTCCAAACTTTTCCGAACTGCTCCTAGGTCGTTGCTCTGATTTTCATGAAAATTGAACCAGATCATCTTTAGTCAAAAAGTTATGGAATTCAAGTCGATTGGTCAATCTGTTCTTGAATAACACGCAAACAAATTTGACGAAGTGCCCACCAAAATGTACACAAGGTTGTATCTCCGCAAGGCTTTATCGTATTCTGACCCAACTTGGTGTGCGTTATGACAACCATGACCTGAGGCGACCTCAAGCGTTTCGGTGCAGTGCCACCTAGTGGTCCGGAGATATGAAAAATGTACATTTTTGGCCAAAATCTAGTCTCTTTAGATTTGGGGCATCACGACGAGTCATACGATACCAATTTTTCCCATATTAGCCAATTTAGTCAAAAAATGCTATCTTTTACTAATTCCTTGGTGTATTGTTACGAAACTCGGTATGCGTCTTTGTCACCATGCCTTAAACTTACTAAAAAAGTTTTGGGACAGCGCCACCTTGTGGTCAAAAATTATAAGAAAATTTCCAAAAATGCTAATTTTTCTTATTCGAACTGCTCCTAGACCACTTTTCCGATTTCCCCCAAAATCGAATCGTATCATCTTCAGACCGCGCCAACAAAAAGTTGTGTCGATAGATGAAACCGTTTTTGTATAGCGCAGCAACAAAGTTGAGGCATGATGCCAAAATGACTCTTGAGGCTGTATCTCTGCAATGCTTTGGCACATTGACAC
>JAGHMJ010004320.1:480000-507500 GCA_018749465.1 Paracanthobrama guichenoti | reverse complement strand
TGTCTCATAGGAGCGCCGAGCCAATGCACAGAGTAGCTTTATAACATCACTTTAACACACTCACATGTGTGTGATATGATACAGGGCCGTAACCACCATAGATATTGAGGGGGACAAGTCCCCCCCATTAATTACCATTTGTGAAATTCTTGCACTGCTCTCCTACTCTCCATTACGCAGCTCTCTATGTTAGGATGATAAAAAAGGTTTAAAAGTTAAATTTTCAGTCTGGTCTGCCTCAGATCTATCAGTGCTCGTCAATGTCAAAATGACTGAGATGGTCAATCAAATCAAAGTGGGCGGGGTTTACGTTCTCTTTTGGCTCGTTCACAGACGAGTGCGTCAATCTATCGCTTAATGCCGTTGCGGAGACACTATTCTTTCTGGTGAAATCACAAAACAAAATGCACACAAACGTGTCCCTGCTCAATCATTGAACATCTTTGATTTTAATGAAGAAAAAAAAATGCTGAGGGCGGATTAGAACCTATAATCTTCGACACTGTTTACAATATTTCTACCACCAGACCACTAAGGAACTTAGTATTTATTCACTAACGGGAAGAATCTCGAGAATAAATATATTTGATGCAAATTAATGCAAATATTATTTGCAAATAGTGCCAAAATGATTAGGCTATTTCCCAACTAGAATTAGACCTAGAATTTCGTTCACTGTTCTGTTTCTTTATGCTTTATAAAAATAAAAAAAATCAATGTTCAATACATGGTTACGGCCTTGATATAATAAAACAGCGCTGTGTTCCCCCACATACACATGAGCGGAAGCGGAAGTGCTCGTCTGACTCCGCCCAATCAAGACATCAGGGCACGCCTTTGTTTTGAATAAGCCAGTGGCGAAAAATTACATATTGTGCCTTTAAGTTGTTAACATATAAGTAGGCTAATCAGTAATATGTATGATATTTTATCTGTTGGTCTATATACAGAACGTTGTAATTTTTGCTTTAGGCTATTTTATTTTTATTTTGCCATGGTCCTGCATGTTTCTCTTCTTTTATTTTTCTATTGTATTATTGTTTTGTATGCAATTGTGACCATACCTGAGGGTCAAAGTGTCGCTAATTAATGAAGTATTTAAAGCATTTCAGATATTGAGCGCACGCGACCGTCTCGGACAGGACTGCGCGGGTTAGTAGCGCGTCCGCGGTTCCCGCTGTCAAAGCGAGAGCTGTCACTTGGCGCGGCCGCTGTTTGTACAGGTGTTTTAGTAAAGAAAACAACGGCAAGACGCTTCCAGTTCAAACACCCACCGCACTCTCGGCCTACTCGAAAAAGACGCGAGGAAAGAATAATATATGGTGGAAAATAATGCGAGAAAACGGCTGAAGGTTTGACAGATGAGCGGCGGGCCGTTGGGGAGTTCGAGTCTGTTTCCCGCGCGCGGTATTTTGAGTGATGGCGTGACTAATTTGTCGAGTGACCGTTGACGCTGAGGAGAGATTTTAACCGAACATCTCAAAATAACATTTAACACATGTAAGAAGCATCCCAACTCAAACTAGGATTCAACACACACAGGTGAGAAGTTCTTTGCTATAAAAAACGTTTGCTTGTCAACTTATTGATAACATGAATAGCACGTTATTGAAAGGTATTGTCATTCCCCCCAAAATAGTCCTAATAAAGGTATAGTTAACTCAAAATGCAAATTGCTTAATTTACTCCACCCTCGTGTCGTTCCAAACTTTTATTTATTAAATTAATCACAAAACTGCGACCATCTTCAAAATATCTTCCACAGAGAAAAAGGCACACCAAGGAAAGTAACAGTGTGAAGTTGTAAAAATACATAGCCCTGATCACAACATGCAATCGATGTTATTCCCCAGCTGATGATCAATAAAGAACATGGACACTGACAGCCAGTCAGATCACCTGCTTTTAAAACTACAAACTAGGGCTGCACGATTTGGGGAGAATATCTAATTGTGATCATTCTGGTTAAAATTGCGATATAAAATGCGATTTATTTTTTACTAATGAAAAGTGTGTGTAGTATATAACATTTTGTGTTTATATATTAATATGACTAATAATAATCATTATGATTATTAAATACATTATACATTATATTATAAAATACAATTATTAACATAATTAAAAATAATGGAATTTTGTAATCATTAAAAATAAACACATTTTTAAGTTTGAGAACAAACACATTGCTAAATACAGCTCTACAGTAGTAGTGGGAGGTTCGGATCATTTTACTGACACGGATCTTTGAATCTCGTTCAGCAAAATGAACGAATCGTTCATGAACGACACATCACTACAGCAGAGTATTAAGCATTTCTGAACATTGACTCTCAGTCTTTATTCACCCTCTTCTCATGGTTTCTCAATAGAATTCATAAAAGTATAGAATATAATAGCATATTTCTAACAGGGGCTCATTGTAATGCAGTGTGACAACACACCCCACCTGCACAACTGGGATTTAAACCCCGGCTCGTGTCTTCTGCTGTTAGATCAGCATTAAAGAACCATCTCAATTAAACCCACATTAACAGAAGCTCTTCTACATTAGCATAACACAACATTAATCACTATTAAATCACCCTTAGATTTAATCCATTAATCTTACACACACAAAAAACATTTATATAACGCTTAATTTGAGCATTTACTCTCCTTTTTGAATGCCATGGGCAAAGCATGCTGGGAAATAAAATAAAAAATCCCAGTTGAAAAATCAGTTAAACTCAAGTTAGTCTAAATTAAAGGAAATGAGTTCATATAACTCAAAAAATGAAACGGTTCAGTTTACGTAAAATATATCAGTTTTGTGAACTCAAAAGGAAAAGAAAGTGCTAAATACTCACAAAAGTTTATTTAACTGAACTAATTTGTTTAAGTTTGTCCTACTCAAACCAAGTGTTTTGAGCACTAGGGTTTACAGTGAAGCTGTTCCAAACCTGTATGAGTTTCTTTCTTCTTCCACAAAAGAAGATATTTGGAAGAATGTTGGTAACCTTACACCCATTGACTCATTGATCGTGTCTGGTTACCAGCATTCTTCAAAATATCTTCTCTTGTCTTCCTTTAAATGATGACAGAATGATCAGTTTTTGGGTGAACTATTGCTTTATTTATCAAATAAACACCTATAACATTAGCCATAGATTTTGGGGTGGAAAACATCTAACCTCAAGCACAGGTAAGTAATATCTCAAATTGTGATTCCACACAGGTACTGGTAGGGAACATGTCAAGACTAAGGACTGGCGATCAAGAGCAATTTCAGAGTTCATGTAAACTGTGCAGGAACTTTAACTGCAGGTTAGCGATGAGCCAGAGGCTTCTGAACGCGCTGAAGCGGTAAAACCCTACAATTAGTCCGTAATGAGGTTCAATTACACTTTATTGGAGATGTTAAAATGGAGCAGTGAATAGGGCCGTTGAAATGACCTACATGTGCAGGACCCAAAAGGAAAACAGGAGAATAAGTGATTATTGTGGATGAGGGATATGTGTGTGTCTATATGTGTGTCTGTTTTATGAGTGTTTTTGGAGTGATGTCAGACGGTAATAGTGACATTAACCGTGTGTGCGCGAGTTTCGTGCGAGCATGTGTTCGCCTCTTCGATGTTGACCTGTAACTCGAGCCCCGCGACCTTTATACAGTGGAACGTTTTAGGGCTCTTCCCGTGAACCCTCGCGCACAAAGCACAGAGGAGACGTTGTGGCCCCTGGACTCATCATTCCTACTCAACCCTGAAACGGGGACCGTTCGCCGCCTGGCCGAGGAAGCAGGAAGATTGTTAAAGCAGTGAAAATAAATGCCGACTGCATTAAAGTGCGTTTGGGTGGTCAGAGTCGGCGAATGGGCAGCGAAACTGATTTGGGGTGAGCTAGGCCAAATGGAAGACGGCTTAACCCGTTAACTGATCATAGATCTGAACTTATATGGGTATAATCATTCTTAAATAATTTACTGAAGAAGCAAAAAGACTGAAGATATTAAGTCTTGTGTTCTGAGAAATGTGTCAAAATGAAGTGTTTATGCATGAAAAATAGAAAAATGAACTTAAGGAGAAACACGATTTTTCTGATTCCATTGGCAGATATTCTTGTTTTAAGCACAAACTCGCTTCATTTGGCTATTTATTTTTTGTAAACAATATTTAATGTCTTAAATTTGCCTGAGATGCAAAATGAAATCATTTTTTGCAGTGTTAGGTTGGTCTCTTTTTAAAGAAGTCACTCAGATTATTGCAAAGAGGTGAAAACACTTCAAAATTGAAAGTGTAAAAGTTTACTGTAAAGTAAAACATTTTTAATACAAAATATATATTTTACTAAATCATTTGGACTCTGAAATTGCTAGAAAATCAAAGCCATATGTCTAACCAAGTTTGAAGTTGAGCTTCCTGTGAAATAGTGCAGTGAATTCTGTAAAATGTGAAACCAAATGTGACACCAACCGCTAAAGTACCGTTTCCATGGTACTGCAGTCTCCAGTTTCAAAACTGGTTTCACAGGATGAATTTTGAGTGTTTACACTTTGGAATCATACCTAATTTATGATGGATACTAAAATTTGTGATGGAGGGAAAAAGGCAGTAACGTCTCTGTACTGGGAAACTGGGAAACAGGTTAAGATGCTTGAAAAGGGCTGGGCTGTTTGTAGATTCTTAAAGCCATCTGGTCATGTGCTCCTCTCTACGCCATGTACTTATTTTATTCTGGGCTGGAACGGGGCGATGACAGTAAGAACCCCACACACGGAGCTGCCGCCAAGGTCAGCATGATTGAGAAAGCCATCGCGTATCCCTCTGTTCTTCTGTTTCCACCTGCGGCGTGCCAGAAAACTGGAGGGAAGTGTGTGTGATCATGTGTGGCTTCACCCATCACTCCCGCGGGCACCAGGCTTGTGTCTATCAGGCTCAGTGGTTTGCTTTAGCTAGAGTAGAGGATGTGGCCCATCCAAGCGCTGTATTTATAGGAACAACACTTCCTCTCAGTGACGGCTATCTGTATAATCATAAATATGAGTTTCCTAGTCTTAAACTGGACATGAATGCCCTCTACTGGGAAACTCTGAGGTAATTTTGACACCCAAGTTCCTGAGTTGGGCGTGCCATAAACTTTAAACATGGTGGAGGAAAGAATGATTGATGTGACTGCTATTCTTTATTAGTTTTTCCACAGCAGTTACATCGCCTTGTCTTGTCGTTGAAGTGCATATTTACATACACTATATTGCCTAAAGTTTTGGGACGCCTGCCTTTACATGCACATGAACTTTAATGACATCCCATTCTTAATCCGTAGGGTTTAATATGGAGTTGTCCCACCCTTTGCAGCTCTAACAGCTTCAACTCTTCTGGGAAGGTTTTCCACAAGGTTTAGGACTGTGTTTATGGGAATTTTTGACCATTCTTCTAGAAGCACATTTGTGAGGTCAGGCACTGATGTTGGACGAGAAAGCCTGGCTCGCAGTCTCCACTCTAAAGGCCAGTCAAGTTCCTCCACACCAAACTCGCTCATCCATGTCTTTATGGACCAACGCTTTGAGCACTGGTGCGCAGTCATGTTGGGACAGGAAGGGGCCGTCCCTAAACTGTTCCCACAAAGTTAGGAGCATGAAATTGTCCAAAATGTTTTGAAGCATTAAGAGTTCCTTTCACTGGAGCTAAGGGGCCAAGCCCAACCCCTGAAAAACACACCATAATCCCCCCTCCACCAAACTTTACACGTGGCACAATGCAGTCAGGCAAGTCCGTTTCTCGTGGCAACCGCAAAACCCAGACTCGTCCATGGGATTGTCAGACAGAGAAGCGTGATTTGTCACTCCAGAGAACATGTCTCCACTGCTCTAGAGTCCAGTGGCGCCGTGCTTTACACCACTGCATCCCACGCTTTGCATTACACTTGGTGATGTAAGGCTTGGATGAGCTGCGCGGCCATGGAAACCCATTCCATGAAGCTCTCTGTGACCCTCAGCATGTACTGACCCTGCTCTGATTTTATGTGGCCTACCACTTCGTGGCTGAGTTGCTGTTGTTCCCAATTACTTCCACTTTGTTATAATCCCACTAACAGTTGAGCGTGGAATATTTAGTAGTGAGGAAATTTCAGGAATGGACTTTTTGCACAGGTGGCAACCTATCACGGCACCACGCTTGAGTTCACTGAGCTCCTGAGAGCGACCCATTCTTTCACTAATGTGTGTAGAAGCGTCTGCATGCCTAGTGCTTGATTTATACACCTGTGGCCATGAAGTGATTGAACACCTGAACTCAGTGATTTGGAGGGGCGTCCCAATACTTTTGGCAATATAGTGTATAGGAATAACATATTAATTTAAAGCATATTGTATGTTTTATACACAGGGAAAAGCTTGTGTTTGACCGCAATTCCAAAATTGTCAGTAAGCTGAGTCTCTAGATAGCGCAGTGAATGTTTATATGATTGTCAACTAATGTCCCAACATCATTTAAAAGTTTAACCAATGGACCCTGGGACTCAGGTATAGTGTGTAGAGACCAATCGGACACTGTTTTACAGCTGGAGCGCGCTTTGATTGGTTTGATTGCTCAGATTGACAGGTCTTGATAGAACAGGAGCCACAGCTGGAAAATCATCACTCATCAACCAGGATCGTATTACTTGTTTATTCTACAAAACCGATTCCAAAAAAGTTGGGACTGTACAAATTGTGAATAAAAACAGAATGCAATGATGTGGAAGTTTCAAATTTCAATATTTTATTCAGAATACAACATAGATGACATATCAAATGTTTAAACTGAGAAAATGTATCATTTTAAGGGAAAAATAAGTTGATTTTAAATTTCATGGCATCAACACATCTCAAAAAAGTTGGGACAAGGCCATGTTTCCCACTGTGTGGCATCCTCTTCTTTTATAACAGTCTGCAAACGTCTGGGGACTGAGGAGACAAGTTGCTCAAGTTTAGGAATAGGAATGTTGTCCCATTCTTGTCTAATACAGGCTTCTAGTTGCTCAACTGTCTCAGGTCTTCTTTGTGGCATCTTCCTCTTTATGATGCTCCAAATGTTTTCTATGGGTGAAAGATCTGGACTGCAGGCTGGCCATTTCAGTCCCTGGATCCTTCTTCTACGCAGCCATGATGTTGTAATTGATGCAGTATGTGGTCTGGCATTGTCATGTTGGAAAATGCAAGGTCTTCCCTGAAAGAGACGACATCTGGATGGGAGCATATGTTGTTCTAGAACTTGGATATACCTTTCAGCATTGATGGTGCCTTTCCAGATGTGTAAGCTGCCCATGCCACACGCACTCATGAACCCCATCCCATCAGAGATGCAGGCTTCTGAACTGAGCGCTGACAACAACTTGGGTTGTCCTTGTCCTCTTTAGTCCGGATGACATGGCGTCCCAGTTTTCCAAAAAGAACTTCAAATTTCTTTCTTTTCAAATCAGAACAGTTTTCCACTTTGCCACAGTCCATTTTAAATGAGCCTTGGCCCAGAGAAAACGCCTGCGCTTCTGGATCATGTTTAGATATGGCTTCTTTTTTGACCTATAGAGTTTTAGCCGGCAACGGCGAATGGCACAGTGGATTGTGTTCACGACAATGTTTTCTGGAAGTATTCCTGAGCCCATGTTGTGATTTCCATTACAGTAGCATTCCTGTATGTGATGCAGTGCCGTCTAAGGGCCGAAGATCACGGGCATCCGGTATGGTTTTCCGGCCTTGACCCTTACGCACAGAGATTGTTCCAGATTCTCTGAGAAACTCCTTTCTGATATTGCTCCAGTATTTTTGGCCGCAGCATTGTGGGAATTGGTGATCCTCTGCCCATCTTGACTTCTGAGAGACACTGCCACTCTGAGAGGCTCTTTTTATACCCAATCATGTATAAAACTGCCAATTGACCTAATAAGTTGCAAATTGGTCCTCCAGCTGTTCCTTATATGTACATTTAACTTTTCCGGCCTCTTATTGCTACCTGTCCCAACTTGTTTGGAATGTGTAGCTCTCATGAAACCCAAAATGAGCCAATATTTGGCATGACATTTCAAAATGTCTCACTTTCAACATTTGATATGTTATCTATATTCTATTGTGAATAAAATATAAGTTTATGAGATTTGTAAATTATTGCATTCCTTTTTTATTCACAATTTGTACAGTGTCCCAACTTTTTTGGAATCGGGTTTGTATGAACTTTTATTGTGGCATTTACACATGTAACCTTTACAAAAAATAAGTACTTCAAGTTAATTTTATTAAGTATACTTAAGTAAAAATCAAGGTTATTGTTACATATACTTTATGTAGTAAGTATAATAATATCAATGTACTAGAAGTATACTTGTAAGTGACTAAATTGGGCCACTTGCTAGTGTATAAAAGTATACTTTAAGTGTAGCAGTAGTAAACTTTGAGTACACAACTCGTTCATGACTATGGGCCCTATTTTACTGATCTGAGCTCATGGTCTGAAGCTCATGGCGCAGGTGCTCTCAGGGTGTGTCTGAATCCATTTTTGCTAGTTTAACGACAGAAAAATTGGTCGACGAACCGCATGGCCCAAAAGGGTTGTCCCTCGTCTCTTAATGAGTCATGGGTGTATTTTGGGCGTAACATGCAATAAACCAATCAGAGTCTCATCTCCCATTCCCTTTAAAAGCCAGTTGTGCTCGCACCATGGCGGATTCACTATTTACATGAGGAGAGACTGAACACTTCTCCAGAGAGGAATCCTTTTATTTTTAATATTTAAACGTGTGTGTGTTCTGCTGCGCATCCCTGTGTGTGTATGCGCGTTGTGCACCGCCTATAGGTGCATATTACTAACACACCCTTTAAAGGTGCACTGTGTAAATTTTAGTGGCATCTAGTGGTGAGGTTGCGAATTGCAACCGTCCACTGCTCACCCCTCCCTATTATATTGCATTTCTGTCAATAGATCCTCATAAATACTACACACTGAACCTTTAAATAACACAAAAAAATACTGCACTATTGACTAGAGCAGGTTTGTGTTGGTCAATGGCACAGTCATTTTCAGTTCCTCACAATATCAACCCCCCAATGATCCTCCTGAACACACCTGGTTTTCAGACCAGACGCCCATGGGTGAACAGATGCGTCAGTGCATTTGATATTTAAACAACGTGGAGCTGGAGGTGAACATGAGAGCTGCGTCGAGCTGACACTAGCAGAAAACACTTGCGTCGCAACTGGCGTCTCATTGTGGCGGGTATATGATAGGACTCGATGTTTCTCATTTTGTGTACTGCATCTGTGCTACAAGTGAACGCATAGGTAAACTAGTAGTTGTTGGAGGGTTTTTAGGACGCTCGGTTAATTAAGCTTTGAAATAAGCGGCTATAGCCTCCCAAATACATTGCATGGCTTTAAGACATTAATACACTTAGAACACGTAACTCAAACTACACACGCTAATGATGACCTTGCTTAATTGACCATTGATATGTTTTATTGCTTAAATATTATCGACAATTAATCGATTCCTAGAAGTCTTTATAAAGCTCTCAGCCCAACATGCTCTAATTACAATGACTTTTCAAAGTTGTAAACAGATTTTTGGAGTACGTTTTACAAGAAAATACTGTTTCAGTCTGTACACATCAACATTTCACATTTAATTCAACATGTTACTTTGTTCTTTGTAATTTACCAGCAAATTCAGGGTGGAAATTGTTTGTAAGTGAAGCCATCACGCGATCAGAGCTGAGCTCTTCTGCTAAACTCTGCTGGAAGTCACAGATTTAAATAGACTTGTGGTGAATTCAGAGACTGAAACAAGAGTCTGTCTGAAATGGGACTGTGATGAATCAAGCTGATTTATAATATTTCTGTATAAAGCATTACTCCAGTATACGCTTACATTCGTCTGGCCTCCAGACATTCCTCAATAATGTGCTGCTATATTAAACCATATAGTGTGTGTGTGTGTGCGTAATACAGAATTAGGTGTGAGCGAGTGGAGTGTGTGTGTGTTAAAGTCTGATTCATTTAAGTGAATTGATTCATTCGGAGGGCTTGTTAAAACAAACTGGTTCAAGATTCACAAATTTTGAGTTGTCACACAATTATGTTTAATTTTGTTATAAAATTGCTTTGTTTTCAATTAGGTTGTATAGCTTGAAGTCAGTTTACTTTCTTCCTCAGTGTTTCTGTCCTGTTTTCCAGCAGTCATTCTTAAATCAAGACTGGAGAAGAACAATGACTGAAGATATTAAGACTCGTTTAATGAATGAAGTGAGTTTGAGCTTAAAACATGAACAAATATCTGCCAGTGGAGTCAGAAAAGTAAACTCAATCCAAAGGAAAAACATTTTTCTGACTCCATTGGCAGATATTTGTTCATCATTTGCTCATATTATTCCAAAGCAGAAAATGTTTATCATCCATTTCAGCTTCTTTCAGCTTTCTCTTATCCGATTATATGCATTTCAAATATTGTTCCCTCAGTTTTACCCCTGAACAGATTTGAGTGCTTGTTTAAACAGAATTGCACATTGTTCACGCAATGTTTTTCTCCGTTGGTCTAGTTGTGTGTAATACAGGTGTGTGACGGTCAGATGAGGGTGTATCATCACTCATTAGAGAACTGTGTGTGTGTTACACAGATGTGAACGACTGTCATTAATAACACTCACACACACTCATCTCCGGTTTAATACAGACGGCTACATTACAGCACATTAATCTCTCTCTCTCTTTCTCTTTGTCTCTCTGTCTTGCGTGCTCACAGAATGGAGCCGGTTTCAGGATCATCACTCATGGCTCTTTGTCTCTCCGTCTCTCATTGTTTTGTCTGTTATTGATATAGAGACTCTGCTCAAGTGGCTCTCAGTGCTAATGCTGCCGCTGGACCGGGGCCAATCAGAACGACACCCTCCCAATGAAAACACCTTTTGTTTCGGAGGAGTTCAGGAAGACTTCTGCTAACACTTTAATTGAAGACAAATTGTCAGTTGCTGATAGCCATTGCAAGAACTTATGTGATTATGCAAAAACTATTTATACTTTGCATCAACTCTAATCCTGAGTATAAATAGCATCTGTGCATTCAGTTTTGCAGTGTTGATGTCAAACCCAATGCACACATTTTGACACAAATCAGATTTCTCTCTCTCTTCGTGTTCACTTAAGACTAACCGTCAGTGTTTACATGAATGTGTGTGACATTAGGCGTGTGAGTTAGTGTTAGAGCAGAAGCTGCTCTCAAACACACACTGAACCAGGTGTTGATGTGTGGCTCCTGCTGGCAGACGGCAGAACTACAGCCTTCTGGGAGACAAGAACGGTCTCCATCCATTGCTTTCTCAGTTTGTCTTTTATAGGGTGTTTGTCCTGTCTGAGACATCAACCTCTGAATATGTGACCCACAAAACCAGTCATAAGGGTACTTTTTTTTTTTTAAATTGAGATTTATATGTCATCTGAAAGCTGAATAAATGAGCTTTCCATTGATGTATGATTTGCTAGGACAATATTTGGCCGAGATCTGGATCTGAGGGTGCAAAAAAATCTAAATATTGAGAAAATCTCCTTTAAAGTTGTCCAAATTAAGTCCTTAGCAATGCGTATAACTACTAATAATACATTTTTGATATATTTATATAATATCTTCATGGAACATGATCTTAATATCCTAATGATTTTTGGCATAAAAGAAAAATGTGTTGTTGGCTATTGCCACAGATATACCCGAGAGACGCAGGACTGGTGAAGGGCTCCAGGGGCACAGATGTGTATATTTTGTAGAATATAGTGTGTGTGTGATAAGACATTTAGGTGTTTGCAGATGTACATAGGGGTGTGCAATATTGACAAAAATAATATTTTGTCAATTAGACGATATTTTGAGTGAGTTTGAGGTCTAGGACTGCCGTGGACAGAGACTCCTACAATTTCTGATATTCTTCATATTCTGTGCGGTGGTCAGTTCACAGAAGTGACAGAAATCATCTTTTACAATAAGTTTACATAGATTTTTACCTTTTATGGGCATAGCCTGGATGCCAGCCAAACATAGCCCCGCTCACAAAAGGGAAGTTAATGGAGCTGTTCGGACCAATTAAATTGTAAGGGCGGGCTTTATACGATGATGGTCAACAGTAATGTAATCATTCACATCACAAAAGAGCGCTTGGGTTGAATTCGTTCTAATGCTAAACAGTAAAATTCACCTTCACTATTTCTCTCAAATGATGATCATGTTGGTAAGTACTCCGTGTATCCCTGAATTCTTTTTACAACACCGGAAAAAGATTGTTTCCACTCATTTTCCTCTTCTTCCAGCACGCATGCAGTTGAGTTCTGTTGACTACTATGCGTCGCTCAACATGCGTCACTTACTCCGTTGCTCTGATTGGTTGTAATTCTATCCAGTTGAGCAGTATCAGACTCATATTCTGACTAGAATCTGAGTATGACGACGTCAGGCTACATTTATACCTGTATAAACCCATTTTTAAACCTAATTAAATGTATGCATCATCTGTTGTCTCATTCTTACATTTAATTATTCAATTAGATTAATAAGACAGCTGTTACCAATCAAATTAAATCAACTCAGTTGATCTTTGCAAAGGAAACACAGAAGCTCATCTGAAGAGATTTAGATCATTCACACAGACTGATTAATGAATGCATTTAACCTGCTGTTACACATGCATGAATAATGGGTGATGTTTTAAACGTAAGACGTTGAATATTGATTTTTTAAAATGTTTTAAAAAATGAAAAGATACTTTAAATGGGAAATTAAAACCTTCAGTAGGAGGCAGCAAGTCACTGTAAATGAGTGCGTCATTGGGCCCTATCATACACCCGCCGCAATGTGACGCCAGTCGCGACGCAAGTGTCACACTTATCACACACACACACACACACACACACACACACACACACACACACACACACACACACACAGGGACACGCAGCAGCCCAAATATTAGAAATAAAAGGATTACAATGCAAAAGATTATTATTATGTACATAAATATAAAAATGCCTACATGTCATAATGATAGTCATTGCATGTATCAGAATGACCTTTTTGAAGTAATGACCAATGAAATTGGCTACTTATTTAACCAATCATGGCAATACACACGCATTTAAATTGACTCGTCAGGTTGAGGATCTATATTCCTCCATGTAAATAGTGAATCTGCTCATGGTGTGAGCGCAACTGGCTTTTAAAGGGAATGGGAGATGAGACTCTGATTGGTTTATTGCATGTTACACCCAAAACACACCCATAACTCATTAAGAGACGAGAGACAACCCTTTTGGACCATGTGCTGGGCGTGCTGACCGTTCTTTCCCTTCATTAAACTAGCAAAAGTGGATTTGGCACACCCTAAGTGCACCATGAGCTTCAGACCATGAGCTCAGATCAGTAAAACAGGGCCCATTGAGATTCAACCGATTCTTTCAAATGGCTGATTCATTCAGGAACAAAGCATTCTACTGTCTTAACGAGTGAGTCATTGAATCATTCATTCAACCGATTCATTCAGGAACAAAGCATTTGACTCTCTTAATGAGTGAATCATTCATTCAACCGATTCATTCAGGAACAAAGTATTTGACTCTCTTAATGAGTGAATCATTGAGTCATTAATTCAACCGATTCCTTCTCGATATACTCGATAATGTTAGATAACACATCGTTAAAACAACAATTGCGATATTATCGTAGACGATTTACATCACACACCCCTAGATGTACATCAAAATGCAAGGGCTGCATCTGAAATCACACACTTCCCTACTACAGTTAATTCATGCGTTCATGACCTCAAGGCTAGATTACTGTAATGCTTTACTGGGTGGTTGCCCTGCTCGCTTAATAAACAAACTCCAGCTGGTCCAAAACGCAGCAGCTCAAGCTCTTACTAGAACAAGGAAGTAGCCCGGTTCTGTCAACACTGCACTGGCTCCCTATTAAACATCGTATACATTTTAAAATCTTGCTTATTACTTACAAAGCACTAAATGGTTTAGCTCTCCAGTACTTGAGCGAACTCTTAACGCATTATACTCCATCACGTCTATTGCGGTCTCAAAACTCTGGCCAGTTGATAATACCTAGAATATCAAAATCAACTGCAGGCGGTCGATCCTTTTCCTATTTAGCGTCTAAACTCTGGAACAGTCTTCCTAGCATTGTTCGGGAAGCAGACACACTCTGTCAATTTAAATCTAGACTAAAAATGCATCTCTTTACTATGGCTTACACATAAAACATTATCAATTTCTATTATTCAAATCAGTAAATGATTGTTAGGCTGCATTAACTAGGTCAGCCGGAACCGGGAACACTTCCCATAACACCTGATGTACTCGTTACATCATAAGAAGAATGGCATCTACGCTAATGTTAGTCTCTCTGTTTATCCCGAGGTTTACTGCAGTCAGCAGTCACCGTTGCCTCTGGCTTTTGGCTTGCTCAGTTGGGGACACCTAAATCTCATCTATATTACCGATCTGCCCACATTGACACTATATGATACTTGAAATTAGCTGGATAACATCACCGTTTCACCAGAACGGCTGTACAAATTCTGTTGCATTATTTTCCTGTTAACAATGTGAAGCTGCTTTGAAATAATTGGACTTGTTAAAAGCGCTATATAAATAAAGGTGATTTGATTTGATATATAGTAAACAGCATGTGACAAAAGAAGTTTGTCCAAATTCACAGTACTCATAAAAATACCAACTTCTGGCGAGGTTCTGACGTGTGCATATGATGGACATTTTACTATCCCATGAGGCCACGGGAGTGACATGAAGCGAGTAAACAAGTCTTAATATCTTCAGTAATTCTTCTCCAGTAAATGTGTGTTGATTTAAGAATGTTTAGATATTTGTGCTAGAGAACAGGACAGAAACACTGAGGAAGAGCATCATGTTTACAGGTTTCTCAGTGACTATATTAAATGAGTTCTGGATAAACGCTTTTCTCGGCCCCCAATGCAGAGGCTCCCAGGAGCCCAAATGAGCCCTAGTTTGGTCCAGATCACATTTCTCTCTGTCTCTCTGCCTGTCTGTGTGAATTCGGTGACGTCTGCCCTGAAGACCTCAGTAAGTGGAAAGCGCGTGTGAACAGCCATGTTGATGGGCCGAGTTTGATTTAGGAGTTGTTTTTCCGTCTGATGGGAGCCAGAGAGCCCCGGCCCTCGAGTGCAGGAGCGCGATCATGTGATGGCGCTCGCTGGAGCTGCGACGCTTCACGTTTGAGTGTTTGTTAAGAGATTTGTGTTTTTCCACCGAGCACCGTGACACAGGCCACATTGCCCAAACACACACGTCAGTTTTATTGTGATTTCAACATGTTCCTGAAGTTTCTACCAGCCCGGCTTTACAATAGCTGGTTTGTCTGACGGCACCCCGAGGAACATTTTACTGCTCAGAGTTTGCTCTGTCAAACATCATTAGACTTATTGGAGTTCTCAGATGAATTTAAAGTCAACATGAAATCAGCATCAACTATATTTACGTTCTTAATTCATGTTCCTGGTGTTATTGAGAGCGATTCATCAGCTATTCTCAAGAAGGAACACGACACGACTTTCCTTCTTGAATGACATCAGATCTATTCCACATATAGGGCACGTTTTGTTCTTGTTATATCCTGAAAATTATCAAATTATGGAAGCAAACGCTGTTTCATGCTCACTGCAAAAAGTCTTGTTTTCCAGCACAAATATCTAAACATTCTTAAATCAAGTTAAAACAGCACATGTGAGATTCCTGGGGTGTTTTTCTGAGGAGAGCATTTCCTCTGCTCCGTGAGCGCTGGATCGACAGACACGAGGAGCGTGTTCGAGGGGAAGAGGAGGTGAAGGAGGTTAATTACTCAATGATCAGGGCTTGTGTCTTACACCCGACTTTGGTCTAGAGTTTCCACCTGTAAGAGCCTCACCTGTGCGTCTGTGTGTGTGTGTGTGTGTGTGTGTGTGTGTGTGTGTGTGTGTGTGTGTGGTCAGGTCATGTCATGTCATGTCAGTCCTCGGAGCAGCCCATCCATCATGTGCAACAGAGCAAAGACGCCATTTCACACACATATACTCATGTTGTGTTTTCATGTTTTATGGGGAGATTAATAGACATAATGGTTTTTATACTGTACAAACTGTATCTCTCCCTTTGCACTAATCCTACCCCTAAACCTACCCATCACACACACACACACACACACACACACACACACACACACACACACACACACACACACCCCCTAAACCTACCCATTACACACACACACACACACACACACACAACCCTAAACCTACCCATCGCACACACACACACACATACCCCTAAACCTACCCATCACACACACACACTCACTCACTCACTCACACACACACACACACACACACACACACACACACACATACCCCTAAACCTACCCATCACACACACACACACACACATACCCCTAAACCTACCCATCACACACACACACACACACACACACACACACACACACATACCCCTAAACCTACCCATCACACACACATACCCCTAAACCTACCCATCACACACACACACACACACACACACTCACTCACTCACTCACACACACACACATACATACATACCCCTAAACCTACCCATCACACACACACACACACACCCCTAAACATAACCATCACACACACACACACACACACACACACACACACACACACACACACACACACACACACACACACTCACACTCACTCACTCACACACATATACCCATAAACCTACCCATCTCACACACACACATACACACACACACGTACCCCTAAACCTACCCATCTCACACACACACACACACACACACACACACACACTCAAATCAAATCACCTTTATTTATATAGTGCTTTTTATATTCCAATTGTTTCAAAGCAGCTTCACATTGTTAACAGGAAAATAATGCAACAGAATTTGTACAGCCGTTCTGGTGAAACGGTGATGTTATCCAGCTAATTTCAAGTATCATATAGTGTCAATGCGGGCAGATCGGTAATATAGATGAAATTTAGGTGTCCCAAGGAACGGTGGCAAGGAATCAAAACTCCTTCAGGATCAGAATGGAGAAAAAAAACCTTGGGAGAAACCAGGCTCAGTCGGGGTGCCAGTTCCCCTCTGGCCGACGAACAAACAGTGTATGATTATAATTCTGGCAACATTGCAGGTCTTAAGTCATATTAGGCAAATAGATATTTGTAAGATTATTCGAAAGATTGGAGTCGTCACGCCGAAGACGGGTTTAATGAGGATGTCGTGTCGATGCAGCATTTACGGGGGGAGTTTATTTGACACGCTCTCTGCAGACATTTCAGGGATGCGTTGGTCATGTCCAGGTGCAGGTCCACCATCTGATCTGGATACGGCCTGGATCCGGCTGACTGCAGTAAACCTCGGGATAAACAGAGAGACTAACATTAGCGTAGATGCCATTCTTCTTATGATGTAACGAGTACATCAGGTGTTATGGGAAGTGTTCCCGGTTCCGGCTGACCTAGTTAATGCAGCCTAACAATCATTTACTGATTTGAATAATAGAAATTGATAATGTTTTATGTGTAAGCCATAGTAAAGAGATGTGTTTTTAGTCTAGATTTAAACTGACAGAGTGTGTCTGCTTCCCGAACAATGCTAGGAAGACTGTTCCAGAGTTTAGGCGCTAAATAGGAAAAGGATCGACTGCCTGCAGTTGATTTTGATATTCTAGGTATTATCAACTGGCCAGAGTTTTGCGACCGCAATAGACGTGATGGAGTATAATGCGTTAAGAGTTCGCTCAAGTACTGGGGAGCTAAACCATTTAGTGGTTTGTAAGTAATAAGCAAGATTTTAAAATTTATATGATGTTTAATAGGGAGCCAGTGCAGTGTTGACAGAACCGGGCTAATATGGTCATACTTCCTGGTTCTAGTAAAAACACGAGCTGCTGCGTTTTGGACCAGCTGGAGTTTGTTTATTAAGCGAGCAGGGCAACCACCCAGTAAAGCATTACAGTAATCTAGCCTTGAGGTCATGAATGCATAAATTAACTGTAGTAGGGAAGTGTATGATTTCAGATGCAGCCCTTGCATTTTGATGTACATCTAGGGGTGTGTGATGTAATCTAGCCTTGAGGTCATGAACGCATGAATTAACTATTCAGCATTTTGCATTGAAAGGATGTGCCGTAATTTAGATATATTTTTAAGATGGTAGAATGCAGTTTTACAGATGTTAGAAACGTGGCTTTCAAATGAAAGATTGGTATCAAAGAGCACACCCAGGTTCCTAACTGACGACGAGGACTTGACAGAGCAGCCATCGAGTATAGTATCGAATGCAGAGCTAAGATCGAGTAGCACTAATAGAGAGATACAACCACGATCGGATGATAAGAGTAAATCATTTGTAACTCTGATGAGAGCAGTCTCAGTACTATGATACGGTCTAAATCCTGACTGGAAATCCTCACAGATACCATTTCTTTCTAAAAAGGAGCATAATTGTGAAGACACTGCCTTTTCCAGTATTTTTGACATGAAGGGTAGATTTGAGATCGGCCTGTAATTGACTAATTCTGTAGGATCAAGTTGAGGTTTTTTAATAAGTGGTTTGATAATAGCCAACTTAAAAGTTTTCGGTACATATCCCAATGCCAAAGATGAGTTAATGATATTAAGAAGAGGATCTATGACCTCTGGTAGCATCTCTTTTAATAGCCTAGTCGGTATAGGGTCGAGCATACATGTTGTTGATTTAGATGATTTAACGAGTTTAGCCAATTCTTCCTCTCCTATAGCAGTGAATGAATGTAATTTTTTCTCAGTGACACAACAATGCTCTGTCTGATGTGACACTGTAGTAGACAGCTGCATGGTCATAATTTTCTTCCTAATATTATCGATCTTACACGTAAAGAAGTTCATAAAATCATTACTGCTGTGCTGTTTACAACCATCAGAAGTATAAGCTTTATTTTTGGTTAACTTAGCCACTGTATCAAATAAATACCTAGGGTTGTGTTTGTTTTCTTCTAAGAGAGTCAAGAAATAAGCAGATCTAGCAGTTTTTACGGCCTTTCACAGGCAGTGATAGGCAGCCTTAGCTAAATTAAGTATACATGATACTAGGTAATGATCTGAGATGTTGTCGCTCTGCTGCAGAATTTCAATGGTATCGACATTTATTCCATGTGACAGTATTAGGTCTAGAGTATGATTAAGGCGATGAGTGGGTCCTGACACGTGTTGTTTGCAAAAACAAAATGGCGCCGCCGTGTTCGGTCGCCGTTCAGGTCGCTCCGCGAAGACTGTGCTTTTATTTACAATTTTACTTTCTTTTACTCTCAATTTTTACAAACTTATCATCTGCATTGATCTGCTATGACAGAAAAACTCTATTGGACATTGGTTACCTCTACACTGGACTGTTTCAGGACACTTTCGCCGATACTCTGTGGCCATCTGAGATTCTTCGCAACGCCGAGTTGAGCAATAGACAGACGGGTCAACGGCGAAGAATCAAGAAACACAGCGGGAAACGAGCTGGTATCCGTAACAGACTGAGGAAAAGGGCATTCAGCCCTCCTCTCCCGAGCATTCTTCTAGCAAATGTTCAATCCTTGGAGAATAAGATGGATGATCTTAGAGCCAGGATAAGTTTTCAACGGGACATGAGAGACTGTAACATCTTTTGTTTGTCCGAAACATGGCTCACGCCCGCGGTCCCGGACACAGCTGTGACGCCATCGGAGAACTTCTCTGTTTTTCGGATGGACAGAACAGCCGAGGCCGGTAAATCCAAAGGCGGTGGAGTATGCTTCATGATTAACAAGAAATGGTGCGATCCCAGGAACATCACCATTCTCTCGCGGTCCTGCTTGCCTCATCTGGAACATTTAACAATCATCTGCCGCCCATTCTATCTGCCGAGGGAGTTTTCTTCGGTCATCGACACTGCCGTTTACATTCCACCACAGGCAGACACAGCGCTGGCTTTATCTGGCCTTCATGATGCTGCCAGCGGCGTCATAAACAAACACCCCGATGCGGCGTATATCACCGCGGGCGATTTCAACGAAGCAAACCTAAAGAAAGTCCTGCTAAACTTTCACCAGCACGTCTCCTGCCCTACACGAGGAGCAAACACACTGGATCATTGCTACTCTCCGTTTAAGAACGCCTATAAAGCGCGGTCACTTCCAGCTTTTGGCAAATCGGATCATGCCGCCATTTTCCTCACACCCGAATACAAACAAAGGCTCGTTCAGGAACCCCCGGTGAGGCGGGAAGCTAAACGCTGGTCGCCCCACTCAGAGAGCGCGCTACAGGCAGCTCTGGACGATGTGGATTGGGACATGTTCCGAGCGAGTTCAGTTGATGTCAACGAGTTCACAGATGTGGCGCTTTGCTTCATCAACACGCTTACAGAGCAAGCCACACAAACAATAACAATAACGTCCTTCTCAAATCAGAAACCGTGGGTGGACAATTCAATCCGCGCTGCAGTGAACACATGCACTGCCGCTTATAACGCCGGTCTCCTTTCAGGGAATATGACTGAATACAGATCGTCCTGCTATGCTCTCAGACGAGCAGTTAAAGCCGCAAAACTCAGTTACAAAGACCAAGTGGAGTCTCATTTCCAACTCAACGACTCGCGGCGCATGTGGCAAGGTCTGAGGTCCATCTGCTCCTTTGGATCTAAATCCTCTGCAGAGGTCAGAGCTGATCCGTCGCTTGTGAATGAGTTAAACTCTTTCTATGCGCGCTTTGACTGTAACCGCGGCAACGCGACTCATGAAGTGGCGCGTCAGAGGGAATCACTCAGAGCAGCAACAATCACGTGATCTCTGTCTCGGAGGATGAAGTTCGAGAGCACTCAAGCCGCAGGGACATCAGGAAAGCTGCCGGGCCGATGGTATTTCAGGTCGTGTTCTGCGGTCCTGTGTTGATCAGCTGCCGGGTTGTTTACATCTATCTTTAATGAGTCCTCGCTACATCTGTGGTCCCCACCTCCTTCAAAAATCCACCATCATCCCTGTCCCTAAGAACAGTAAACCCTCTTGCCTAAATGACTATCGTCCAGTGGCTCTCACGTCTATAGTCATGAAGGTCTTTGAGAGACTCATTAAAAACACCATTTGCGCCTTCATTCCTGACACTTTGGACCCTCTTCAGTTTGCCTATCGTCCCAATAGATGCCATCTCTCATGTCCTCCACTCCTCCCTCACTCACATCGACAGCAAAAGTGGGAACTACGTAAGGCTGCTATTTATTGACTATAACTCAGCCTTTAACACCATAGTTCCCATCAAGCTAACCTCCAAACTCCTGGATCTCGGCCTGAATCCTTCTCTCTGCCACTGGATTGAGGACTTCCTCACTGGCAGGCCTCAGGTGGTGAGAATAGGCCAGTCCACCTCCTCCTCCATCACCCTGAGTGTGGGAGCTCCACAGGGCTGTGTCCTGAGCCCCCTGCTCTACTCGCTCTACACACATGACTGTTTGTCCACACACAGCTCCACCTCTATCATCAAATTTGCTGATGATACTGTTGTCCTGGGCCTCATTTCCAACAACAATGAGACGGCATACTTGGACGAGGTGGAGCATCTAACATCATGGTGCCAGGACAACTGTCTCTCTCTGAATGTTGGTAAGACCAAAGAAATTATTGTGGACTTCAGGAAGAGACAGCAACGGACATACTCCCCCCTCATGATCAGTGGGTCACCAGTAGAGAGAGTGAGCAGCTTCAAGTACCTGGGTGTAAACATCTCCAAGGACCTGACCTGGACTGCTTACATTCAGACACAGGTGAAAAAAGCCAGGCAAAGACTGTACCACCTGCGCCAGCTGAGGAAATTCAGGGTTTCACCAGCTAACCTGAAAACTTTCTATTTAGGGGCGATAGAAAGTGTATTAACTCAGTGCATCACAGCGTGGTATGGGAACAGCACCAGTCATGACTGCAAAGCCCTGCAAAGAGTCGTGCGCTTATCCGAGTGTATCTCAGGGTCAGCTCTCCCGTCTCTGCAGGACGTCTACACCAAACGCTGCAAAGGTAGAGCTACTAAGATCATCAAGGACTCTAATCACCCTGCAAACCCTCATTTCACGCTGCTGCCATCTGGTAAGCGCTTCCGTAGCCTGATGGCCAAAACTGAGAGACTCAGGAGGAGCTTCTTCCCCCAGGCCATCAGACTCCTGAACTCAGTCACTTAATATCACGTGACTTCACTTCAGGATAAACATCGATATACTGACATTGCACTGCACTTTCTGTTCTCGTTGTTACTGTGTAACAACCTGTTATAAACCTGTTTGCACATTATACTCTTTGTACATTTCTGTTAACCACATATTTATAAGTCTATAAATATGTCTCACTCACACACACACACGCACACACACACACTTACTCACTCACACACACTCACTCACACACACACACACACACACACTCACTCACACACGCTCTCACTCACTCTCACACTCTCACTCACACACACACTCACTCACCCACTTACACACACACACACTCACACACACTCACTCACTCACACACACACACACACACACACACACACACACACACACACACTTACTCACTCACACACACTCACACACTCACACACACACACTTACTCACTCACACACACTCACTCACACACACACACTCACACACACTCTCACTCATTCTCACATTCTCACTCACTCACACACTCACTCACTCACACACACACTCACACACACACACACACTCACTCACTCACTCACACACACTCACACACACTCACACACAGACACACGCACAAACTCACACACACACACACACACTCACTCACTCACTCACTCCTCACTCACTCACTCACACACACTCACTCACTCACTCACACACACTCACACACAAACACAAACACTCTCATTCACTCACACACTCACTCACACACACACTCTCACACACACACACACACACACACACACACACACACACACACACACACACACTCACTCTCTCTCTTTACTATTCTCAAAAAGACTTGTTTTTATGACCTTTTATGAAGAATTTATGACCTTTTTTCCTCACGGGACCAAAAAATTTCCCCATAAGGACAAGGATTTCAGATATTGCCAACTTTGTGGGGACATTTTGTCCTTATAACAGGACACACAAACACATATTTATAGATATCATAAAATCAACATGGACACGGTTTACTTTTTTAATCTGCAGTCATTTCTACATCGCTATTTTCAAACAGGTTTCCCCCATTGTCCATTTTTTGGACAACACATTTTGTCTCTTCACTGGCTCTGTGTAGTAAAATCCCTCACAGTGTTTCTTGATGAACACAGGAGTGTGTGTGGAGAACTTCACTGCGTGTATCTAAGTGAGAAGAAGGACTTTCACTCCTTCGGGATCGAGCGTCTATTAGTCGTTTGTTTTCAGACTGAACATGTGTTTGCAGAAAGAGTATGCGCTTGCTTCAGTGCCTGCGAGGCGTTTAGACTTCGTTAAGAGGCTGAACAGGTGTTTCCCACACACACACACACAGAGCTAATGAGCTGCTTTAAGAGCCTCACATTATTCAGCCATTAGGAAAGAGAAACACACAGAAAGACAATTTAGTGTGTGAACACATTCGGCACTTGAGCTCATGTTGTATTTGGGCATTTTTGCAAACCGCCCCGACTGAAACTGAACAGTTTGCTTCTTTCTACTGAATTACGTGTGTGTTCTTTACACTAATCACACTAAAAGTGATTAAGAGCCCACACTAATGATGTTGTTTTAACTTAGCTCGGCCTGACCTAAGTGGACTAATTGGGTGCTTTATTAATGCGCTTAATGAATATGAATAGCATGTTGCTTTGGTCGTTTAGAGCTGAGAAAAATAAATACATTTGCGGTTGCGTTCGTTTAGTTTTATGAATGAGTTCTACTGGGAGATTGTTCTGTGAAGTGCTCTTTTCTTCCCGTGTATTTGTTTAAAGAAGAATGGCGAGTTTCCATGTCGAATGAATAACGTGAGGGAAAGAACGGCACACTTTTAAATAGCGTCTGAAACTTAAACTGATTATATCATATAAATCCAAAATGTTGATGTAGATTGTTTATTTTTGCTGTATATTCTGTACTGACAAAATATTTGCAATCGCGTGATAATCGGTTTTACCGAATTTTTTTCCAATATTTAAGCATTTTCCCATATTCAGGTATCAGTATAGACAGATCAAGCATAACATTATGACCAGGTGAAGTGAATAACACTGATGATCTCTTCTTCATGGCTCCTGTTAGTGGGTGGGATATATTAGGCAGCAAGTGAACATTTTGTCCTCAAAGTTGATGTGTTAGAAGCAGGAAAAATGGGCAAGTGTAAGGATTTGAGTGAGTTTGACAAGGGCCAAATTGTGATGGCTAGACGACTGGGTCAGAGCATCTCCAAAACTGCAGCTCTTGTGGGGTGTTCCCGGTCTGCAGTGGTCAGGATCTATCAAAAGTGCTCCAAGGAAGGAACAGTGGTGAACCGGCCACAGGGTCATGGGCGGCCAAGGCTCATTGATGCACGTGGGGAGCGAAGGCTGGCCCGTGTGGTCCGATCAAACAGACGAGCTACTGGAGCTCAAACTGCTCAAGAAGTTAATGCTGGTTCTGATAGAAAGGTGTCAGAATACACAGAGCATCTCAGTTTGTTGCGTATGGGGCGGCATAGCCGCTGACCAGTAAGGGTGCCCATGCTGACCCCTGTCCACTGCCGAAAGCACCAACAGTGGCACGTGAGCATCAGAACTGGACCACGGAGCAATGGAAGAAGGTGGCCTGGTCTGAGGAATCACGTGTTCTTTTACATCACGTGGATGGCCGGGTGTGCGTGTGTGTGGCTTACCTGGGGAACACATGGCACCAGGATGCACTATGGGAAGAAGGCAAGCCGGCGGAGGCAGTGTGATGCTTTGGGCAATGCTCTGCTGGGAAACCTTGGGTCCTGCCATCCATGTGGATGTTACTTTGACACGTACCACCTACCTAAGCATTGTTGCAGACCATGTACACTCTTTCATGGAAACGGTATTCCCTGGTGGCTGAGGCTCTTCCAGCAGGATAATGCTCCTGACGCAAAGCACAAATGCTTCAGGAATGGTTTGAGGAGCACAACAACGAGTTTGAGGTGTTGACTTGATCTTCAAATTCCCCAGATCTCAATCCAATCGAGCATCTGTGGGATGAGCTGAACAAACAAGTCCGATCCATGGAGGCCCCACCTCATAACTTACAGGACTTAAAGGATCTGCTGCTAACATCTTGGTGCCAGATACCACAGCACACCTTCAGGGGTCTAGTGGAGTCCATGCCTCGACGGGTCAGCAAAAGAGGGACCAACACAATATTAGGTCATAATGTTATGCCTGATCTGTGTATATAATAATAGCAACGAATGAGACGCACTGTCCAAACTCTTGACCTTTGGTGTGTGAGTATATGACTGACTGAATTGTCTGATCATATGCTTAAATAATTGAGCAGACAGACAGAGGAGGGCTGATCTGTGATGTGCGTTTTCTCAGCCAGCAGCAGAACCTGATCCCTGAGCAAGAGAAGAGAACAGACACGGCTCACCTGACACCTGCACACAAACCCCATCTGTCATCATCAGTAAGTGGCCAGAGACACACACTTACAGCCCTGCTCGCATTTTCATACACGCACACTCACACTTTAATGCCTCGCAACCAATTAACCGCACCAATTATGTGCTGAAATATTCAGGCTGTGTGTGGACACACTATCTGCCTTCATTACTGTGTGCTGGGCTCTTCCCCTGCTTTTGTTTATTTATTTATTCATCCGTCTTTTCATGCCGCGCTTCCCCCTCTCCGCTCGCGGACAATAGAGATGCGGATCAGACTCCGTCGCAAAAGTCAGTGGTCTCAGATGTGTGTCGGGAGAATGTCAGGTGAAACCGGAGCGGCCCGCACAAATATTTCCCTCCTCCTGCCGTCTTTGTGTGACTGTCAGGCTTTAACGCCTCCTGTGCTTTAATGCGAGCGGGAGAATAATTTGACCTGCATTGTGTGGCAGCGTGAAGAGACGTGCAGATTAAAGGCCTTGCGCAGCCGCCGGACAGGTGAGCGGTGCGCCGCTTCTGACGAAACGCAACACGTTCATTATCACGTTTACAAAGTGCAGATTTTCAATAAAATTGTGTAAAAACGGAAGATCTACCATTAGTAGCACTGTATATATAGAGGATAGTATTGCACATACTGATCCTCACATTTACCGTCGCTCAGCAAAATCCTACAGAGCCCCTAAAGGGACATGGAGATGGAAAAAATATGAGATGGGAGGAAAAATTATATGTCAATCTCGTAAAATGTTTGCATTCCTCCTCTGAGAAACTGAGTTTCAGTGTTTTGGTGTGAGGGAAGGCAGAAGCATTGAAATATACGTGTGTGTCCCTTTAGGGATCCGTAAAATCCTGTCATTTGGAATCTGTGTAATCAGTAGTGTCGCTCGCATTAGAGTTGGTTAAGAAAATGTCTGTGTGTGAGAGAGTGTGTGTGAGTGAGTGTGTGAGAGTGTGTGTGTGTCTGTGTGTGAGTGAGTGAATGAGTGTGTGTGTGTGTGTCTGTGTGTGAGTGAGTGTGTGTGTCTGTGTGTGAGTGAGTGAGTGTGTGAGTGAGTGAGTGTGTCTATGTGTGAGTGAGTGTGTGTGTCTGTGTGTGAGTGTGTGTGAGTGAGTGTGTCTGTGTGTGAGTGTGAGTGAGTGTGTCTGTGTGTGAGTGTGAGTGAGTGTGTCTGTGTGTGTGTGAGTGAGTGAGTGAGTGAGTGAGTGTGTCTATGTGTGAGTGAGTGTGTGTGTCTGTGTGTGAGTGTGTGAGTGAGTGTGTCTGTGTGTGAGTGTGAGTGAGTGTCTGTGTGTGAGTGTGAGTGAGTGTGTGTGTCTGTGTGTGAGTGAGTGAATGAGTGTGTGTGTGTGTGTGTGTGTGTGTGTGTGTGTGTGTGTGTGTGTGTGTGTGTGTCTGTGTGTGAGTGAGTGAGTGAGTGTCTATGTGTGAGAGAGTGAGTGAGTGAGTGTGAGTGAGAGTGTGTGTGTGTGAGTGAGTGTGTCTGTGTGTGAGTGTGAGTGAGTGTGTCTGTGTGTGAGTGAGTGTGTCTGTGTGTGTGTGAGTGAGTGTGTGTGAGTGAGTGTGTGTGTCTGTGTGTGAGTGAGTGAGTGAGTGAGTGAGTGAGTGAGTGTGTCTATGTGTGAGTGTGAGTGAGTGTGTGTGTCTGTGTGAGTGTGTCTGTGTGTGAGTGAGTGTGTCTGTGTGTGAGTGAGTGTGTCTGTGTGTGAGTGTGAGTGAGTGTGTCTGTGTGTGAGTGTGAGTGAGTGTGTCTGTGTGTGAGTGTGAGTGAGTGTGTCTGTGTGTGAGTGAATGTGTCTGTGTGTGAGTGTGAGTGAGTGTGAGTGTGTGTGAGTGAGTGTGTCTGTG